>RJWM01000564.1:13303-207072 GCA_004363535.1 Dasyprocta punctata
TATTTTTTTTTTTTTTTTTTTTTTTTGCGGCACCGGGGATTGAACTCACAACCTCGCGCCTGCCAGGGCAGGCGCTTAAGGCACTGAGCCAAACTCCCGGCCCTGGTTGTTTTTTTGAGTCAGGGTCGCACTATGTAGCTCAGGCCGGCCTTGCGCTCGCGTTGTAGCCCAAGCCGGCCTCGAACCCACAACGCTCCGCCTACCTCAGCCTCCCGAGTGCTGGGATTAAAGGCGTGCGCCACCACGCCCGGCTAGAAGAGAATTTAAAGGAAAAGAAAAGCAGTATAATTCCTACCCTTGGTAGCAATGTGAGAAGATACTATACATCCAGAAAGCAAAGACAGCAACAACGGGACAAGAATAAGTTCTGAGAGAATAAAAATACATCCTTACGTTAAAAATTAACTAGAAGATCTGCAAACTAAAGTTAAGGAACCTAGGAAGCAGGATGAGAAAGAAAGGTGAGACACAGAAAATCGTGTTGCCCTGCATAAAAAGAACAAAGGGTCTCGGGATTTGGCAGGTGGTCCTGGGAGTGGGAGGTTGGCGGGAGCTGCCGGAGAAGTGGTAGATTGCTAGCCGGGCGTGGTGTCACATGCCTGGAATCCCAGCACCAGAGAGACTGAGGCAAGAGCATTGCCACAGGTTTGAGGCCAGCCTGCTCTACGTAGTGAGTTCAAGACCAGCTTGAACTACATAGTGAGACCCTGTCTCAAAAAGAGAGAGGAAAAAAACAAAAACAAAAACAAAAACGGTAGATCGCTCTAGTCTTTCACCCTCCACCTTTATGCACACCAGGTAGTGTGACTTCACATTGCGCATAAAGGGGCGGTCTGTGTCCACTTCACTCAGATCTCAGCCAACTTTGTAACTCGTTTGGTCCACAGCATGTGGCTGAAGTCCTGTGCCACGCTGAGCACTTTGCCCTCTTGGAGACCTGCTGGGGCATCATGAGAAAGGCCTGGGCTGGCCTGCCGGAGGGTGGGACCACGTGGAGCAGGGATGACACATCCCAGCCAAGCCCTTTCCAGCCCAGTTTCCAATAGTGTTGGTCACAGACCGCTAAGTCCTCATGAGCCCAAACAACGTGACCAGGAGAGCTGCCTCCAGGAGCCCGGCCTGTCGCCAACCCACAGAGCTGGAAAGGAACAGATGGCTGCTGGGTGAGACTGCTACATTCTGGGGAGCTGAAGAGCCAGCCAATACTCCTGGCTCCTCTGCCGGTTCAGAGGGGATGCTCCTGTACCCTGGGGAGGCAGGACAGTGAAAAGCCACATATCCCAGGTCCTCAGTGGCTATGGTAATGAGTATGAAAAAAGGCCTGATAATTAGATACCTTGTGAGATATTCCAGTAGAGAAGCACCTTCCTGATGTCATTTCTTTCTTTCTTTTTTTTTTTTTTTGGTATCAGGAATCGAACTCAGGACCTTGCGCTTGTCAGGCAGGCCTGCTGTCATTTCTGACGAGGACACAGTGGGGCAAGGGCCCGGAGCCAGTGTCAGCAGCCAGACGCAGCATTCCTGCTCCCTTTCTCCCGTGTCAGGACTGCGTGGCACACAGGTGGCAGTGGTGGCCTCCTCCTGGCTTACCAAGGTTCTGATGACAGCCCTCCAACTCACTCTGGGCGCCATGCCCTGATGTAGGCTCCTGCAGCCCTTCTCTCAATTATGCAACCAACTCTTTCTGCATGTTAACATCCTTGCTGCGAAAATGTGACTGTGTCAAGTGCTGGTGAGGAAGTGGACTGGACCGGAGTGGCTGGAACTCCCCAGATCTACAGCTGCTGGGAGAGTCATGTGGTATGGCCACTTCAGAGAATTCTCTGGAAGCTTCTGATAAAGCTAAACATAGCATCCCCATTAACCAGCAATTTACTCCTAAGTATACACCCAAGAGAAATGAAGGCATAACTCCACAGAAGCTTACACACGAATGCTCAGAGCAGCTCTATTCCTATGATCCCAAAGCTGGAAGTGACCGAAGGTTCCATTAAAAATAGAGTGAGCCAGGTGTGGTGGTACATGCCTGTAACCCCAGCACTCAGGAGGCTGAGGCAGGAGGATGACTGTTAAGTTTGAGGCCAGCCTGAGCTACATAGTGAGTTCAAGACCAGCCTATACTACATAGTAAGACCCCAACTCAAAAAATCAAAATAAATAAATGAAATGAAATGAATGAATGAGCGAATTGTGGCATATTTATATATTGGAGTACTACTCAGCAATGAAAGAAAACAATTTAGTTTTGGTCCTAGGGATTATGTTCCCAGTCCTTATTTATGTTTTATTTATATTTTGAGACAGGGTCTTGCTAATTGCTATATCACCCAAGATAGACTCAGACTTTTTTTTTCTTTTCCTTTTTTTTTGTTTTTGAGACAGGGTTTCACTATGTAGTTCAGGCTGGCCTTGAACTCACTATATAATCCAGGCTGATCTCAAACTCACAGCCATCCCCCTGCGTCAGCCTCCCAAGTGCTGGGATTACAGGTGTGCACCACCATCCCTGGCTGGGCTCAAACTTTCTATCTTCTGCCTCAGCTTCCCAGCATTTTAGGATGACAAGTGGGTGCTACCATGCCCAGCTGAAAAAGAACCTGTCTGACATATGCAGCAATGTAGATGGATATAAAAAGCTTACACTGAATGGAAGATATCAGACACAAAACCATATATACCCTATGCTTCTCTTTATACTAAATTCAATAACAGGAAAAGCTGAATTATAATGACAGACTCAGAGGGCGGTAAAGATGGATACAGGACTATGAGGGAAATTTCTGAGGAAATGGAAATACTCTCGATTTTTATCTGGGTGCTGGTTAAACAGGTATTTAATTGAATAAAAGTTAAGTTATACAGTTAAGATGTTATTTCCCTGAAGGCACACCATGCTTCAAGAAACTAAATCCTTTCAAGCATAAAATTCCAGAAGTGTTTTGTTTCAACACTGAACCCCTGAATGGGTGTGGGGGGGAAGGGCCCTAGAAAGAGACAGCCAGAGGGACTCAGAACAAGTAGGCACTGCGGGGTGGCGGAAAGCTTTGACCCTGGAGGACTGTGGCCTGGTAGAAGTCCCCTGCACTGTGACTTTTAGCAACTCTTAACATCTGACTTTGAAGACATATCTTAATGATGGGTCCATTTCCTTGCTGTCCCTGTAAATCCCTAGTGACCATCTGTTGCTAAACAGCCTATCAGTGGTTCTCAAGAAGGAAGGGCAAGGTAGCAGCCTCTGAGTAGTAGGCCGCCGGCAACACAATGTCCCAAAGCCAGAGGAGGAGTCCATGCTGGCCCTATACAAGAGAGAGAGGAAAAGCCATCCACTGCAGTGGCGTCCGACTCAGGAGCCGAAGTGACTGAAGCCAGCTCCTGAGCCCGCAGGGGAGAGGAAGGCTCCTTCCAGACCTGTTATGGCCCTCAGCTGGTCAAGGGAAGGACTGAGTCTGTATACTGTGGAACTAGAACAAAGGACGCCAGGGTCCTTTGTCCAGTCACCCCAGGGTAGTAGCATTATTAGTACAGGTTTTGGTTTTTTTCATCAAACAGTTCTGTTTTTTTCACGCTTGCTGTGTAAAAACATTTAAATAAGCCAGGTGTGGTGGCTCATGCCTGCAATCCCAGCACTTGGGAGGCTGAGGCAGGAGGATCATTGTGAGTTTGAGACCAGCCTGGGCTACAAAGTAAGCTCAAGGCCAGCCTCAACTGTATGAGACCCTGTCTCAAAAAGACAAAAAACAAGCAAACAAAGAAAAAAACATATAAATATATATACATGCACATAGCATATACAGTAAATAAACTGAAAGAATAAAAATAGTTTAAGACTAACCATTTAAATGTAAAAAATCCAATGTGTTGTATGCATGTACCAACTCGCCACGATGAATGTAGTTGTTATGTGCTACAAATAGGTACTAAGAAAAATAAAAAAAATAATTGTAAAGCAATTATTCAAAATGTAGTCATAACAGCTATGCTTTTTTTCAGTTGGGGACAATCCCCCGAAGGATTCAGCCATGAGAACATGGCTCTTTTTGGGGCTGTCTGGCTCTATCTTTGGCTCTGACCTCTGCTCTCTGGGGGAAACGGGAGCTGGTGGCTGCTGAGTCATCACATGTGGACTGGGCATGCGTGCCTGGGATGAGTTTTAACTTGGGAGGGGAGCCCCAAGGCCTCACTTCCACTAATAAACGCACAATGATCAATGAACTGCACCCATGATATAGGGCAGGATTCAATAAATGATAAAAGATAGAGTCAAAAGATTGAGTGTTGCTCAGATGGTAGAGTGCCTGTCCAGCACAAGTGAGTGTGGATTCTAGCCCTAGTGCTGGAAAAACAACCCCACAAAGATTTATTTTATTTTAGAATTCTGAGATAATTTTATACTTATGACACAATTGCAAAAATAATACATATGTGTCTTATATAACTGTGGTACAATAACTAAAACAGAACCCTAACACTGGTATCATTAACTAGTCTAAAAACCTTATTTAAATTTCATCATCTGTCCCACTAACTTCCTTTTTGTTTCAGGATCTCATACTACCTTCAGTTGTCATGACACTTTGGCTTCCTTGACTCTACCACAGTCCTCCAGTCTTTTTGTTGCTGTTGTTGTTTTTTGAGACAGGGTTTTGCTGTATAGTTCAGGCTGGCCTTGGACTTACTATGTAGCCCAAGCTGGCCTTGAACTTATGACAATCCTCCTGCCTCAGCCTCTGAGTGCTGGGACTACAGGTGGAGGTCACCCATGCCTGGCTTCCAGTCTCTCCTTGTCATTCATGACCTGGGCATTTTTGAAGGGTTATTCTGTAAAGCAGCACTGACCAACAGAACTTTCTAAGATGACTGAAGTGCTGCCCACTTCCAATATAATAGCCATTAGCCAGCTATTGAATTTTTTTTTTTTTTTTTTTTTGAGGCACCGGGGATTGAACTCACAACCTCGCGCCTGCCAGGGCAGGCGCTTAAGGCACTGAGCCAAACTCCCAGCCCTGATTTTTTTTTTGAGGCAGGGTCGCACTATGTAGCTCAGGCCGGCCTTACGCTCACGCTGTAGCCCAAGCCGGCCTCGAACTCACAACGCTCCGCCTACCTCAGCCTCCTGAGTGCTGGGATTAAAGGTGTGCGCCACCACGCCTGGCAGCCAGCTATTGAATTTAACATTTAAGATTTGGCTAATGGGGTTCAGGCTTTTAAATGTGGCTTTTAAATTTCATTTAATTTTCAATTAAAGTAGCTACATGTGGCTAGTAACTATCGTATTGGGCAGCTATTGTAGTGTATAAGAGTTGGCAAGTGGCTCTGATTTGTCTTCTCATGACTAGCTTTGGGCTAGGAATTTTTGATAAGAAAAACACAGGCATGAATTTGTGTCCCTCTTTGTCTAGATTTCTAGAAGTTGTTGATGGGACAGGGAGCCACCCTGGTCAGAAAACTGGATTGTTTTAGTCCCCTTCAAGGTCCAGCAGAGACAGAGACGACAGCTGCATTCGGAAGCTAGTCTCCACATTCTCAATGCTCTTCCTGTAATAATGAGATACAAGGCCCCTGGACTCAGGGCAAGTTGCAGGCAGGATTCATTCTCCAACTAATCAACATTCATCCTCTCTTCCATGAACAAGGAAAAGCTGGCTCTATTAGTGTTGGGGCATGATTTAAAACACCTTGTGATACATGTACAGGGCCACTGAGTACAGTAATAAAATCTCACAGAAGCGTTCCAACCCCCATCTTTCAATGACTGAGTTTGGAAACAACTGGTTTCGAAGCCAGGTCTGGGATTTTTTTTTTTTTTTTTTTTGCGCGACACCGGGGATCGAATTCACAGCCTCACGCCTGCCAGACAGGCGCTTACGCCACTGAGCCAAACTCCCGGTCGTAGTTTTTCGAGGCAGGGTCGCACTATGTAGCTCAGGCCGGCCTTGCACTCGAGTTGTAGCCCAAGCTGGCCTCGAACTCACGATGCTCCTCCTACCTCAGTCTCCCGAGTGCTGGGATTGAAGGCCAGGTCTGTGATCTTGTATGTGACCTTGGGGTCAATCTTTTATACTCTCTTTTTAAAAATTGCAATAAAGTGTAACAGCTTTATGTGTATCATTGATGCATTTTTACATATGATATGTACCCAGTACTCACATTAATTTGTAGAACATTTCCTCCCCCAGCTGATGTGTCTTTCTCTTAGGATTTCTATTTGTGTACATCAGTTTTACCTGTTGTTGAGACTTAGCCAGAAGTGGACATGTAGTCTCTCATGTTTGGCTCCATTAGATGAACACCATCAAGCGCCATTAATCTTCCACGAAGCCCATTCATCCATGTGGAGAGCCATCCATGATGTACGCTGTGTGTATCGAGAGTTTGTACTTGCTGCTGTATATAATTCCATTTTGTGAGTACACCAGTTTGTCTCTTCATTCATCCTGATGGACATCTGGACTGCTTCTGGAGTTTGCCTATTACGAATAAAATCAGCACGAATATTATCTAGTGTGTACGCCTCTAGGCACATGGAGGCCCAGGAATGAAATTGATGGGTCATAGGGTTAGCATGTGTTTACTTTGGTAAGAACTGTTCAACAATTTCCCCAACTCTCTTAATCTCTCTTTAAGGAAGACTAGGGCTGGGTATATGGTTCAGCGGCGCTGGCCTATGCCCCAGGAAGTGTCCTTTGCTTGGGCAGAGAAGGACTCGGCAGATGGCAGCACTGCAGAGGTACTTGGCCCAGGCCCTTGGACGGAAGAGGCCTCTTCCACACAGCACACACTACCCCAGCTCCGTTAACCTTGGCCTCCTTCGACCTCTCCTGCTCCCCGGGTCCCAGCGCACGCATCGCCAGGCACTCACGCCCCTGTGACCTTTGCATGTCACCCGACGTCTACTGAGCACTTTGTGCCTGGTCCTGGGATCTACCGGTTTCTGACTTCTGGCAGTAGCGCCAAAGGAATCAGGAAGAAAACAATCTCCTCTCCAATACAGCACCGCCCATCCGGGCGCTTCCAGGCCCGCCCACCACGGCCAAGTACCCGCCCCCCACTGCACAGCCACTCACGCGAGCCCGAGAAGCCCCGCCCAACCATCCGACCAATGACTGTGCGGGCCCGGCCTCGCCCCGCCCCTCAGCCCTGAGATGGTTCGGCTCAGGCATCTGCTGCCCCTCTGGTCGCCAGGTCGTGGCTGCCTTAGGTAAGGTCGCTACCTAGGCGCTCGGTCCCCGGGGCTCTGCGTGCACCGACGCCCTCGCGGAGGTGGGCTGAAGCGGCCGGAGCCGAGGGGACTCGGAGCCTGCCGGGGGCTTGGGGTTTGAGGCGCGCTGCGGCCTGGAGGGGACAGGGCACGCGGGAATCGGGGACAGCTAGGCTGGGGACACTGTGGGCTCCTTCCGTCGCGTCCAGAGCCCGGAAGGACGGGAGTTGTGTCCCAGGGTGCCTACTTGGGGTCGGAGGAAAGGTTGGGCCAGGGGGAGACAGACTGAGCTCCTTCCGCCGTCTGCGGCCCTGGGGTGACCCTCAGGCGAGGCGGAGCCGAGTGCGCCGACCTGTGGCAGCCTCGCCTGGGAGTCAGGGCCGCTTCCTACTCCCGGGTAGCGACCACTCTCGGCGGTGACAACTGCACAGAACAGCCTGCCTGGGGCCCACCCAGAAACCCGATCCGAGGCTTCCAGGCCTGTCCCTTGGGAGGTAGGTGTTCTTTCCGCGAAGCCCTCGGAGATTCTACGGGCTGTCAGGTCGGAAACTTGGCTGCGTCAGAACTCTCCACCACCTCCTTTTTTGTGAGATCGGAAGGAGGTGCCAGGGAACGGATGAAAATGAAACAAAGCAAGAACAACGTTCTTTGTTTGGATGCTATAAAACTAAAACATCTTGGAGGACAGTCAAGCGACCAGGGAACTGAAGCTAACGTTAGTGGACACGGGGTAATGCTCTCAGCACTGTCCAAGACGATCTGCATTTCTGACAAGAGAAGAGACTAAATTTTGCATCCTCCTGGGTGCACTCTCAGCGACCCATCCCCACCCCCACGGTGCCCTGGACCCTCCCAGGATTTAAAGGCAGGGGACTGTGTGTAGCTCTCTCTTGCTGAAGGGCCTTCTATGCCCTGCAAGGTGTATGCCCATCTTCAAGGAGGCAGCAAATCTTGGGTCCTGCATGGATCCTGACCAGGTGTGTAACTTAGTATTTCTCCCCCTCTTCTGGGGCTGTTCCAAGGATTAAGTGAAATAATCTTAGATGAGCCATCAATAAAAGTGAACAAATGTGGGCCTCCTTTCTTTTTGGTGGGGTCACATGATCTGTCATTTCCCCCGCTGTGCCTTGAGGGCTCAGGGTGGGCTGCAGCAGACAACCTCACCTGACTCCCTCCTATTTCCTTCCTAAGTGCCGAGAGAAGCGAAGGAGAAGGTCTCCATAAACCTCCTCAGAATCGTTGTTTGTTCATTTCCTACAGACGCAGAAGACCCCTACCTCCCTGAACCCCTGCCCTCTTGTTACTACTGCCTGTCCTACCGGGAATGTAGTGCCTGGTGGTTGACAAAGCAAGTCATGCAACACGAGACTGTGAGGCCACCAGATAGAACTGTTGCCCCATCTCCCATGTGGCAAGGACCCAGCATCCTGAGGCAGATGTAGATAGATATTTTCCTCTTGGTAGCTCTGTCTGCCTCCTTTCCTATGCCACAGTACTCTTGGAATCCAATGCCATCTTCAGCTTCACTTGTTCACACAGAGCCCCTGAGTTCCCTCTTCACCATACACCTCTCCTGCATCCATGACTGCTCAATGGCACCTTCCTCTTACTCAGGGCTGAGGGAGCCTTTGATTCTCTCCTCTCCATACCTCTCACATCCGCCAAACACCCGGAATCACTACGCAGTGTCCATGATTACCTGACCATACTGCTCATGTCTCCCCTGCTGTGGCCTCCTGACTTGTCTCCCTGCTCCCACCCCTGCCCCTCTGTAGTCCTCACAGCTGCTGGGGAGATTGTTAGGTCTCAGATCCCCTCCACTCCCTCAATGGCCCCTGTTGTTCGCCTAGTAAAGCCCGTAGTCCTTCCCTAACACATTCTGCCGCATCCTAACCTTGACTGCTGCCCTTCCGCCTGGCTTTCTAAACTTCAACAATACTGGCCTGCTTTCTGTTTTGTAAACATGTTAAGCTCTTCCTATCTTAGCACTTTTGCATGTGCTGTGGCCTCTGCCCCAAACACTAGTCTTCTCAGACCTGAAAATGTCCCAGCTGAAATGTTTCAGAGTTCAGAGGGGCTCCCTTGACTACCCAGTTAAAGCAGCATGGCCTTCTCCAGGGCTGTGTCTCACTGCACTGCTTTATTTTTGTTATAACCTGTATTACTTCCTGGAATTCTTCTTGAGGTCTGTGTTTACTGCTCTGTCCCATCCCATAGACTATAAATTGAATGATAGGATAGAACTTTCCATTTTATTCTCTGTAGCATTCCCTGAGGGGGAGGCAAGTGAGAAACAAGCAAACACAGCTATAATTGCAGAATGTGGTAAGTGCTTTGTAAATGATGTTTGTATTTGAGGGACTTGATTAAGTTTTTTTGTCTGAACTACTGTATTGTCAAAACAAGCCATTTTAAGGAAAAGCCTGGAAAAGACTGGCCCTGGGCAACCCCATCAGTTCTCTTAGCGTAAGAATATACACTTGGCAGGCTTTGGTGGTGGGTCTACAGTCACATTCCTGCTCCCAAAGACTTCAGTTCTTTGCTCTTCCAGTTGCTAGCAAGTCTCTTCATTTCTTGGTACCTCACCTTCATCTTCAGAGCAGGATGATCCCATTATTATCACGTTGGGCTTCTTTTTCCTTTCAGTGTACCCAAAGGGAGCTGCATTTGTAGGCAGCTGCTTGACACTTTAACATCCTGCCTTAGGACAGGAAGGGGAACTGTACTGTCTTGGGCACAGCAGCTGGAGGCACAGGCTCACCCCACACGTGTGAGGAGGGGCGCACATACACCCTTCCCAACACTGACCAATCTGTACAGAGATCCTCTACATCCGGGGCTTTCTGGTCATCAGTTCATTTTGCAGCCAGTTCTTTGAAGGCCTCTGGGACCAAACAGTAATAGCATAGGATGTTTAAAGAAACTAAAGAAAAAAAGGAAAAATTCCAAAAAGTTGAGAAAGAATGGCCTTTCATTCAGTGCCACTCCCAATGAAACGTTGCCATGTGTGATCTCTTTTCTTCCAGTCTTTCCACCTCTCTCTCAGTTCACCTTACACAGGGCCAGAGCCCTCTCTTCCGAAGCTGAGCAACCATGACCTCCGCAGAGGAGAAGACCTATAGGTTTATCCGCCACCATCACAGTGATTTTTGGCCTGTTGATGTTCTGGAGATTCTTCCCTACCTGCCCTGCCTGACACCCACTGACCAGGTGAGCGAGGGAAGTGACAGCTGTCGCTGGTCTGGGATCAAGGCTGTGGAATTCCAAGCTCAGCTCCAACTAGTTCTTTACCCAAGCCAGGACTAACTCCTTCCTCTCCTTCCGTCTTGTCTTGCTTCTTGTCCTTGCTGCTTTTCTGCCTTTTAGGTCAAGCATGGTTCCGGGTGTTTTTCTAGCCTCACTGACTCCCTCTTGCGTTGTTTTTGTGTAGTGCTCAAAAACGTGGTGCAGGCGTCCTGTGAATTCCAGGCTCTGATTCATGTATTTATTGCTTACTTAGTTCTAGGAAACTTCTTTTTCCTTCATCTCTCTGGTCCTGGTCCTGGGCCTGCTCAGTTTTGATTCCATTTGTCATGGGACCCTCTTGTGGCAGGGAGTCCTGGAACTCAACCTTGAGAACTCATAGGCGCCCGATGGCTCTCACCCCACCAGGACATACTGCCAGCCTCTTGGGCAAGCAAAGTGGCAGAGCCCCTCCCAGTTTCAGCAACTCTCAGCCCACGGGACACCTGTGTGCCAGTGGGTACCTGTGGGCTCGAGGGACCCAAAAGAGCCCTGTCCTCAGGTGTCTCTAGAGTGCTTTGCTTCCAGTATGTGTTCCCACATAGATACTGTTAGTGTGGTTGTCTGGAGCCTAGATGGTTTGGGGGGCTGTGGGGCTACTTTGTTATGTGGTTTATAGTAAACATTATCTGTGGCTTTTCATTCCTACTGTTTGACTGTCTTTATGTGCATGTGCACATGTGTGTGTGTGGTGTGGCGTGCTGGGATCCAGCCCAGGGCCTCGTACTCACTAGACAGGCACTCTGCCACTGAGCTACACCCCCAGCCCCTGTAGCGTGTTTTCATGAGAGATTTCAGGTCGATATAAAAACCACAGCTGCTGCTGTCTTCTTAGACTCTCCCCAGTGCTCTCAGCCCGGTTGTTTCTCCTTCTTGGTTGTCTCTCTCTTTTCTTTGCCCCCTTTCCTGTGATGCTTATTACACACTGTTTCTTCTCTGCTCATCCAAACCTTTTTCTGTGCTTTTGAGGCTGTCTCAACCCAAGGCTTAAGTCGGGCATGGTGATACAAGAGGACCTCTGTGCGTTCAAGGCCAGCCTGAGCTACAAAGTGAGTTCAAGGCCAACCTGAACTGCATAGTGAGACACTGTCTCAAAAAGACAAAATAAATAAATAAATAAACCCAGGGCTTTCCTTAGTTTAACTGGGTTGGAGTTCCTGCCCCACTGCAATAGTATGTCTGCTACTTTGCTTCTGCTAAGCCTCAGTTTCCTCATCAGAAAGGTGGTTATACCACAACATTAAATGAGGAGATTCCTGCGTAGCCGTAACAGATAGCCCAGGACACAGTCACAGCTATTTCTTGGTAGCTGCTTTTGTGGTTGCTGATTGCTCTTCCTCACTCTATGCCAGGCTGCTAATCCTGGCCTTGTCTTGGTCCCTGCTGCGGCTTACAGTGGCTGCCTTTCTCTTGCAGCTTTCCTGGTGTCCCCCCTGCAGTGGCCCCCTTCTGGGTGGGGAAGGGGCTGGAGCTGGGGCTACCTGGCTTGAGCAGGGTGGCTGTGCTGTCTTCCAGGATCGACTGCGCGCCACCTACACGCGCCTGGGGAACAGGGACACGCTGTGGGAGCTCTTCAACACCCTCCAGCGGCGGACGGGCTGGGTGGAGTCCCTCATCCAGGCACTGAGGCGCTGTGAGCTGTTCGGGCTCGCCGATCAAGTGAATCACATCTACCAGAGCTCCCAGCCTGGTGGTGAGCCGCCTGCCCTGCCCCCTCCAGGACCCCTGTCTGCTTCCGGCTCTCCTCTCCCCCTCCCCTCCTGTCCTTCTTGTCATTCTCCCTCCCATTGCTCTCAGTAATGGACACACTGGGCTGAATGACTTTGGCCAAGTCCTTTAATTTCCCAGAGCCCCAGTCTCCTCTGCAGACCAGGGCTAACAGCGGTGTCTGTCCCTCGGGGCTGCAGTGGACAGACACCATGGGTGGCACCTGCTCAGTGAACACGTGCAACTTCCTCTCATCTTTGTGGCTGCGGTCCTCGCCACCTATTTCTCCCCATTTCCACTCCCATCCTTCTTCACCCTCCTGTCTCCACGTGTCTTCCCTTCTTCTTCGTTTCCCTGAGAACATTCTAGTCTCCCCCTTTCCCCAAAGTGCCTGGTTATTCCTTACTCCTCCGTTCAATGCCCCCACCAGTCCCAGTGCCCAGAGGGGATTTGGTGGGATGAGGAAGAAAAATCAAGCCAGCCCTATTTATAAAGTTCAGATCAGTGGCAGCCGCCGGGGCTGTGGTCAGATCTGCAGCTTTGGAACCACCCCATGTTTGGTTTTGTTCTGTCTTTCCTGCTCCCTTATTTCCTAACTGGTTCTTTCATTTGTGGAGATCAACTGTGATTCTTCTCAATGCAGACAGCTATGGTAAGGCCAGGGGTGGACAGTGGCAGGGGCCAGTGAAAGGTGATAGCCATGAGGAGGGAAAAGCCTGTGGACAGAGAAGCGGTGACTGTTGACACAGCTCATGTGCTAAGAAGACCATGAGCCGCACCTCCTGCCTTCCCCCCTTTGCCACCTCTCCTGTCCTCCGCAGCTCCTCTCTCTCCCACTCTGTCCCTTCCCCAGTCATGCTTGTCATGGGCGGATCCCACCTCAGGTCAGTTTTTGGAGCTATAGTGGGGGCTAGGGGCTCCAAAGTGTCCAGGCCTCTCCTGTCACTGAGAGTACTCTTGTTTTCTTCTTGACATCACTGTATATTTGTTCTCCAGGAACTCCCCCCCAGGCCCCAGGCCCAGTGGAGGCACCGAAAGTTCCTGCTAAGGTTCAAGCTGCTCATGCATCTGGTGCAACCCACAGCATCCCCCACAATGGCTACCAAGAGGAGCCAAGTTACCCCCTGCCTGTCCAGGACACCCAGCCGCCAGTGTCCCCCAAAGAGGTATGTCCTTGCAGTCTAATTTGGGCCCCCTGCTTTTATGTTCCTGCATGCCATCCATCCGCCTTCCAGAAGCTCTCTCTGCCCTCCCAAGCCATGCCAAATCCCTGCAAAGAACCCTAGCACTCCCTCAGTGGAGAGGGGTCCCACCTGCTTCCAGACTGCCATCAGCAGCTGGGAGGTCCTGTGATTGTGGACTTGTCGGTTGTCATGTGAGACGCTGAGATGGTGGAGGAACCTGGGGAGGGAGCAGGAGGCCATGGGTGGGTGGTGGGGCTGTAATTACTGTGAGTAAGGTGTGGGGGAAGATGACCAACTCTGCTGAGATGTGATGAGTGGGCCATGGGGTGTCCAGAAGGCTCTGAGCTATGGACTGGAAACCATGGGGTCTGGGCAGAAACTCCTGAAGAAAGGGCTCGGTGTAGTGGCCGCAGAGGGGGAGAGAGAGAGAGAGAGAGAGAGAGAGACTGAGACCTAGCCATAGGGCCAGAATGGAATGTGGTTTGTTTTTTTAAAATGCTGGGGATGGAACCCAGGGCCTCATGTGTACTAGGCAAGCTCTCTACTGCTGAGCTACACCCCCACCCCCCAGCAACCTGGCCTGTGTTTTTTGTGGACCGAAGGTGTGGCAATGACCAGAAGCATGGGCTCTCTCAGTTCCTGGGCTCCAGGGTGTGGCCTGCAGGAGATACCCCGTGAACGTCAGCTGCCCTTGGCCAGTTTGTGGTGTGCTGCTATTTCCTTTACACTTTCCCTCTTGCAGAGTTCAGAGCAGGCCCCTCAGACACCCAGTTCGGGGACCATCCTGAGGAGGCCGAGTGGATCCTTGGAGCCCTCCTCTAGCCTGCCCGTCCTCAGCTCTCTGACCGCCAGCGGGCATCAGGAGCAGAACCCAGAGCCAGGCAGCACCCATGGGGCAGGTATGCATGCAGGGTGGCATTATGGGGCCTCTCTGACCTTTCAGGTGAGCACTAGGGTCAGAGTTTCCCTATGGGCTCCCTGGGCAGGAGGCTGGGTAAGTAAAGGGTGTTACTTTAGAGAACAGCCTGTTCCTTAGTGGATATACCAGATAGTTAGCCTTTGCTGTATAACGAACAGGCGCACCCCGCAATTCCCGGTATTTTTGGTACTGGGAATTGGACTCAAGACCTCACACTTGCCAGGCAGGCGCTTTGCTAAGCTATATCCCTGGCCCCCAAAATATATTTTCAGTAATTTAAAATACAACCATTATGTAGCACATGGCTGACCCAGCTGGGCATGTCCGATTTTCCTGTTTCCTCACATGTACTCGCCAGTGTATACCTATGCTCTGTTTTTGCCCATTGGCAGGGGCACCATCATTCACTTGTATATAGCCCCCTCCCCTTCCCTCCTCTCCCCTACCTCCTTCCCTTTCTCTATCCCTCCCTTCCTTTCTTGTCTTAGTTTTTGTGGTGCCGATTGAACCCAGGGAGAACTGAGCATCCTACCCTTTTATAAAATTTTATTTTGAGACAGAATTTCCTAAATTTCCCAGGCTGGGTTTGGATATGCAATACTCTTGTGTTAGCCCCCTGAGCAGCTGGGATTACACACATGCGCCACCATGTCCAGTGGGTCCCTCATTCTTTGGCCTATGTCAAGGCAGCTGGGCTGAGCTCTGACTGTGTGCGTGTGTGTGAAAGTGAGAGAGAAAGAGAGAGATAGAGAGACAAAGAGAGACATTGACTCAAAACTGGCAGTGTCCTTCCTGTGCCGTTCTGTGGGCCAAAGCAAATTATAAAGCCAGCCTGGCTGACTGTGGTGACCTATGCCTGTAATCCCAGCACTTAGGAGGCTGAGGCAGGAGGATTGGCATGAGTTTGAGGCTAGTTTGGATTACATAGTGAGTTCAGGGCTAGCCTGAACTACATAGCAAGACCTTGACTCAAAACACAAAGCAAATAAACAAAGCCAGTCTAGATTCAAGGGGTAGGGAAGCCAACTTCATCCTTAGATGGGAGGACCTGTGAAGTCGCATTGCAGTGTGTGTTGCTGTACATTGCTGTGTAGGTGGGGAGGAGAATTAGGGCCGTTTCTGCACTCTGCCAAAGGGACCCTGTAGGGATCAGCCAGGGCCTGGAGGACAGGGAAGGACAGTACAGAGCTGGGCCAGCAGTTGGCAGGAGAGCCTTACCCTACCCCAAAGGAGTCTCCAGTTCCCAGCAACTCTCTGAAATGCCTCATCCTCCAGGGGAAATATGGCCTTATCAGCCAGCAGCCTGGCCCCACCTGACCTGTGTGCTCCCTTACGGGTTTGTGGCTGCCCACATGGACCTGCCAGGTTGGCATATGGCTCCACTGCTTGCCAGACTGTATTTCACCTGACACTGGTGCTGGCTAGGCTGTTAAAGGCCAGGAGAAGCTGAGATGCCCCCATCCCTGCCACCCCCCATCCCCAAGCACCTGTTTGCGTTTTGTGTGTCAACCTGCCCTGAAATGCCTTTCAGGAGGTCCTCCTGGGGGTCATGGAGGCAAAAGGTGCTGTGATTTCAACACATTCCTGGGTGCAGGTCCCATGAGATGCTGAAGTGTGAGATTTAGGGGAGGGAACGTCAGACATCTCTTGACCTTTGTCAGCCTTGAGACTTTCTGTGTACATACTCGATTTCATGGAGAATGTGATATTGCCACCTTTTTATACTGTCACCACCTGCTCCTCTGTGCTTTCCCAGGTCAGGCCTCCTCCCAGGGATGGCTTTGTCCTTAGCCCCTGGGGCTGGCCAGCCTCAGATGCCACTTGATGGGTGTGAATGGCTCTGCTTGAGTTACCCTGCTATCCCTTGCTGTGATCCAGGATTGTTCCTGCTCGGGGAGGCAGGGGGGCTGCAGTGAGGGGAATGTCCAGGATTCCACCAGGCTAAAGAAAAAGTTGAAAAGGGAGAAACAGGAGCTGGTGGTATGTGTCCCAGGGAGGAGAAGAAAAAGTGGACAGAGTAATTAATACTGACCACGCTCACAGGTATAGTTAGAGGGAGGGACTTTTTCACTTTTGTGACAGGACAGACTTGAGGCTACTGGTCAAGGACAGAGAATGGAATCTTCAGGGCTTCAGCACAGACTGGAATTTCCTCCATAGGCAGAAAACTTGGCGGTCTGGCTACAGTAGTGGCGGTGTAAGCTGGAGCAGAGGGACTCTTCTCTAGCCCTGAGGGTAACAATCCTTTGGAGTTGTGTTTCTGTCTTTCACACCTGCAGGGCCAGTCTCCAGCCCCACATCACCCCGAGGGCCTGTGTCTCCCACTGTCTCCTTCCAGCCCCTGGCCCGTTCCACTCCCAGGGCAAGCCGCCTGCCTGGGCCTGCAGTGTCAGCCACCTCTGCTGGCCCCACCTTCTCCTCCTCCTCCTCCTCTTCCACCAGTTTGGCTTCTGCAGGTGGTGCTGGTAACCAGGCCACGGCCTCCATCTTCCCCAGTGAGGTACCCACAGACGCACCTGCCAACTCTGTTACTACCAGCTCAGTGCCTTCTCCCACTATCCCGAAGCCTGTGAGCACTGTGAACTCCAAAGTGCCTGCAAGCCCAGCACCTGTCGGCACTGTGCCTTCTGAGGTGCCCACCAGCTCAAAGCCCCCTGGTGCTAATGTGCTCACCAATCCAACACCATCCAGACTGCCAGTCAACTCAACACATGCTGGCATAGTGCCGTCCAAAGTGCCCACCAGCGTGGTGTCCACCAAGCCACTGGCCAACACAGTGCCATCCATGAGGAACAGCAGCAGAAACAAGGTGAGTCCTTGCCCTTCCTAGCAATGACTCACATCCCTTTCCTCTGGAGAGCTTACCTTTTGGGTGCCACCGCGACCCTTCTCAGTCTCCAACTTGTCCCCTGCCTGGACTACCCCATGGCCTCTCCAACTGTGCAGGGACAACTGAGAACCAGCCCCATCCAGACCCCACACCAAGCCTTGTGGGAGCAACAACAGTCATGGCGTGATCCTCAGTGTGGTGATTCTCCCAGGAGTGCGAGGCACAGGGGCCACCTCCATGGCCGTGTGCATCAACTCTTTTGGAACCTGCAGCCCCCATTAAAGCTTAGCACCTCTGTTTTGTGGATGGGGAAGCAGTGAGCATTATTTGCTTGATGCCTTGCTTTTCACCACCAAGATGTCTGACCTGTCCGTCTGTGTCCAGGCTTTGTAGCCAGCAGTCCCCATAGTTGCCCCTTCCAAGGTCACAGGCCACTGGTGTCTGCCTGGAGGAACTAAGTCCATGGGGTCCCAGGATGCCTGTGGCTCTCAGGCCCAGGCCGAATGTCCCTACACAATGGGTCCACACCAGGCCAGTGAGGGGGAAGAGGCCATTGGTGGTACGCCCCTCTTCCAGAGTCATCACAATGGGTTAGATCCCCAAGAGGGCGGTCTTGAGCATTATGGGCTAGGAGCTGAGGAGTTGAGCTGCTACTTCATGTCCTGGCCCAGGGACGGGGCCATCCCAGCCTGGCTTGTCTTCCCCGCCCTCCGCAGCCCCTTGCAGTACTCTCCTTTATTTCTCAGGAGACCCCAGAGGCGCCAGCACCCACAGCCACTGCTGGAGGCAGCGCACCCTGGCCAAACAGCAGCTCTGCAAACCTACACTGCCCATCAGAAATGAGCAAGCCCGGCGAGCTGACATTGCAGGACAACCAGTCATTCTCCATCTGTTCTGCAGACCTTGCCATCAGCTCCAGCAGCTCCCTGGCCTTGGAGCCCAGCCATGGCCCAGAGGAGAACGAGTACACGTCCTTTAGGATCCTTGTGGCTGAGGACCCCAGCGTCAACCTCATGGCTGGCAACCCTGGGCCGCACACTGTCTCGAAACCCCAGGAAGTGGAGCAGAAGACCAGCATCATCTCGTCAGTGCCCTGGGCTCCCTGGCTTGGAGCAGCTGCAGTCCTGGCTGTGGTCCTGGTGGTACTGTCCCGGCGGCGCCCACTCCAGTGAAGCCTTGGCTTTCTGTACCACGCACCCGTGCCTCCCCATGCGCCTGTGTCACAGTGCACTTTCTCCAGGCTGACAGGGGCTGGGTCAGGCACTGTGAGCTGGCGGGAGGCTGTGCTCTGGCTTCACCAAACCCTGGGGGGCAGCCTTTCCATCCTACCTTGTGCTCTCTGTTTGCTCTGAAGCTCTTAAAGGTCCCCAGAGCTTCTCCCCTCGCTTACAGGGTGAGTAAGGGTTGTCACCCTGTGTGCTCCTGAGTTTTGCTTGACCAGGCCTCACCCCTGTTTGCTTAAGCCTGCAGATCAGGAGGTGCCGCTGGAGAGCACTGGGGGTTGGCAGCTCCCGCTCATCCTGCCCAGGCCCCCGAGGCTCAGTTGCAGATGTACCCACTGGGACCCTGCGAGACCTTGCTGCTAGCCCCAGCAGCCCAGGCTGAGGCTGTGGCAGTGGGGTTGGGGAGCAGCCAGGTGGCACTTCTCTAGGGAGCCAGCTGCTATGGGTCCCCTGCCCCTTTTATCCTGCTCCACTGCCAGGCACCCCTGAAGGGAAGTCCTAAGGTTTTTGTGGACTCGGAACCCAGAGGCAGCTGCCAGGCCCACAGAGGACCTCTGGAGCCTCTTCAGCCGCATCACCCCCTGCCCCTTTCTCTCTGTCTCTCTCCTGGTCACCATTCTCTTTGGCTTCCTGTAGGGGTTTAGGGTAGGAACACCAAGTGGGCAGAGCTCTGGCCAGGTTTAAACTTCAGGTCCACCCTTTCTGGGCTGTTTGGTGATAGCAGATGCTCAGCCTCTCCGGTCTTGTTTTCCTGTATGGACAGAGTCTCCAGCTCTTTCTTCACTGGCTTCTCTGAGATTGAAGCACACAGGAGTTTGGCCAGGGCCTGGCTTGGAGGCTTGACCACCGAGCGCACCCCACAACTCGCGGTGGCCCTGGCTAGGCTTGAGAAACTGAGTACACTGTGCTGAGGGTGCTTTCTTCAGTGAGACAGCTCGGTCTGCATCCTGCTGTGCCTCTCACTAGCTCTGTGATCTCTGGCAAGGTATTAACCACTGTGTGCCTCACTTTTCTCATCTGTTAAATGGGGGAGATTATCTCCTAGTATTGTCATGAAGATTAAATAAATGTATCTATGTAAATCTTAGAATGAGTCTCGGGTATACTCTTGGTTGTTGCTGTCAGTATTGAATGCTGAGAACCGGAGCCCTCAGCTAGAGGTAAACCCATACCCTACTGCCTCCCCCACCTTCTTTTTGCCCCTCACTTCATTGTGTGCACTGGGGACCTGTTGGGAGGGAGGCACGATCACTGGGGCAGCAGTGGAGAATGGGGTGAGGATGTTCCCCCCACCTCCATGCATGGGATGACTACGCCTACATTAGAGATGCATTGGGACACAGTAGGGATGTCCTCGTGGCTTCTTTCTAGGTGGCTTTTGCTGGACGGGGTAGGCACAGGAACCCTACTTCTAACTCTACTTCTGGGCTCTGAAAGGGATAAGAACTAAAGCCCTGGGTGATGTCAGGGGTGGGGTCCAGGCAGCTTTCCCTGCACTGCCCTGAAGGACTTCAGTGACCTAATGACCTCTACTTAGGAGCAACCACTTGTATACCCTGAATCCAAGAGCGGCCTCTCCTCATGCTGTCTGCACCTCTCCCCATCATCCTGGCTCTTAACCAGCCCTTGAGCTTCTTTTCCCCTCCCAGGTACTGTGCCAGCCACATCAGTGAGCGATTCATGCATGGGTGCTAGTTTTACTGTACTATCCTTCCAGGTAGATACATTTGAAAAAAATGTACCCCAAGAAACCAATAAGCAACCCCAAAAAGTATCTCCCAAATGGGAGCAACCCCTAGGGGCAATACATTGGGTTGGGTGTAGGGGGTATCGAGGGGCCTCCTGGCATTTTCAAATTAGGGCACCAAGAAGCTCCAACTGTCCTGTGCCCAACGGCAGCCCCATCTTAGCTGTTACCAACCGGAAAGCCTCTTGAATGCCACCTTTAAGCAGGGCTATGAGTTGGCCAGCGTTAGGTCTCAAGAGACCTGTATTTGGCTGTGGCTTTCACCTGGAGCGGGGTGGGGGGAGGGGTTGGCACAGGCGGGAGTCAGGCAGGGCACCCTCCTAGCCATGGCTTGGATGGCTGGAGGCCAGGACTCAAGGAAGGGAGGGGAAACTCCCTGCAGAGCTCCAGCCACACATACCTGGGCCTTGAGCAAGCACACTGGGGGGCGGGGGCAGTGCCCTCTTCAACCTGTCCAGCTTCTTTCTCTGGCTCAGGCATTTCCCTAAGGAAAAACTGGATGCTTCTGCCTCACTGAGAAGCACCCATGGACTCTGCTTTGACCAACTGAAGCCAAACATACTATTCCCCCATCTCGTGTTCCGTGGGGGTTGTCCTTGGATTTAGGGAGCTTCTTAAAGATAAGGAGACACCCTTTACTCTGCCAAGCCTTGAGTCATTAATACCTTTAAGAAATGATTATGGGCAGCTTTCAAACAAAAGTAGAATACAACAATCACGTATCTGTCACCTTGCTTCAGTAATCCTCGCCATCATGTGTGTCCTTGCCTGCTGTGGCTTTTTTCTATGTAAGTTCTTGGTAGAAGTCAGAATGTGAAGGGTTCAGAAAGGCAAAGAGCAGACATGAGCTGGGGAGACTTTGTGCCTAAGGCCCTCTGTCCTCTCTCAGGGCCACAGTGAATAACAATAAGGCTGTTACCTCTTGTTTTCTTGGCCTCTGTGAGTGACATCCCTCTCCTTAAATAATTAGCTTTTGGTGGCTGTAACAAAATACCTGAGGAAATCAATTTGAAAGAGGAAAGGTATATTATGGCTCATGGTTTTGGTCCATTGCTTTTAGAGCTGTGGTGAGGCAGAATGGAGAGAGGAAGGGAGAGAGAATGAAAGTCTACCCTTCAAGGCCATGCAATCCCAGCAACCTGCTTCTGGGCCCTACCTCCTGAAGCTTCCATGACCTCCTTCCAACACCTCTCTCCATGTACTGTTTAGCTATAAATCCAGTGACAGATTAATCCGTCGATGACATTCCAGCCCTCTTGATCAAATCATCTCCCAAGGCTCCATCTCTGAGCATGGATGCCTTGGGGACCAAACCTTCAATGTATGAGCTTTTGGGGAACATTTCAGATTCAAATCAGTACTAGACTCCATCTTAGGAAAAGGAAACTGCAAGGTTTCCGACATTGTTCAGCTCCTTGGGGATGCTTGCTATTACTCCTGTCCCAGCAAGGTGACAACCTGTGACAGGGATACTCCATTGCATCAGGGGCTTCCTGTGGCCCTGGAGGCTCTTCCAGCAGGCAGAAGTTCCCGCACTGGGAAAGGTTCCCACTCTGCAGTATGTTTCCTCCTTGTGTCTCCTAGGAATGGACTCATTTAGGTCTTGAAATTCCCCATTTTGCACAAGTACGTGCTGGTGGCTGTGACCTCCCACCCCAGCCTTGAATGCTGGGTTCTTGGCCCAGTGCATGTGCACTGGAGTTGCCACCTCTCCATGAAGAACAGCCACATGCTCAGCTGTGCTCCCCTTTTTATTTCACTTTCAATGCTGCAAAGCCCACTGCAGTGGTCCCTCCATCCATTCCTCAGTCTGTTGCTGCTGCTGACAACAAAAACAATAATATTAGCCAGGCGAGGTGGTGCATACCTGTAAGCCTAGCACTCGGGAGGCTGAAGCAGGGGGATCACCTTGAGTTCAAGGCCAGCCTAGGATACATAGTGACTTTGAGGCAAGTCTAAACTACATAGTGAGACAATTTCAAAAAATCAAAAAACAAAACAAAAAACCCCACAAAAACAACAACAACAACCCTCCAAATCCCAATAATAATAAAGAGCAGCACTTACCGCATAGCTTAACTATGTGCCAGGCAGGGTACCAAGTGTTTAACATCTATTAGCTCATTTAATCTTCAAAATTATTCTATGAGACATATCATTAATGACCTAATTTATAGCTGGTTTACAAAACAGGAGAGAAGCTGGGCATGGTGGCACACACCTTTAATCCCAGCACTCTGGAGGCTGAGGTAGGAGGAGCGTTGTAAGTTTCAGGCCGGCTTGGGCTACAATGTGAGCACAAGGCTGACCTGAGCTACATAGTGTGACCCTGTCTCAAAATACTAGGGCCAGGAGTTTGGCTCAGTGGCTTAAGCGCCTGTCTGGCAGGCACAAGGTTATGAGTTCAATCCCCAGTGCCATAAAAAAAAAAAAAAAAAAAAAAAAAAAAAAGGGGAAAGGAAGGACTGGGAGGGTACAATGACCCCTGTTCCCCAGAGCTGAATACTTTTTATGTCTGTGAACCTCAGCTGACTGTCTGCAGTCAGGGACCCCATTTAAAATGAAATTTTCATATCAACTCATCCCTGCCTAGCACAGTAGGATCTGCCACCTGCTATAACAGTATAACACTCTATAATTAATATAGTCTCAGGGATGTCATAATATTAGATTGGGTGATAATCATCATATGTACCCAGGCTCAAAACTCTGAGGCTAATTGAGATGAGGCAGTGGCCACAAGCCCAGAACACCAGTCCAGTCCAAAAATGAGGAAGACACTATGGAAACTCTCAAGTGGGTGGGGATGGTCGCAACATGTGAGACAGGGAACTAGGCTTTCAAATCATTCTTTCATATAATTAACACAGCAAATATTTCTTTTGTACCCATTGTGTGCTGAACATTGAAATAGGTCTTGGTGACAGGATAACAGAGCATGGACTCAATTCTCAGAGCCCCGTCCCACCATTGGCTGTCTCCAATACAATGGTGACAGCTAACCAAGTGCCCCAGAGTTGGGGGACAGGCAGGAAGAAGGAAGGATGAGTGATATTTTGATCAATTATGCACCATTAACAATTATAATAAATATTAATATGGAGGCAGCACATAATTTAGACGTTATAGGGAATAAGGTCAGATGTTGATGAAAACATGAAGCAACTGACAAGTATAATCGTGGAGGAAGGTGAGTTGGTGTTGCAGTGTGAATGTATGTATCCCCCAGAATTCCTATGTTGAAACCTAACCCCAAAGTGACGGTATTAGAAGGTGGGGCTTTTGGGTGTGACTAAGTCGTGAAGGTGGAGCCCTCACTACACACACTTAGGAAGAGGACTTCCAAAACTGCCTCAGAATGTGGCAAGATTGCCTTGGTAAGTGTATTTAAAGCAAGAGGGTGTATTTTGAAGGGTGTTAAAGGTAATGTGTCTTTTACTGTAATACATTTTAACAATTTAAACATTTACAGTATAAAAGCTGGGCACGGTGGCACACGCCTATAATCCCAGCATTTGGGAGGCTGAGGCAGGAAGATCATTGCAAATTCGAGACCAGCCTGGGCTACAAAGTGAGCTCAAGCCCAGCCTGAGCTGCATAGCTAGATCCTGTCTCAAAAATACAAAAACAAAAACAAACAAACAAAAAAGCATTTACAATATACATACTTTGATCACACTTTGAAGCAGAGAACCAGCTGCTCCCTTGATTTTGGACTTCTCAGGCTCCAGAATTGTGAAAACTATGATTCTGTTTTCTTTCTTTCTTTTTTTTTGTGGGGGGTGGGGTGGGTACTGGAGATCAATCCCAGGGCCTGGTGTTCTACCTGACCTGTATCATCAACCCTTTTAATTTAGAGACAGCATCTCATGAAGTTGCCCAGGCTGGGCTCAAACTTGGGATCCTTTTTGCCTAAGCCTTTGGAGTAGCTGGGATTACAGCAGTGTACTACCATGGCTGGCATAAGAAATAAATTTCTATTTATAACTTACCCAGTCTAAGGTATTTTAATATAGAAGTTCAAACGAACTATGACAATTGGTGTTACCCTGCTGGAAAACTCTCCACTAAAACCAATCATAGGCCTAATCTATGACCCAGCAAGTCCACTCCAGGGTATGCTTACTACAGAAACAAGAACATACGGTATGTCACCAAGGTGTGTGTAAGAATGCTTCTAACCACTGCTCTATCCACAATAGCCGAAACTGGAAACAAGCCAAATTTCTATCCCCAGTAGAGCTGTGATAGTCACACCGTAGAATACTAGTATACAGCAATGCATATGATTAAGAATATTGCTATATACAACAACATGGATAAATCTCCCACAGATAACGTTGAGCAGGGTCTGCACACACAAGAGCAGGATTCTATTCATGTGAAAAGTACAGAAACAAGCAAACTGCTCTTTGGTGTTAGAAGTCTTTAGAATAGGTGGCTCTGGGAGGGACAGAGTTGGCTAGGGGGTTCCGGGGTGCTGGTCTACCTCCTGATCTGCATGTTGATTTCATAAGTGTGTTCAGTTTGTGTCCAGCCCACTGTTGGAGATGTGGAAATAAATGAAGACCATTCAAGTGAGAAAACAGAAAAGTCATTTGGTCAGAATTTAAGAGGCAATTGGCCACCATCACTTGCATTTGGAAGGGACTCAAAGACAAAGACCGGGAAACTGTATAGCGAAAAAAAAAGAGAGAGAAGGGAAGGCTTGGGTGTGCTGCAATCACAGGTTGCTGGCATGGGCACCCAAAGATAGGCTAACTGGGTTATTCAGGACATAAGGTGACAATGCCTTTTTTCCTTCCAGGTGACTTACTCCAAAATTCCTATGGTACAACAAACCTGTCATTTTGGCCCTTGCCCTTCACCTGGAAAATGGGCTTACGCTTTTCTTCTAATATGATAGATTCCTCAAATTCCAGACTTCTACCCACCCCTCAAAACACATAAATAGAGCTGGGTATGGTGGCACACACCTGTAATCCCAGCATTCTGAGAAGTTGAGGCAGGAGGACTCACAATTTTGATGCAAGCCTGGTGACTCAGTGAGATCTTTTCTCAAAATAGAAAAGCAGTTAAAAAAAAATACTGGGGATGTAGCACATTGCGCAAGCCCTAGATTTACTCTCCAGTGCTGAGGAAAAGAAAGACCCACACTGATGATCTTGGGTTTACTTCTTCAGCGACATCGCAAGAGGGTACACACTAGAAGGGCACCCAGGGACTGCAGGAAGAAGGGCGTGGTGAGAGGCATAAATGGGCAGAATATCATGGGTGGGAGCAGAAAAAGTGAGAGAGGAAGCCCTGGATTCTAGTCCTGTATCCACAGCCAGTCCCGCATCCCTCACGCCCTCCTGGTTGGACCAGATGACGTCAAATCCTTTCTCCTCCTGTGCTCAGCCATCAGCCCTCGGGTGTCCTTGGCCCACTGCAGACTGCACCGGCTTCCTCCGCCTCCACCCTCTCTTCCCCCATCCCAGGTGCCATTGCCACACCATCTGAATCACTGATCTCCTAGCAATCAGAAGCTATCTTCTATTTAATCAAGTCGCTTGTATTTAAGAACAAAAAAGAAAGAATAATCCTTTCATTATCATATACAGCTGGAAATCGGCTTTTTGAAGGAGGCCTATCCCAAGGAACCAGGGAAGGGAGAAATGGATAACTGCTACAAGAATTACTTTATTTTGTTTCCTATGTGCTGTCACATTGATGTCCTTAGAATTATGAGCCTACAGACACTTGTGTGTGGTAATTCTGCTATTATTACTTCTAAAATCAGGGCTTCTTTAGCTTTTTGTACACTGGCCCAGTGCCTGCTCCTAGTGAGGCTGCTGCAGTGAGCAGAAACAGAACTTTCTGCCTGGGTGCTGACTGGGACCTCTCCCCCTTTTCCTTGACACTCTAGAGGGTGTGGCGGGCTGTCACCTTCCAGGTGGCTCAGCGGCTTCCTTCCTTACCACCCAGCCCAAGTCAAGACAATTTCCCCAGCTTAAATTTTTCCTTATAACTCAGTCTCTTAAAACAATTTGTTTTAATTACACAGGTAAATAAACACATGTAAAAATAAGATTCCAAACTATACAGCTTTGTACCAGCCAGATGCAAGAACTTCTGGAGATCTTGTTAAAATGCAGGTTTTGAAGGTGGGATGGACCCTGTATGTTTAAGGAGTCTTTTTTGAGTAAAGACAATGAGCATTGATTAAAAATGTACTCTCCTGCAATTTAATTTTCTACCTTTTTTTTTTCTTTTCTAGTACTGAGGTTTGAATCCAGAGAGTGCTGAGCAACATCCCAGAGCTTAAAAAAAAATTTTTTTTTTTTTGAGACAGGATTTTGCTATGCAGTTCAGGCTGGCCTCGAACTCACAGCAATCCTCCTGCCTTAGTTTGCTGAGTGCTGGAATTATAAGTACATGCCACCAACCTCAGCAAAAATTTTTCATTTTGCAACAGGGTCTTGCTAAGTTGCCTAGACTGACTTTGAATTTGTGATACTCCTGTGTCAGCTTCCCAAGTAGCTTAGATTACAGATGTTCACCACCACACCCAACAAACTATCCTGTTTTGTTTTGTTTTGTTTTTGATGGGCACCATTATTTTATGCCTTTACGTCTTTTTCTGCTGTTTTACAGCACTGACTAATCTTCGCCTTGGTTTGGGGCTGGAGGCTCACTCTGAGGTCCTGCAGGAGGGCACAAGACCTCCAGCCTCCTGTACAGCTGTGTGTGGTCTCCCTCATAGTTTTGTTACCAAGTTTGATAGGCCTTTGTTGAATTGACTTTAGATCATACAACAATGCAAAACTTTTGGTCACTGCTTCAGTTGGAGGAGGACCCTTAGTTCTGGATTTTTTTTTTTCACTATGTGCAGGATAGTTACCAAATTACTGATGATAAGGAGAACACATCAAAAGCAGAGCTAGAGTTTTACACACTGCTACTCAAGACTATTGGTCAGTGGACCCCACCACCTGACATCATCATGGATTGATTAATCAACACTTTCTCATAGTCATGTAACTGCACCTAATGCAACCTGTAAGGAACTTTTCATCACTCTAACAAAATATCTGAGGCTTGTAACTTATACAGTAAAGGGAAAAGGTTTTTTTTTTTTTTTTTAAAGGCAAGGGACTTAAATTTTCTTGTGATTAACTTCTCAGAGTTCACCAGAGAGGCTTTTGTTGGAAATTTCCAAATTTAATATTGCCTTTTCGTTTTCATACGTTTTTTAAGAAAACACAGATTAAGAAATTCATTTTAAGAAATGCAATTAATTTATTTTAACTTAAACGCATGAAACCAGACAGGGATGTATTCGGTCCAGGGAAGACAGAAGCAGGTGGGACAGGGAGAGCAGGGAGAGCAGGCAAGGCACGCCTCTTCTCTGTTTTGCTCTTCATTTGTTCATCCTTGGGTCTCCATGTGTACCAGCCTTTTCTCAGGGATGTGGCCTCACACTTTGAGAGATGATTCCTTTTGCAAGCTGCTAGGGTTATGAAGTATAAACATGGTTATGGAATTCTGATCTATGACCTGTAGGGATGGAGGAATTTTTGGAGAAGTGAGAATAGTTGAGAGTTGGACAGGTATCAAAGATTGTCCATTACTGCTGAGGGTGGTGGTGCATACTTGTAATCCCAGCACTTGGGGGCCAAGGCAAGGAGAATTACTGCAAGTTCGAGGCCAGCCTGGGCTATATAGTGAGTTCAAGGTCAGCCTGCACTACAAAAGTGAGATCCTGTCTCAAAAAACAAAAAACAAAAACAAAAACAAAAAGTCCACTATAAAGATGTTGGTATTTTAAGAAATTCTAAAATACCACTGTCATTTTAATGATTGGTTACTGCATTGTGTGTGTACGTGCATGTTTCCTCTGTGAAAGGTCCAGTGGGGATGTGAAGATGCAAATTCTTATTCTAATAGTTCTCATAATCTAGTTAGGACTCTAAAAGGTACACTAAGACTTCAGACTTTTAAAAAAGCCAGGCATGGTGGTGCACGCCTTTAATCCCAGCACTCAGGAGGCTGAGGTAGGAGGAGCGTTGTGAGTCCGAGGCCAGCTTGGGCTACAACGCGAGTGCAAGGCTGGCCAGAGCTACATAGTGCGACCCTGCCTCAAAAAAACCAGGGCTGGGAGTTTGGCTCAGCAGGCTTAAGTGCCTGCCTGGCAGGTGTGAGGTTGTGAGTTCAATCCCTGGTGCCACAAAAAGACTTTTAAAAAGTATGTGATAAATGCCACTAACTGATATATTATAAAAGAGTAGAAGGTTCAGAGCTAATGGTAGTAATCTATGTCTTTGAGGAAGACATATTGCTATGACATGAATATTTGGTTGATTTTTTTTTTTTTTGAGACAGGGTCTCACTATGTAGTTCAGGTTGGCTTTGAACTCCTGTCTCAAAATAAAACAAAACAAAACATACACACACACACACACACACACACACACACACACAGGAAGTTACATTTAACTTTACCTGTATGTACTTCTCCAACTTATTTTATTTTATATTTTTGTCTTTTTGAGATAGGGTCTCACTATGCAGTTCAGGCTGGACTTGAACTCAGTTTGTAGCTCAGGCTGGTCTCAAACTTACAATGATCCTCCTGCCTCAGGCTCCCAAGTGCTGGGATTACAGGCGTGCACCACTACCTTCAGTTTATTTTTTTGTTTTTTTGAGACAGGATCTTGCTATGCAGTTCAGGCTGGTCTTGAACTTGTGGTGATCCTCCTGCCCCAGTCTCCCAAGTGCTGAGACTGCAGGTGAGTGCCACCACACCCAGCTTTCAAATTTATCTTGTCACAGACTGCTTCTCTGAGTGACAACTACCAAAGCACTAGACCCTGGTGGTTATTTAGAAGTTGACAGCATCCTAATCAGGGATAGTTTAGTCAAAGATAAGATAGGTCTTGAGTGTAAGAACTAAGGGAACTCTTTCAACTCTTTCGATAGTTGGGAGAGACAGGATCTTTGACATCTAAGGAATTCTAAATAGTTCCAAGCTGCTAAGGTTTGGATATTAAATGCCTCTTAAAAGCTCATGTGTTGAAGGCTTAGTCCCCATCTGACTGCATGACTGGGAGGTGGTGGAAATTTTAGGAGGTGGGGCCTATGTAGAAGGGTCTACCAGTAAGTCGTGCCCTTTCTTTGCTTCCTGGCTGCCGCAAGTCTTGAGCAGATTCACCCCACCATGCTCCCTGCCAGGATGCTCTGCCTTACACAGAGTCATCCAACCACAGGCTGAAACTTCTCACACTGAGCCAAAATAAATCTCTCCTTCTTAAAGTTGGTTATGATCGTTAACTAATTGTGTCGACTTGAGTGAGAAACACCCAGTCAAACTGGGTCGGCATAGTTCTGGGTGTAGTGAAGGGATTCACTGAGGACAGAAGGCCACCCTGGGTGTGAGTGGCTCCAACCACCAGGCTTGTTGCCAGAGTGGAATAAAAGGGAAATGAAGAAGGCAGGCTGGCTTCTGTGTCTCCAGAGGGACATGGGATTCACCTTCACCTGGGACATTGTCTTCTGGCTTCCAGCCAGACTCTTTGGCCTCCTGATAGGGACTCGTGTGGGACACCACTGAGCTCCAGGCCTTCGGCTGCATCCTTCGGATCTCCAGTGCAGATGGCCCCTTGCACGCTTCCACACCTGCCTCTGCAGGTGGTCAGTGTAAGTTGATCATTTAGATTTGTATATATTTGTGTATCTTGCATTAAATCACTTTCTCTAGCAAGCACTGACTAACACGTTGATTATCTCAGGTATTTTATGACAGCAACAGAAAGCTGATGCACAAGCTCATTATATTTCATTTTGAATTTTCTTTATTCTCCTGAGACCAGTTGAGATTTATTTGGAAAAGCAGTCAGTGCTTTCACCCTGCCTGTGAGTTGTGATGAGGCCACCAGAATGCCATGGAAGCCACTCATGTGTTTGTGTGTGTGTGTGTGTGTGTGTGCGTGCACATGACACACATGTATACATCTCTATCCCTCTTCAGAAGTGGACTGTGGCCCATGGGCCAGGACTTAAACAAATGTCTAGGGGTTTAAGAATGTCATGTTCTTCATCCTTTGAGAGAGACAGTAAATAAGTAAGTATTCTCTCAAGTTCTTCATAGCATTACAGTCTGGAAAAAAGGCCATCAACTGGAAGAGGCCTACTGGACACTCCCATGACCTCAGCACTGATGGAGCCCAATTAATGGAGAAAGAATGAGTCTAGGCGTCAGGGATATAGCTCAGCCACATAAGAGTCTGCCTGGCAAGTGCAAGGTCCTGAGTTCAATTCTCTGATAACATAAAAAAAAAAAGGAACAGTAACAAAAAGAATGAGTCTATAAATCTCTGTGGCCTTGAACCTTGTGATGATATCTTACTCCTCATTGATGCTCTACTTCAGCTGCAAGAAAACTCAGTGGAAACTGAGGTCTTACTCTTCCTCTTAAAGAGGAGAAAAACAGAGGAAGAATCAATGAGAGACAAACATATTGGAGTTCCAAGATGCCTCCAAGGGTCCTTTCCTTCCTGACCTCCACATTTTTTTAAAATTATTTTTTATTTTAAAGAGCATAAAACAGAATAAAACCAATCAAAACAAACCAGTGTAAGCGATACAGGACTTCAAAACATTATGAAATCAACAATAGTTACCATAATGCCTTTTGATATCTTCAAAATAGCTGCAGATAACTTTGGACATAGTAAAAATCAAACAGAACAGAATAGAATAGAAATAAGAAAAACAAAACAATGAATACAATAAAAGACTCTTCAAAACAAGGCAATAGTAAATCCAAAATTGCTACCATAATGTATCTTGCTATCTTTGAAATAGCTGCTCCTGCCATCGGATTTAACACCATCAAACAAAAGAGAGTAAAACCCAACCCAACAGAACAATGGAAATGATATAGAACTTCAAAACAAGACCATAGGGAATCAACAGTGGCTACAACCCTCAGAACGAGATACCCTCTAGATGCCACACTGTATACTGCCATCCCCTGAACCTATGATCAGACCACTGGCCCTGGACCTGCAATGTTAGTGAAACGCCAAAGTGCCACAGGTGTCCAATTGAATTTCACCTCAATAGCTATCATTACAGCCTGTGTTTCTCCAGATAAGCTGGTCGCTTATGGGGGGTGTGGCAGGGGGGTTGGTACTTCTTGTTTGCCAGCCCATGTGCTAGAAGGGGCTGGGGTCTGGCTGTTCCCAGTCTGGCAGTGGCCCGTGCATGGCGCTGGTTCCCAGACTGGGCTTGCTTCCTGGTGTGGCCTTGTTCTCTCTCCCCACAGTCTGCAAATGGCCAATCTCCACATACTTATGCAGGGCTGACCTGTGTAATAAGGTATCACATAAATGATGGGGTATGACTTCCCAGAAGACACTGCAACTTATGTCTTGTTTTCCACGGATCTTTAACTCTTGGAGAAGCCAGCTACCATGGTGTGAGGATGCTCAAACAACCCAGAGGTCCAAACTTGTGACCTGAGACCTCCTGCCATCTTGCCACCCATATAAATTGGGTGGTTCCTCCAGCCCAAAGCATATTGGCTTCTCCCCAAGGGAGACTGAGAAGAGTGACAAAGAACTTAATAATTTCTTCTATCTCTCTCTCTCAAAAATAAAGCACCTATTTTAATAACCACAGAGAAAGGAATTTTTTTTTGAGAGAGAGGGTCTCACTATGCAGTTCCTCACTATGCAGTTCAGGCTGGCCTTGAGCTCACTTTGTAGCTCAGGATGGTCTTGAACTCACATCAATCCTCCTGCCTCAGTCTCCTGAGTGGTGGGATTACAGGTGTTTGCCTCCAGGCCTGGCTCATTTCATTTTTTGAAAATAAGAGCTTGCTTAAATTACTTTTTTCTAAGGCAAATCTTTAATTTCCTCTTAAAAATAAATGTTTTATTTGAATATAGCACACATGTAGAAAAGTACACAAATTGTAAGCAAACACCTTGATGAAATATTAGAAATTGAACACACACATGTAACCATCACCCAGATCAAAGAAACATTGGCCTCCTAGAAGCCTTTAACCACTCCTCTCTCGTCCTTTCCCCAAAGTAACTATCATCCTCACCTTCACATTTCCTAGTAATGCTGGGCTTTATTATGGTGATGGGGAGTTAAGCCAGACCTCGAGCATACTGAGCTACATTCCCAGCCCCTGAACTTAATATAAACAGAATCACACAGTAAGAATTCTGTTGTGTCTGATTTCTTTCATTCAATTTATATTTCTGAGTTTAGATTATAAACATCTTGCCTAGTTGCCATTAGTATATGCTTCACTTATTATTTTACATAAACTTTAATGAGCTGGGCATGGTGGCACAGGCCTTTAATCCCAGCACTCGGGAGGCTGAGGTAGGAGGAGCGTTGTGAGTTCGAGGCTGGCTTGGGCTACAGTGCAAGTGCAAGGCCGGCCTGAGCTACATAATGTAACCCTGCCTCAAAACACTAGGGCTGGGAGTTTGGCTCAGTGGCTTAAGTGCCTGTCTGGCAGGTGTGATGTTGTGAGTTCAATCCCTGATGCCACCAAAAAAAAAAAAACTTTAATGATAGCCACAGACTGTCAGCAAAAATGTCACACATTAGAGAGGGTAAAATTCTTATATAAGAAAAACTTTTCAATAATCTATTGGAATCTTACTAAATCTGTGCTTTCTTTTGGTTATAAGGTACAGAATAGCCGAACTTTTCAGCAGTTCAGAACTCCTCATCCGCAGCTAACCCAGAGGTTGCTGTATGCTAGGCAAGCCCTCTAGCATTAAGCTATATCCCCAGCCCACTGTCATTTTGCTTTGTTTTTTTGAGACAGGGTCTCACTTTGTAGTGTAAGCTGGTCTTGAACTCAATATTGTAGGAGTCATCACTAAAATTATGTATATAAAGCATCTTTCATCTAAGTTGTAGACGTGGCCTGTCCTGAAGGGTCAGCTAAGGACTCTGAAAATGGAGCATGGCAGGACATGGAGGGAGGCCATAACATTAAAACTGCAGGACGTGGGCGCATTTTCTGTGCTGTTCCCAATGCTATCAACTCAAGTAAAACATGTACTTTTCATAAACTATCTTTAGGACTCCTCAAGGAAAGCCTTTGTTTTCATTAAGTATATAAGACAATACACTCCTAAAATAAACAGAGTGGTTATCAGCCCTCTCCTCACATGTCACAAGTCTTTTCTCACCAGAAATCAGCTCCACTATAGATTGGGGAACTACACCTTGGTAGCTCAGGCTGGCCTCAAACTTGCTGTGAACCTTCTGCCTCAGCCTCCCAAATTCTGGGATTACAGGCATGTGCCACCACACCTGGCCTGTCCTCTTTTTTTTTTTTTTTTGTGCCTGGAATTGAACTCAGGACCTTGCACTTGCCAGTCAGGTGCCATGCTGCTGAGTTATATCCCCGGACCTGTCATTTTAAAAAGATGCTTGTTTTTTTAATAAATTGTCTTTATCAGAGGCTGAGGCAGGAGGATCATTGTGAGTTCGAGACCAGCCTCGGCTACAAAGTGAGTTCAAGTCCAGCCTGAACTGCATATCGAGATCCTGTCTCAAAAAATAGGGCTGTGGATTTAGCTCAGTGGCTTAAGCGCCTGCCTGGCAGGTGCAAGGTTGTGAGTTTGATCCCCTGTACCAAAATTAAAAAAAAAAAGGTCTTTATCATCCAAATCTTGCTTTGGGGATTGAAATGTAAGGTGCCTGGTAAACTGTAAAAACACTCACAGATTCCTGGCATTGTTTCTGTGTTGGATTGCATCTTGGCAGCTATGACAGGATGAAGATGATTCTTTCCCTAGGATGATCTACTAGAGCTCACAGACTTGAACCCAAGTAACTTCAGGTCAAGGAGATCATATTTTGGGGGGCCAGAGGCCTACAGGTAAGTAATGTTGGGGAAAGGAATTTTTATATGCTCTTGTTGAACCTGTAATTTTTTTTTTTTTTTTTTTTTTTTTGGCACCAGGGATTGAACCCACAACCTCATGCCTGGCAAACAGGCGCTTAAGTCACTGAGCCAAACTCCCAGCCCTGGTTTTGAGGCAGGGTCACACTATGTAGCTCAGGTCGGCCTTGCGCACGCATTGTAGCCCAAGCCGGCCTCGAACTCACAACGCTCCTCCTACCTCAGCCTCCCAAGTGCTGGGATTAAAGGTGTGCGCCACCACGCCCAGCTTGGACCTGTAATTTCAAGTTAGGAAATAGGGTTTCCAGTTATTCCTACAGTGAGGGGTGCTAGTTTCCAGTGAACTTGAGAATTCTATTCAAACAAGCAGAAGAGAAGCTTGACCATCTAGTCAGTCTGGTATTATACCAGTCATAATGGCAGAGGTGAAGAAAGGGCTATTGCCTAAGGGACATTATAGTCTCTTAGGACAGGTACTAAAAAATAATTAGTAAGCTGGATAAGCTCACAGGCCACAGTGCTATAGAGTACAAAGCTGTGTAGAAGGGATGCTTGGCAGGATTTTTGGCAGATTAGAGACGTTAGGGGCTCAGGGCTGTAGGTGACCATTTTCTCTCTCACAGAGAAAGATAATAAAACACCAACCAACCAACCAAAAAACCCAATCATCTCAATACACCACACAGAAAGGGGCTCTGGATCTTCTTCAAAAAGCCATTACAACTTCCCGGCTCCCACATCCCCCTCCTTCACCACAGGCGAAGGATTTATAAACCCATGCCTTCCTCCAGTTGCCATGGAGACCAACCCTGGTCCTTTCATTCCTTCTGGTACCAGGAACATCTCTCCAGCGCAGGCGAACTGGAGAGGGCTTAGCCAAGCACGCTGGGGGAGGGGGTGTCAGTACAATACAGGGACGGCGAAACCTGTTTTAGGGACAAATCAGCGGTTTCAAGCCTCTCTATCCGCCTGTGACAGGCCACCACCCGCCACCAGCGCTCTGCTGGGCTGGAAGAGGGCGCGAGCACGGAAACGACGGCACTAGGCAACGGAGCACGACTCACAGGCGTCGGGGGACCTTTCTGGGACCAGGGGCGCCAACCTCCCTACGCGTGGGGGTGAGCAGGGAGGGAGGAGGGGAGGCGGGCCCCTCCACCCACGCGCCCATTGGGTGGCGCCGCCATCACTCTCCCAGGGCGACACCGCCTTCTCCTCAGCAGAGGCCAGGACCTCCCCTCCTCCGCTACCCTCCGCCCCGCCCCATCTTGGGGGGCTCTCATTGGGCACTGCTGCGTTCAATCTACCTCAAATTAGGAATCCGATTGGACTGAAGGCTTTCGGGCCGCCCTCGGGCTTCTCGGATTGGCTTGTTGCGCATTGGCGCAACGGAAGAGGCGGGCGGCCGAGGGTGCGCCTAGGCTCCGGCTGAACTGCCGCGGAGGAGGAGAGGAGTTTAGCGCTGGGGGGCTGGCTAGGGCGGCAGCGGTGGCTGCTGTGCATGGGAACGGGCCGGCTCGGCGCGCCCATGGAGCGCCACGTCAGAGCCGCCGCCACCTCAGCTCCGCCAGCCGGGGAGACAGAGCCCGGCGGCGCTGAAGAAGGGCGGCGGCGGGATCCACTGCGGCGCCGGGCGAGCAGCGCGTCTGCGCCCCCGTTCGGGGCCTCAGCAGAGGGCGCGAGGCGGGACCGGCCGGGCTCCTACAGCGGTCCTACCTCCGTCTCCCGCCAGCGCGTCGAAAATCTCCGGAAAAAGAGGCCGCGTAAGTCCCCCGCAGGGCGCCCAGCGGCTCGCCCTGCCCCCTTCCGGCCGCGCCGCCGTTTTTCCCGCGCGCCGACAGGCTCCGGCCCCGGTGGTCTCACGGTTGGTGGGAGGCCTGATGCCCGGCGGGAAGGAGTTCGGGGCCGTCGGTCTGCGCTTCTCGCTAGTCGCGGTGCCCAGACCCTTCCTTCCTTTCCTTAGCTCTTTGGGCTTTCTTTCCCCGAAGAGTCACGTGATTTTATTCTCGAGAAGGCTTCTTTTGATTCATTTCCATCACCTTTTATCCCCTCCCCCCCTGAATCCTTTGAATCGCCACTGTCCTCTATATGGGTTCCCAGAGAGCCGCTTTCCAAGATGTTAAGTCCTTTTCATGTGGCAGTTTCCGTCTTACTGGAAACTGGTTGGCTGCCCCTTGAGTTGCTCGAGGTCTAAAACTGGGTTGCATGAACCATGCTCCTCTGAGCTTTGGCTGCTTTTCTTCCCATGAGAATTCAGGTCATCTCACACCCAGATGTCTTCCGATTTCCTTCCATCTATTTGCAGGTAGTCACGATTCAGGGCTGTAGTATTCTGGACACTAAGGCTTTTCCTTTTGAGAGAAACGGACATCTTCTGAATTTTGCCTTGTGAGTTGCACTCGCACTTCCTACAGAATCAATTTCCCCATTTTATTACCGGATTGCCTTTTCTGCAGTGTGTATTTTCTGCCTTTTATAGGCCTTCAGTTCAGGCCTGCGGTCTCGCAGCCATTGCTACTGTGGAAAGTATCAATTTTCCTGATACTGTAATAAGAGCTTAATCGTGTAGCACTGTTTTACATATAGATTGACTTGGTGATGATTGCCAAATTCCAATTCGAGGAAATGGACTTTCTTAAATGCCGATCGTGAGAGTGAGGGAAAGTGGTAGGATGTCTGTGTTAGAAAGGCCTTACCCCAGCCCAGCTACTTGATTGCTTTTCGTTGTGATTTGGATGGTTAAATGTAGCTCTCGTTTTGCTGTGGGAAGTTTGGAAGTTTTTAGTGCTTTCGTCTTTGCCCTTCTTTCAAGAAATTTGTAAAACAGATTCTCAACCTATTCCATTTTTGGGGTTGTCTGGCTTTTGTATTGTTTGAGGAGCACCTGATTTTTAAGGAGTACAAAGTATTAGTTCCTTCATGGTTTTGTTCTACATCATTGGAGATAGGTGTAAGTTCCAGAGATTGAACAATAAGAACCACCTAACTGTTCATGAGGATTCAGAGTACTGTACTTTGAGGGCTTGCATGGGGCCTACCAATCTTCTAGGAGCTATAGTAACTCATCAGCCCCAGAGCGCTGAGGTAGGTGAGAGTGCTCCATTTTACAGAGGAGAAAACTGGGCCTCACTGTGTAGTCAGATGGTTAACATGTGGTGAAATAGAAGCCCAGATTCAAATTCTAGCTTCCTTGCTTCTGCTGTTTACCACTGTGGTTTGTACTGGATTGTTCTGTTTCTTCATTGCTCTAAGACCAAACGCAAGCGGTATCTTTGTGTTCAAGGCTGTCATACTTCAGGTGTAAATTGTTAGCTATTGTGCAACTGGTGAGCATAAAATTGGCATGGAGAGTTAAGAGGGTAGATTCTCCAGGCACACTTTATCTTTGGAATCAGAATCTGGAGAGGGGTTGAACAAGGTGCCTTTTTAACAAGCTCCTCATGTCATTCAAATCAAGGTAATTGAAAGACTACTCTGAAAACACTAGATTGAAAGACTACTCTGAAAACACTAGATTTTAGATTGTTAGGAGGATGGGCCTATTAAGGTGGTTCTAAAACTTTTTTTTTTTAACAGTACTGGGGATGGAACTCAGGGTCTCCCACTTTCTCACTGAACCCCATCCCCAGCCCTTTGAAACTTCTTTTAAGGAACTTGGTAGACACGTATAACACATTCATGTTGTAGAATTTTTTGGGGGGGGCGGGGGTGGACAGTGTCTCGATATGTAGTCCAGGCTGGCCTTGAACTCACGACAGTCCTTTTGTCTCAGCCTTCGGAGTGCTGGGATTACAAGTGTGCACTTGGCTGGATTTATGTTTTTATTTGGTGTCAGAATCATGTTTTCTTTATTGCCTTCTCAGTGATAAATTGCGAAAAGCCATGTCTCAGGTAATGAGACTTGTAGAAGAAATGAACAAGGTACTGCTTATTCTTTGCATTTATTCTTCTTGTGCTATCCATGGAGCACCTATTATGTGGGAAGGCAGTTTGTTGCTGTTGAAGTTGCCAAGAGTATACTTCTGTCTTGACTCTGAAAGAATTCATTGATGACTAAATCTTTATTGGGAGTATTGAGTATTGAAGGGTACCAACTTTTGAGGTTACAAGTTCTTGTTCAAATGTCATTACACTATTTATCTAAGAGACTAGACTAATTGCCTAGAAAGACTAGATGTCATTTGAAGTAGAAGATAATTCAGTTTTTCTTAGCGTTTTTGTGGCACTGGTTGTAGTTATATTCTGTCACACATGTCCCTAGAAGAATGTGGTTCCCAAATTTGTTGCTATCCCAGGCCAATTGCATCAGAATAATTAGGGATAAAGCTAGGTATGTGTATGTCTAAGAAAATTTTCAAATGTTCTGGATAAGGCAAGGGGTATGTCTCACAGGACAGAAATAGTAAATAAAAGATAGGTTAAAAATGATGGGAACATGGACTGGAGATGTAGCCTAGTGGTAGAGCCCTTTACTGGTAGGCTGGAGGTCCTGGGTTCTTTCTACTTATCTCTTGGTCTGAGACTGGGTTTTGCTGTATCATTAGTACAAGTTGGCTTTGAGCTTGTGATTCTCTTGCATTTGGCTCCTAGGTTCTGGGGTTAAAGATGTGTGCTAACGTGGTCTGGCTAGATTGAATGTGGATTTTTTTTTGTTGTTGTTGTTGCAGTTCTGGGAATTGAACCCAGGCGCTTGACTGTGTTGGACTGTACCACTCATCCACACCCCATCCTTCTATAGCTAATATTTTTTGAGTGCTTGTTTGTTAGACACTGCCAAACAGTTTATAAACATTTCACTTCGATCTCAGTATTACTCTGTGAAATAGTTTTCTTTTTTCTTTTTTAATCCTTTCATTTCCAGATGAAAATACAGGCTCGGTGAAATTGTCCCTGTATCCAAGGCCATGCAACACTTGAACTTGCAGCAATCCTAGGCTCAGCCTGTGGAGTGTTGGGATTGCAGGCATGTGTCATGATGCCAGGTTGGTTTTTTTGGGTGAGGTCTAGGATCAGAACCCAGGACCGACTGTGTGTTAGGCAAATACCTGTTCTATACCACCGAATACTTTATCAACCGGGAGCTCGGTTTTGATTCTGACTTCAGATGCAGTGTTTCTCAGTCCCCATTTTAGGATGGCGAGAAACAAATGAAATGTATTCCAGAGCTATAGTTTTCATTCTTTACATTTTATTTATTAATTTATGTACTTATTTATTTTTGGTCTTTTTGAGGCAGTGTCTTGCTGTGCAGTTCAGGCTGGCCTTGAATTCACTTTGTAGCCCAGGCTGATGTTGAACTTGCAAGGATCCTTCTGCCTCAGTCTCCCAAGTGCTGGAATTGCAGACGTGCGCCACCAGGCCCGGCTTTACTTTTAACATTTTATTGAGGCAAGCGTTACATACAATAAAACACAAGAAAATATATGTTTTTATCAAAGGTCCTAGATGCGTTGCAGATGTGCAAGAGGTGTGGGAACTGGGATCACAGTGTCTCAGGGCAATGTAGGGAAATAGCTGGTTCCCTTAAATACTTCCTGGCCTGCTAGGGAACTCATTGGGACTTGCTGATTTTGGACTCCTGCCCCAATCATGGTAGATAATAGCCTTAACTTTTTTTTTTTCCTGGCACCGGGGATCGAACTTACAACCTCACACCTGACAGACAGGCGCTTAAGCCACTGAACCAAACTCCTGGCCCTAGTTTTTTGAGGCAGGGTCACGCTATGTAGCTCAGGCAGATCTTGCGCTCGAGTTGTAGCCCAAGTCGGCCTCGAACTCACAATGCTTTCGCCTACCTCAGCCTCCTGAGTGCTGGGATTAAAGACGGGCGCCACCATGCCTGGCTTCTATAGCCTTAACTTTCATTTGTCTTGAAGATAAAACTTGTTTGCAGCGTGGCAATACTAACTTAAAAAAGAGATTGTTTTTATTTCGGTTTTTCGGGGAGCATCCAGGTTCACAGACTGGAACTGGTGCTGGGGCGCAGTGAGACTGCACTTAATAGGGAACTCAGTATTTCAGCTTGTAGTCGAGGAATTAGGAAGAGCTGCTCCCTGGGCGATGAGGCAAAAAGTCGTTTTCCTGTGGCCTTGTGGTCCATTTTTTGAGAAAGAGTGGCAGAAGATGTGTGTATATATATACATATATATCTATATATATGTAAATATATACATATATATACATATAGATATATACATATATGCATATATATGTATGCGCACATTAAAAAAATTTTTTTTAACTTACCGTTTTATCTTTTTTTCCTCCATTTTTGTGGTGCTGGGATCAAACCCAGAGCCCTGTTCATGATAGGCAAGCATTCTGGTTTTTTTTTTTTTTTTTTTTTTTTTTTTTTTTTTTTTTTTTTTTTTTTTTTTTTTTTTTTTTTTTTTTTTTTTTTTTTTTGGTCTTTTTAAAACAGGGTCTCACTATGCAATTCAGGCTGGCCTTGAGCTCACTTTGTAGCCCAAGCTGGTCTTACACTTGCAACGATCCTTTTGCCTCAGCCTTCTCGAGTGCTAGAATTACAGGTGTGCAACACCATGCCTGGCTACTAGGCAAGCATTCTTATACTGAGCTATACCTCTAGTCCTTGTTTCACTACCCCTCGTCTTGGATGTATAACAAATGTAAAGCATTTAAGCAGGGCCTAAACATTGTCTAATCACATAGCTGTGTAAAATGGTACAGCATATTATTTTGGACCTGTGTGTATGAATCATGTACTGTATTTGGATACTGTGGTTTTTTTCCTCTTTCTCTGCCCTCTGTTTGTCTGGGGAGATTGCGTAGAGATAAACAGTATGCTGTTAAATATTTTGTGTAACACTTGTTAGAAAAGGAAAAAGATAATTGACTGTAGCTGCTGGAGAAGATCTTACCAGGCAGTGAAAGAAATAGCTATTTTATGATCATTTGAAAGAGCAGTGATGTTTGTTGAATAAGTTTGTAATAAACTGAGCTTTTCTCAGGTTCATCACTTGGAGTGTCTCTTCAGGCACTGTTCTCTGTAAATTTATCTCAGCAAGACTGATTAAGATATGAAAACTTCCTTTTTCAAATTATGGTTTGAAGTTTCCTTTCTAAAAGTGAGAGCCCTCTGAATTGTTGAGTATTCTTACCTTAATGTGTTTATATTTTCTGACTGTAGAATTTACTGAATATGCTGATTTAATAATAGTGTTTCATAAATAGCCCTTGAGTTTAAAGCTGTTTTGGGAAAATAATAATTCTGAAAATATCTTTTAAAGTGCGCGTAGATCACCCTAGGGGTTGGGTTTGCAGTATCTTGACCACATGTGGTCTGATGAAGATGCATTTCATAATGTTGGGAGATTGGGTACACTTGAAAGCATTTCCATTGTTAAGACCTATTATGTGACGGGAGTTTTCTGTAAATAGTGTGTGAGATAAGTTTATAGTCTCTGTAGAAATGTGTTTCAGATTGAGTAGATTGCTGCTACTATTTTAGAGTTAATTTTTTTATTGCTAGGTCTTGCTTTGTAGTTCAGGCTGACCTTGAACTGGTGGCAATCCCAGTGGTGAGGTGAGGGGTGTGATATAGCAAGAGTTCCTTTTTCCATGACTTTCCTGTCAGAAGCACATGGTATTTTGTATAGGAACCGGAAGGTTATTACAGTATTATGATGTTAGTCTGTGGGACAGTAATTCATAGGAAGTTAAGGCCCTTTGGACAGGCTGCATGTTTGAAATAGCACAATTGTATGTACTAAAATCCCTCACCTATCAGGTGTTTCCTCAGTTAACATCTGATGGCCCGTCCATATCTCTCAGTGCTTCCTGTTCTTGGCTATGTGGATATGTAGTTCCATCAGTAGAATAGAGAAGAATTTGAAAATCATTAAAAGGATTATCATGAGGACATGAACTGAGCCACACTCCTTGTGTAGGTGCCCATGTTTCTGTATATAATGTTGATCTTCTTTACTTACTTGGGGTATCTGAATTTTTTATTAAACTGCCCTTTAATTTTACTATTTATTTATAAGTATCATTTAAACTAATTGATACAACCTTTTGTTGTGTCCAGCCTTTTTGGCTTGCCTGGCTCTCATTGATTGAAGAGGAAATACATAATATAGTTAATGTACATAAGTAACAACACTGAAAAAGCATTTTTATTATAACATTAAAAAAAATGAAATAAAAAGACCGGGCCTGGTGGCACACGCCTTTAATCCCAGCACTTAGGAGGCTGAGGCAGGAGGATCGTTGTAAGTTCGAGACTAGCTGTACCAAAAAAAAAGCAAACAGTCCATGCGGTGCAGGTTGGATAAACATATTGGCCATTTACCAATATTTCAGTCTTTGTTGCTGAGAAAACTGGAATAAGGCTTAGTTTACCTTCAGCACTACAGAATCTTCCGTTGATCTTAGACACAACCAAACCTTTAGGTCACAATCCTGTGGATGTGGTATATTTTTGTTGAGAGATTGCTGTGTATGTCATTTTCACTTCACTATCCACAAGGCTGGTGAAGTCAGTTGTTCAAGATTGGGTGCTACTGAGGAATAGGATTTAGGTCTCCTTGCTTCCTGGTTCAGGTAGGTCACTGGTGCTTTAAGAACAAACTATTTTCTTTTCTTCTGGGTGCTAAAGACAAGCTTTTGTTCGTGACTTGGGTGGTAGTAGTCACTGGGTATAGAATTTCTAATGTTCAAAAAAAGACAACAAAGGGACAAAATTTTTTTTCTGGGACTGAGGTGGAATGGCTGCTGGAGAGTCAACCTCAGTGTTTTCTTTGGGATAGAGTTGTATTGTCTTTGTTAAATTAATTTGGGGAGGATTGACATTTTATTGTTTAATTTTTCTATCTGGAACCGGCTCTGTCTCCCTACTTGTATGTCTTTAACACATTTAAATAACAATCATAAGCATTTAGGGTTAGTTTTTTAAAAACTATTTTATGGCTTTTGTTATACTGTTGTGTATAATCTTTTTTTTTCTTGAGTTAAGTCATATATGTAAAGCTGTTGGTGTTTATATCTGAATACCTTTAAATTTTTTCTTCTGTTGGCTTTGATTTTCTTAAATTTTATATTTTTGTACTCTAAGAACAATCATGGTTTTTCTCCTTTCAGCTTAATCTAGAAAGCCCCATTAATTGGAATTTCTAGTGTGAAAACCATCCTTGCATTCCTGAAATGATTCCCTGTGAACCATGCTGTATTATTACTCTTACTGTACTGCTGGGTTCAATTACTTAATAACTTAGTGTTTTTACATTTTTGTTTCAAATTTTTTTTCTTGGAGGGTCTTGTAGTTTTGAGACGAGATTGTGCTAGTGGAATGACTGAAGCTTTATAGATTTTTCTGTGTCCTAGTTAGTAGCCAAGTGTGGTGGTATACACCTATAATCCCAGCACTGAGAGAAGCTAAAGCAGAAGGATCAAAATTCAAGTCCTGCTTAGTCAACCTTCTCTTAAAATAACAAAAAGGCCTGTGATGCAATTCAGTGATAAGAGGACCCCTGGGTTCAGTCCCCGTAGTGGAAAAAAAAACAGTTTTTAGTGCTTTTGATTTTCATGTTTTCTATCTCATTTTGAGTGGCTTTTGTACTTTTTTTTCTGGCTACTTCAAGTTAGTTTACATTTAAAATTTATCGTTATAAAGTTGTATATACATTAGTTTATTTGTAAAATCTCTGCCTGTGTACAGTGTGTTTTTTTTTTTTTTTTTTTTTTTGTACCGGGGATTGCACTGACAACCTTGTGCTTGCCAGGCAGGTGCTTGTACTGCTGAGCAAAATCCCCGGCCCTGCCTGTGTACTCTGTTGCCTTTGATATTTTGAGACAGGGTCTAGCTGTATTGCCTAGTCTGCCTTTGAATTTTTGATCCTCCTGTCTCTGCCTCCCAAGTAGCTGAGATTGTTAGCAGGTACCAAATACATCTGGGTTTGATTTTTTTTCTTTTAAGGGAAGCCAGGTCTTATTTTTCTTGGATGTAGTTGCTTTTTAAAAATAATTTATTTGTTATTATTCTTATTATTTTCTTTTTTTGAGACAAGGTCTTACTTTGTAGCCCAAGCTGGTTTTGAACTATTCATTCTCTTGCCTCAGCCTCTGTAGCACTGGGTTTACAGGAAATCTTGTACATATTAATGACTTTTCCAAAGCTTGATTTTATTGATCAAGAGTACTGTGGTGACGATTTTCTATTTTCATTTTTGTCTTTTATCTTTAATAACTTTCCTCTGCATATATTTTTCTTTTTTCTTTTTTTTCTTTTTTTGTCTTTTTGAGACAGGGTCTCTCTGTGCAGTTCAGGCTGGCCTTGAGCTCACTTTGTAGCCCAGGCTGGTCTTGAACTTGCACCGATCCTTCTGCTTCAGCTTCCCAAGTGCAGGGATTACAGGTGTGCACCACCATGCCTGGCTTTTTTCTAGTATTTGTTTTTTTGTTTGTTTGTTTTTTTTGGCGGCACCAGGGATTGAACTCACAGCCTTGCGCCTGCCAGACAGGTGCTTAAGCCACTGAGCCAAACTCTCAGGCCTGGTTTTCTGAGGCAGGGTCGCCCTGTGTAGCTCAGGCCAACCTTTGCTCGCATTGTAGCCCAAGCCGGCCTTGAACTCACAACGCTCCACCTACCTCAGCCTCCTGAGTGCTGGGATTAAAGGCATGTGCCACCATGCCCAGCTTTTTTTTGTAGTATTTGAAATTGTATGCAGTATTCCCTTTAAAATATGTTAAACTGGTATATAGAAGTCACATACATAAATGGGGTTCCATGTGATGTTTTGAAAAATGTATGTATTGTATAAATGTTCATTAAGACCAAGTAAACATACCCATCTCCTTGAACAGTTGTCATTTCCTTATGGTGAAAACATTCAAAAACCCTTTAGGGCCATGTGAGGTGGTACATGCCTAGAGAATTGAAACCAGTTTGAGACCAGCCTGGACTAAGGATTGCAGGGAATTCTAGGTCAGTGTGGGTTAGTGCATTCAAATCTAGCCTGAACTACATAGTGAGACCCTGTCCCAAAAAAACTCCAAAATGAAACCCCTCTAGGACTGGGGGTGCAGTTCAGTGGCAGGGCCCATGTGAGACTCTTAAATTCAATCCATAGCATCTCCCATCCTGGAAACATGGTACCCTGCTTATCTATATCTAGGTGTTTGAAAGTCTTACATTCTTTATTTTCTTCTTCTGGAGTTACCCATACATTTTAAACACATTTAAACTGTCACTTCTCTGTTCTTGTTTACAGTTAATCAGAATCTTTATCTTTTCTTCCTTTTCTCAACAAGACAGAAATGCTGCTTGCTTTCACTTCCTTCTCCTTTTTCTTCCTCTTCGGCTTCCTATGTTGAAATCATGTAAGTATGTAGTTCCAGAGTGCTTGTTTTTCTAAAAGTTGGCATGTATTGGTTCCTCTGCTTATAGCTCATGAATAAAATAATTTCTTAGTTTCTTACAGCTCTTGGGTGTTTTAAGACTATGTTGGTATGCATCTACTAATTATTTCAGAAAAGTATTTTTGTTTTTGTTTTGGTGGTACTAGAGATTGAACTCTGCTTTATACATGCTAGGCAAGCACTCTACCATGGAGAAGGCCTTTGAGTAGTAAAAGTTAAGCACTGTTGTGTGTAAAGATTTTTTTTTTTAACTTGAAAACTGGTTTGGATGAATAAAAGTTTATAAATTTTTTCCTTATAGCTTTGAAGCCAGTTCTCCATTTTTTTCCCTCCATGGTCTTCTAGCATTTCTGTTGCTGATGGAAAGCCTACTGTTTACTTTTATGTGGTTTATACCTCTTTGAAGGAATTGAGATTTTTCTTTTAAGATTTCCTGAATTTCAGTAGGCTATATCTAGGTCATTGGTGGCAAATCTATGGCACCTGTGCCGCATTGTATCATTGAAAGCTCTAAAAGGTTTGCCATCACTGGTCTAGGTCTTCCCCTTCTCCACTGATTGATTCTGTTTAATGCTTAGATTTCCAGCTTGTAATTCTTGTCTTCCTTTTGCTTCAGGAAATTTGTAGAAATCATTTAAAGTTAGATACTGGGGTTTTTAGTTCTGTATTCTATCATTTCCTTCATACTTGAAAGGCAGTATGGGAGAATGTTTTAGTTTTGTTTTCCATTTTGCTGTTAAATATATCTGTGGCACTATCTTTTTTTTTTTTTTTTTTTTTTGGTGACACTGGGGATTGAACTTACAGCCTCACGCCTGCCAGACAGGTGCTTAAACCACTGAACAAACTCCCAGCCCTAGTTTTTTGAGGCAGGGTTGCACTATGTAGCTCGGGCAGGCCTTGTGCTCACGTTGTAGCCCAAGCCGGCCTGGAACTCACAATGCTCCACCTACCTCAGCCTCCCGAGTGCTGGGATTAAAGACGTGCACCACCACGCCCAGTTCTGTGGCACTTTCTTTTGGCAACATTTTTCCCCCTCTTTTATAAAAGTATTTTTGTTTTTTTGAGTTAGGTCACACCATGTAATCTAGGCCGAGTTTGAACTTGATCTGTAGCTCAGACTGGCCTGGAACACACTATCTTCTTGCCTTAGTTTAGGATTACAGTTGTGTGCCATCTGCACCTGGCTCTAAAGTATGTTTATTGAAGTATAATTTACATACAGTAAACTGCTTCCAGTGAAAGTGCACAAATCTATACATTTTGATGGGGACACACACACTTGTGTATACACCATCCCCAGTCTCTTGACAACCAAGATTTGTGTTGTCACAGGAAGTATTTCCCTGCCCTTGTGCAGTCCATTCTCTCTCTTCCCCAACCTATGATGTGCTTGCTTTTAGGGGCAGAAGAGATTAGTTTGCATTTTTTAGAGTTTCCTGTGCGTGGATTCATATAGTATGTATGTTTTGGGCAAAACTTCTTTTATACTCAGCCTGTGTTTGATATTCATGCATGTTAAGTGTACAATAGTTTTTCCTTTTTGGGTGGTGGAGATTAATGTGAAGAAACTAATTTAAATTTCACAAGTTTTACACATACTCTTTTGTATTTTAGTTCCATATAATTTTTATCATGTTTGCTAAATTTTTTCTGTATGGCAGGTTTTCATGAGTGAGATCTCATTCATTTGTTCAGTTATTCAGTTAGTATTTGAGACAGGGATCTCCCTATATAGTTCAGGCTGGCCTTGAATTCACTATGTAGCCTAGGCTAGCCTTGAACTCTTAGCAATCCTCCTGCCTCAACCTTCTGCGTGCTGAAATACAGGCATGCAGCACCTGGCTAGATCTCATTTTATATCTGAGTACATTTATGATTCTCCTAGTTCTTGCAGCTCTTCAGATATTTAGTTTTTCATTTTCGTGGAATTCATTTCTATTTACAGTGATCGTGTTTGATTTGAGAATTGCTGTTCTGTTAGTGGGTATAGATACTGTTAACCAGTCTGTCAGAATGCACTGTAAGGGAGAGATGGGGTGTGTGTGTGTGCCCAGACATGGGGGCTGTCTCTTGCTTCTGGGTACAGCAGCCACCTGGATGCCATCCTGATTCCGGGACTCCTGTTCCTGGGCTCAGTGATGAGTTTGCCTCTGAGAGGGTAGAGCTGGGGAGAGTTCTTGGTAAGAGGGAAGAGGGTGTCCTATCCAGATGCACTAAAGAAATTTTCCTGTCTGCTACACGGGCATAGCAGACAGGTATAGTTAAGAAACGACTTTATTTTGAGCAGGGGGAACGACAGCACAGCACTTAACAGCCATGTTGTAGTCTGAATCCTGCTTTCCCAATCTTAATAGCATTCCTGTTTGGGGGTTCTGGACAGATATTGCCTTTATCAATCTAGTTCTGTTTGTAGTATCGCTTCTTGTGTCCCAGAATTATCTCAGAAAATAATGTATTAGTAAATCTGTATTTTTAGTCACTCTAAGATTTAAAGTGGGAGGGAAAGGCACATATATCTATGGTCTTTTTGATTCTGTTTCTTGAAGCCATTTGTTTTGAAGTAGTTTTTGGCCATTAAAACCTTTTATTTTGAGAGTATCAGTCTTTAAGAGAGAAATTTAACCAGTGACGCTTGTTAGGAAGGGCTGGGAATTTCCTTTATTTTTAGTACTAAATCTGAAGTCTTACCAGTTCTTTTTTAAGCCAATGGGAAGGATGAAGATTTTCATTCTTCAGTCACTGTTTTGCAGAATTGAGACTTAGGAGTAGGTATTAAAAAAAAAAAAAAGGAAAACAAAACAAAAACTATCCTATAATATAGTTTGGACTTGTCTATTCAGGAAAGTTGGGTTGGCTTAATACTTTGGTATTTCTCTTTCTGATCTTTGTCCTAGATTTTTGCAAATCAGAATCAAATTTCTTCTTGCAAAAATTCTTTTGTTTAGGATTACACTGTTTTGAAACCATAGAGTATGAAATGAGTTGCTGGTCTAGTAAATGTAATCTTAGTAGAAAAAAGCTGTTTTGACTTTTTTCTCTCTCTCATTTAGTGTTTCCGTGGTTTGGCTTGGATATTGGTGGAACTCTGGTCAAGCTGGTTTATTTTGAACCCAAAGACATCACTGCGGAAGAAGAGGAGGAAGAAGTGGAGAGTCTTAAAAGCATTCGGAAGTACCTGACCTCCAATGTGGCTTATGGGTCCACGGGCATCCGGGATGTGCACCTTGAGCTGAAGGACCTGACTCTGTGTGGACGCAAAGGCAATCTGCACTTTATACGCTTTCCCACTCATGACATGCCTGCTTTTATTCAAATGGGCAGAGATAAAAACTTCTCGAGTCTCCACACGGTCTTTTGTGCCACTGGAGGTGGAGCATACAAATTTGAGCAGGATTTTCTCACAGTATGCATTTTTTAGCTTATATACATTTTATGGTAATTTGATCGTTAAAAATAATGCCAATTTCAAGTGGTAATTTTGATTTCTAATGGAGCTGGAATTTTCTTGAGTGAAATGAACATTGGCTATAAGTTAGTGACAGTTGGGAGTTAGCCATCTAGTGATAGTTGTGCAGTTTGCTTTTTGCCTAGTTGAGATGTATGGAGAATCAAAACTTCAGAAAACAGCTTTTTGTTGATTTTTTTTTTTTTTTTTTTTGGTAGTATGAAAACTTAGTCTGGGACACACAGAATAGAAAACCTGTCTGTAAGGAATAACATCATTAAGTTTTGAGCAGTGAGATTGAAATAATTTAAAAATCATGTCATGAAACGTTTTTAAGTTTCTTCTACCACTTATTTTCTCCGCCGCCTCCTCCAATTGTTTCCTGGCCTGTTCACCAATTATACAAATAAAGACCTCTGGGGGGAAATGATGTTTTTAGGGCTGTGGGCTAGTCTTGTGGTGACTAACAGCAGAGCCATCCCTGAAGGCCTTGGATAGGGTTTGTGCTGTATTGTTAGCCCAGTCTCTTAACTACATCTGACCTAGAAGGTGGTGCCGCTAGGACTTGTTTGTTTGTTTATTTATTTATTCAAATCTTCTAATTTAATTAATTTTTTTTTTGGTACTGGGGATTGAACTTACGACTTTGTGCTTGCCAGGCAGGCACTTATGCCACTGAGCCAAATCCCTGGCATCTATTTTATTTTAAAGAGGAAATAAAATTTCAAAACAATAATTAGGGGGTAACAATGGTATATACATTGCTTTTATATATATATATATATATATATATATATATATATGTAATGTATATGTATATCCATATACCTATATTGCTTCTTTCAGCTTCTCTCACTAGTGAGACAACGCGTTGTTTACACATGTATATCTGATTTTTGAGACTGTTTTTAATTCTGTGAACACTGAGGCAGGCCTGAGGGCAGGTCTTTGAGTGGCTGCTGGGTAGGTGCAAGAATTGACCTATGAATTGGCCAGCACCCTGACTGGTAAGGGTGCCTACAGACTAAAAATGTCTTTGGTGACATGTTTTTAATGTCACCAACTGACCAAAAGAGATTCCGCCCTTGTCTGTGTTATTCTATATATGTTTTTCATTTCCCTGTGTATCTTATAGTTTCTTTCTCTGTCCTGTGTCTCATGACTTTTTCCTGTTAAGTGGCTGTACTAATCACAATATAGAATTGTGATCTGAATTTTTAAATTAATAATTAAGATTTATTTACAGTTTTGTACCTTTTGTATGTATTATGTAACACACCATTTTGTACTTTTATAATAAAAGATTTATGACTTGTAACTTTTTTATAATTAAGAGGGCACCTAGGCCAGGCATGGTGGTGCATGCCTATAAACCCAGTACTGGAGAGGCAGAAGCAGGAAGATTGCCGTGAGTTCCAGGCCAGCCTGAACCACATAGTGAGACTCTGTCTCAAAAACAAAATGTGGGGGGTACCTTTACTTAGTGGGTAATAGGACCTTGTAATGATAACATTTATTAAGACCATGATGTACTGCTCAGCATCATTTAGACTTAGATTTTTTCTGGCTAATGGATCGTGTGTTGCAAAATGGAATAATACCCTCTTATTACTGGTGTCATTACCAAACATACAGGTCCTTTTAGTCATTTCACTTAAGCCTTTCAATACCTGTATGTGACAATCAGGATAGTCTGTCATGAATAGCTCAAGGCCTAGAGAAGTTAACCCAGTTCAGTTTAGGTAGCTGGTCAGTTGTGAAGCTAATCAACTGTGAAATTGCCAAGTCATAATTTCTGATCCAACCCTGGTTTCCCTCAAGATGATCAGTCAGCCTTTGGAAGTGAACCTGTGGGCTGATGTTTGCTGACGGGCCTACGACGTCCTCCAAGTACAGTATAGGAGAGGCTGCTTGAGAGCACCCCTGTGCTGAGAACATTATCCTGGAGATTGTGTAGAATGATGTGCTTATTTGACTGTCTTTTTAATGTGCTCAGGATTGGACTCATGATCTTGTGCATACAACATCCCATGTCATTATAGACTTCCTTCTAAATGTAATCATCAGAGATAGTTCATTAAGTACCCATTTTTGGATATTAGAAATTATACTATCAGAACAATGATGTCCACCTCTCTGAAGTACTGAAGTATTCCATTGATTAGTATCTTGACTCATCTCCCTGCCTGCATACTGGAAGTATGACCATTTGAAATTCTCTTGACTAGAATTTATCATAGCAGAATGAACAAATACCAGTAAAAATAAAGCTAATGGCTAATATATAATAGTTGGTAATTATAATATGCCGTGTACTTTTCATGCATTGTTCCATTTCATCATTGCAATGAGGTGTTTTTTTTTTTTTAAAGACAGGATCTGTAGTTCAGGCAGACCTTGAACTCACTATGTAGTCCAGGCTGGCCTCGAATTTAAGGTAATCTTCCTGCCTCAGCCTCCCAAGTGCTGGGATTACAGGCATGCACCACTACTGGCTACAGTGAGTTGTTATTTAAGTCTTAATTTTATGGATAAGGAAATGGAATTGCAGATGGTTGACATGAATTATTTCATAAGGTTTTATAGTCAGTCTTTGGATATTTCTTAGTTGCTGGGTTTTGGTGGCTTCTTACAGGGAGATGGCAGGAGAGGGTTCTTGTTCTTTCTGGAAACCTAGTGGACTGTGGATCATGATTGCTAGGTAGAGAGAAAAAAACCTCTCTATTTCCAGGAACTTGTAGATTACCCTTCGCAAAATACGTGGAAACCAGTCAAGCTATTAGCAGAGGTTTAGCATGGCACACATCAATGGAGAGGGTGTGAACTGAACTTCGTATATTAAGAATTGGTTCTTTGGCTATTAGGGTTTCTCCTTCATATGCACTTAGTATTTTTTAAATGCTGTCCTTAAAAATTGTTTGAAATGAAATGCCTATCAAATCTTTTCTGCTAAGTATGATGCTGCATGCCTGCAGTGCCAGCACTCTTTGGGGACAGAGGCAGGAGGATTCCAAGTTGGAGCCAAGGCTGAGCAACTTAGTGGGTCAGGGTAGTGAAACTTTGTTGCAAAATAAAAAAAAAAAAAAGAAGGACTGGGGATGTAGCTATGTGAAGGTCCTGGGTTTCATTTCAAGTACCATAAAACAAAACCCTGTTTGTGCATTAGGGCTGACTTAATATTTAATAAACAACGGTGAAACTTTTTTAAAGTTCTGAGTTTCTTAATGTGAATCAGATTTTCTTTGTTTTGTGCTTGCTTTTGGTGCTAACTTTATATTCTGAGTAATTTGGGTTAGTGAAATTATCTGTGGCCTCAGTCATGACATGTGTTAGGCTGAGGTTCATTCAGAGTGATAGTGCAGCAGGACATTTTAGGATAATACGAATTATGGGGAGGATAAAAGAAAATGATTTGACAATATCAGAAAACTACTGGGATTTGAGTACACCACCAGAGTAAAGTGATTTGGCTTAGAAAAGAAGATTTTGGCATTTGGAGATGCAAGTGTCAGGAAGGCAGCATGAAATTCAGCTTGACATGGGATAGCATATAAACCCACAGGACTTGGGTTTAGTGAAAGGAATAACAGTATTAATTAGGGACTGATAATTAAGGATTCGTTTGAAGGTACCTAGTGTCTTTTCTTCCACAGTAGATGGGAATAAGTTGAATGTAAATGTGACCAAATGGGAATTGGAATTAAAGAGGGAGAATTTTCAGGGCTAAACTTGGTTGTAAACAGAATCAGATGCTTCAGGGGTTGAGGCCTGGTAGACTTTGTCAGGCACGTTGAATATGTGTGCTTGTAGCCATCCCAACAGGTTGGAAGTTCATAGAGGCAGAACTGCCAGTCTCTTATCATCTCTCCAAAGTTACTGGTGTGAAAAATTCCATATCTTAAATTTTTCTGTGAATAACTATGTATGACATTTATGTGTGGATATAAATACGGTTTTTAAAGTAGGGAAATTGAGCCAGGTGTGGTGGCACACGCCTGTAAGCCTAGCACTTGAGAGGCTAAGTGGTTGTGAGTTCAAGGCCAGCCTAGACTATAGTGAGAGCCAGTTTCAAAAAAACAAAACAAAAAAAGGCAAATTAAATTGGGTATGGTAGCACATACGTGTAATCCCAACATTCTAGAAGGCTGAGGCAGATCCCAGCATTCTAGAAGGCCGAGGCAGACAGATCACAAGTTTGAGTCTAGTGTGGGCAATTTAATGACTTAGCAAGACCCCCATCTCAAAAATTTAGAAACAAAAAAGGGTTAGGGATGTGTAGCTCAGTGCAAAAACGCTGGGCTTAATCCCCAGTACTACCATCAAAATGAATGAATGAATGGGGTCATGTTTTATAAAGTGGTTCTTAGCTTGCTTGTTTTGACTATGTATCTTGACTCCACTTTAGTTCATAAAGATCTGCTTCATTTTTAATAGCTATATTGCACTCTGTAACATTACTAATAATTTAACCATCTCTTTATTTTAAAAGAGTTGATCAGAATGGTTTAAATTTTGATACTGCTAACCTTTGCCCTCCCAAGAGGCTGTCACCAGTGTAGGGAATGGGATAATCTTCTCTGCCAGTTGGACACTTGCAGCCCTTTGGCTTCAGATCGTTAAGTAGCAAGGTGCGGCTTCTTTTGTTACCACCTCATCACCTTGAAGATAGTCTTTTGGAAAGCAGACGTCAGTCTTTCTGGCTCCTGCCATGTGTCATAGGTTTTTTCTGATAAAGCCATGGCCTCAGCTGTGCACCTGCCTCAGTGTTCCTGTGACCAGAGATCTTTTTTCTAGTTGGCAAGTGTGTAAGTGCTCACTTGTCATTTTTGACATTCATTTGTGAATGCCACAGTGGTTTATATGTAGTGTGTGTTTGGGTCTGTGGGAGTAGGAATCTGTCTTGACAGTCTGTCCCCATGTTCGTTGTCCTCAAATCTGTAAAAGCATACAATAGACATCTGTGGGTGTGCTTTATGGTTTGTTTAATGTATGATTGTTTTTTTCAAGTGAATTGTAAACATTTCCATTGGGTTTTAAAGTCTGAATGCATTCTTATTTCATTATAGATAGGTGATCTTCAGCTGTGCAAACTGGACGAACTAGATTGCTTAATAAAAGGAATTTTATACATTGACTCAGTTGGATTCAATGGACGGTCACAGTGCTACTACTTCGAAAATCCTGCTGATTCTGAAAAATGTCAGAAGTTGCCATTCGAATTGAAAAATCCATACCCCCTGCTTCTGGTGAACATTGGCTCAGGAGTTAGCATCTTAGCAGTATATTCCAAAGATAATTACAAGAGGGTCACGGGTACTAGGTAAGTCTTTTATATAAGTCATTGTTTATGCCTAATATCGTAAAAAGTTAACTGAATTTTCCAGGTATTACACGTAACTATATACTCTTGTTAAAGAGCCTGTTAAAGTTACATGGACGAGGGCCATGAATTTAGCTCAGTGGTGCAGCACCTGTCTGGTAAGTGTGAGGTCCTGAGTTCAATTCTCAGTATCCCCTGTCCTTCGAAAAAAAGTTACATGAAAGATTTACTTTTTCTGGGATTATGCAAAACATATTTTTCTTGGAAAATTCTGATTTCGTCACCTACTTTAATTCTGTTGAGTTTATTTACCATAGTTTTTTTTATAAAATATAACATTAACAGACTTATTGAGCCCATAGTCATTGCTCTCAGATAATGTTTTTTTTTTTTATTTTTTATTTTTTGCGGCACCAGGGATTGAACTCACAACCTCACACCTGTCAGACAGGCGCGTAAGTCACTGAGCCAAACTCCCGGCCCTGGTTTTTTGAGGCAGGGTCGCACTGTGTAGCTCAGGCCAGCGTTGTGCTCGCGCGGTAGCCCAAGCAGGCCTTGAACTCACAACGCTCCTCCTACCTCAGCCTCACGAGTGCTGGGATTAAAGGCGTGCACCACCACGCCCGGCTGCTCTCAGATAATTTGTGGTAAGCTTGTGTAAAGTAGTAAAATACTAGGTAGTGCTATGTAATTGAGGATGAGCTCACTAGATAGCTCAGCACTGCCTCAGCCTTCTAAGTGCTGGAATTAGACACTTAGCTGGTACTAGGTAGTGTCTTAAAAGAGAAGGTAAGGGAAGATCCTAGCTTTGAAACCTGTAAATTTTATACATTTACACATAAATGTACTCCCACATGCACGAGTGGGCACATAGCTAGGGAGATGTAGAAGTTGAAGATACTGATCAATAGAAAAATGATTGAGGACGGGTAATGTACAAAGGGAAGATTCTTTTTTTTTTTTTTGTCTTTTTGAGACAGGGTCTCACTATTGCAGTTCAGGTTGGCCCTGGTCTCACTTTGTAGCGCAGGCTGGTCTCAAACTTTCAATGATCCTCCTGCCTCTGCCTCCCGAGTGCTGGGATTACAGCAGTGCGCCACCACGCCCGGCCCAAAGGGAAGGTTAAATGGAAAAAAGGAATGAATATGTTTTGGTTTAAGGATTAGAAGTCACTTGAAAAATAGGAATTTGGAGTTTGGGGTTTGGGATAAACAAGTTTTTAACATTTGTGAGCTAAAGAATGGAAATAATTATTTTTGGGGGGGCAGCAGATGGAAGTGTCTTGGGCGGGAGTGGTGAGTGAGCCAGAGCAGCAAGGGCTTGATGGAGAACGACCTCAGGGATACACTGGAAGAGGGGAAGGGGGAAGGTGCTGCAGGACTCCCACAGGGCTGTCAGGCTGATCTGACCAGAGGGTCCTGTATCGGGCAGCATCCAGACTTCACCTCAGTGCACTGACAGAACGGTGGCCCTGAACTTTTCTACTTTGCTTGTTGGCTCCCACATATGTACATTCAGGGGAGGTATGAGGTACTTGTGTTTATCTTTTTGTAGACCATTTCTTACTAGTGGCACCTACATGATCATCTTGGGATGAGTGGATTGATGCATGAATGTAACTTGGGGTTCATAAATCTTCCTGTTTTTTAAAAACAATGTTATAATATTGCATTGCTTGTTTGTAATCACAGTCTTGGAGGAGGGACTTTTTTTGGTCTCTGTTGTCTTCTAACTGGCTGTACCACTTTTGAAGAAGCTCTTGAAATGGCCTCTCGTGGAGATAGTACCAAAGTGGATAAACTAGTGCGAGACATTTATGGAGGAGACTATGAGAGGTTTGGATTGCCAGGCTGGGCTGTGGCTTCGAGGTAAGGGAGTGTGCTTTCTTTTCAAAAACTTTTGGAATTAGCGTATGTACCACAAAGTCACTTGTTTAAAGTGTAAAATTCAGTGATTCTAGTGTATTTTCAGAACTTGGCAACTATAATCCAATTTCAGAGCATTTTCATCTTCCAAGAAAGAATCTTTATATCCATTATCCGCCAGTTCTCACCCCCAGTCCTCCCCAGGGAGATACAGGCGGTTTCCAGAATCTCCTGTTCTGAGTATTTCATATAATTGGTTGGATAGTTTGTAATCTTTTGTGAACAGCTTCTTTGATTTAGCATAATGTTTTTAAGGTTCATCTGTGGAGCAGCAAGTCAGTTTATTCTTTCTATTGCTGAATAATATTCCATGGTATAAATAGGTCACATTGTATCCATGTATCAGTTAATTAACATTTTAGTTGTTTCTCCTTATAGGTTATTATGCATAATGCTGGACATTTGTGTGCTTGTCTTTGTGTTGGCATGTACTATTTTGTTTTATTTTATTTTATTTTATTTTTTAATGTATCTAGGAGTGGAGTTGCTGGGTCATTTGGTTGCACCATTTTACAGTCCTGTCAGTTTGTGAAAATTTAAGTTTTTCCATGTCCTTGCTAGCATGTTTCTCTTTTTAGTTTAGTTGTCAAATAGACATGAAGTATTGTTTCATTGTGGTTTTGATGTGTATTTCCTAGATGGCTAGTGAATAGTTTTGCATGTGCTTCTTGGCCCTGTGTCTGTTATCTTAGAAATATCTGTCCATGTCTTTTGCTAATTTTTTAGTTGTTTTTATTATTGAGCTACAAGAATTGTTTATATATTCTGGATGGGAGTCCCTTATTAGAAATATAATTTGCAAATATTATCCCCCCTTTTTCTTTTCATTTTATTGATCGTGTTACTTATAGTGTAGAAGTTTTTGATTTTGATGAAGTCTTTTATTTCATCTCCTGCACTTTTAGTGTCATATATAAGAAATCATTGCCTACTCTTAAGGCCATGAGGGTTTACTTCTCTGTTTTCTAGGATTTTATAGTTTTAGCTCTTACATTTAGGTCTGTGACCCATTTTGAGTTTTTTCTTTTTCTTTTGGTACTGGGGATTGAACTCACAACCTCATGCTTGCCATTTTAAGAAAAAATTTATTTATAGTGCTGGGGATTGAATCTAGGGTCTTGCCCTGTTAGGCAGTATTCTACACCACTAACTCCCTCAAATTAATTTTTTTGGGGGGGTACCGGGGATTGAACTCATGACCTTGTGCTTGCCAGGCAGGCGCTTACCTCAAATTAATTTTTGTGTGTGGTGAGAAGTACCACTCCAAATTTCTTCTTTAGCATGTGACTCTGTTGTGCCAGCACTATTTGTTGAAAAGATGACTTCTTTCCTGTTGATTCCTTCTCTTTGCTGCTTTGTCAAGAGTCAGTCAGCTGTAGATGTTTATTTCTGGCCTTTCAGTTCTGGTCCATTGACCTGTATATCTGTCCTTATGTCAGTAACATACTGCCTTGATGATTATAGCTTTATATTGGGATTGTGTTTTTTTTTTGGTTTGTTTTTGGTCTTTTTGAGACAGGGTTTCTCTGTAGTTCAGGCTGGCCTTGAGCTCACTTTGTAGCCCACGCTGACCTCGAACTTACAGCGATCTTGCCTCAGCCTCCCAAGTGCTGGGATTACGGGTATGCGCCACCACACCCAGCTCATATATTGTTTTGAAACCAGAAAGTGTGAGTCTTCCAGGTTGTTGTTCTTAAAGATTATTTTGGCTATTTTGGGCTTCTTAAAATTACGTAGGAATATTAGGACCAGCTTGGTAGTGACTGCAAAGAATATAGCTGGGATTCTGATAGAGATTGAATCTATTGACCAGTGTTGCCATCTTAACACTTTCAGGTCTTCTGGTCCAAAAAGATGGAATATGTTTCCCTTTATTTAGGTTTTTGCTTTCTTTCAACAGTGTTGTATAGATTTCAGTATATTTCTGTTACAGTCCTAAACATTCTATTCTATTATATGCTGGTTTTTTTTTTTTTTTTTTTTTTTTTTGCGGCACCGGGGATTGAACTCACAACCTCACGCCTGCCAGAGCAGGCGCTTAAGGCACTGAGCCAAACTCCCGGCCCTGATTTTTTGAGGCAGGGTCGCACTATGTAGCTCAGGCCGGCCTCGAACTCACAACGCTCCGCCTACCTCAGCCTCCCGAGTGCTGGGATTAAAGGCGTGCGCCACCACGCCCGGCTTATATGCTGTTATAAGTGGAATTTTCTGTATTTCAAGTTTTTTTTTTTTTTTTTGAATTACAGTTTTACGTATATTGGGGCACATGTTTCTTTTAACAGAAATAATACATGCTTGTTACTAATTTTAGGCCTTTAGTAAATACTATAGATTTTATCTTCTGTTTGCAGCATTTACTGGTTATCACTTTCTTTTTCTGACTGGCTTGGTTTATGTTCTGGTAGTAATTCTGTTGATCAGTACATTTTAACTACTTTATCTTCTAGAGAAATCTGAAACACTTTCTTTTCCCTTTTCTTTTCGGTGGTGCTGGGAATTGAACCCAGCGTCTTGTGCCTACACTCAGCCCTGAAATCTGAAACTGTAGCGGGTTGTTCTAGGGCTCAGCGTCTATACTTTGCTGTGATAAACCAGTTTATCAGATGTGAATGTGACCAACTTGAGAATGGCTGTGCGGTTGGCATGATTGCTGACAGAGATATCTTTCTGAAACTGTCTGTGGTGTCAGAAGGGGCAGTGGTGCCCTCAGCAAATCTGAGATTCTAGGTGACTGGAACTCTGGAGTTTTGTGGGACTCTGGGACTGCGATGTCAGTGCCGATTCCAATGGAAGGCACGGGGAGAGGCACCTACTCATTTAGAGAGCTTGTAGGCGCCTTTGAAGCTGAGTACTCTGAACAGATGCTCCATCATTGTGTAAGGAAGAGTTGGAAGATTTGAACATTGTTGCTCTAAAAGCCAATTTTGTCTCAGTAAAGTAACATTGAAGTTCACTTGGGCTCTATTGATTTTGGTTTAGCAATGGGATGTTCTTTATTTTTTTCTTCATCACAGCTTTGGAAACATGATGAGCAAGGAGAAGCGAGAGGCCGTCAGTAAGGAGGACCTTGCTAGAGCGACTTTGATCACTATCACCAACAACATTGGTTCCATAGCAAGAATGTGTGCTCTTAATGAAGTAAGGGGATATGGGTTTCTTTTGTTGCTGTCAGGGAGATGCTAAACTTCCTGCGTGGATTCAACCTTGACATTGTTGTCTGTCTGCTCTTCAGAACAGCACCTAAATGTAGTTGTGTTGTGTAGAGTACGTTTTAGTGTGAAGTTAAAACTCTTCACATGCAAGTTAATCTTCACTGATTTGCTGAAGACAAGCATGGCTACTGTTCAGAGGTAAAGTGACCTCTCTTGAGAAAGTAGAGGAATGTAGGAAGGTTGCCAGGTTCTGATGATGGGGATTGTGGGAGTGATGATGCTGAATCTCAACTCCTGGCTCATATTGGGAGCTCTGGAGGCCTGGGAAGGAATCCACTGGAAGTCACCGAAGCTGGGAGAAGACTGATGGGGTGATGAATGCCTGCCCCGGCTCCCCTCCGCCTCAGCAGAACTATGTCTTTGTGCTTTCAGCTTCTTTACAGTGCTGCCTTGTAGCATTCAGGTCAAGCAGCATTGTACAGGGCTATGAAAGAACCAAGAATGGGCTGCCCTTGGGGAAAGAGGAGCTAGGACCCAGTTGGTGCAAACTTATGACTTGTCCATATTTATTTAAATAGATAATATAGGCATGAATTTTAAAAGGAAGTCTCAAAAGACACAAAAAGATTTGTCTCATTTTTAATTAAAAAGATACAGTATCTGATCAAATAATTAAAACATTTCTTTGAGTCTTTTATTGTGTGTTTCTTTTCCTATTGGTTATGTGTTTTAGTATATTTTAGTTGGTGTACATGCCATTTTATGTTTTTTACTTAAAAATACATTTCATAGATAACATATTTGATCAGGTTTTTATTAGCATAGATTTATAACTTCACTGATCAGGTTCTTTAATATTATAAATTATTTATATACAGCTGGGCATTTGGTTATAATGTAACTGTGGTAAACTAAGTGTGAAGCTATTCTTTGCCTCAGTTTTATTCTTGAGAAGGTGCTCAGCAGTGAGACTCGTGACCTTACACTGTGGTCATGGTTATTGATCTTGGTAGACATCGTCAGGGTGCTTTGCACTGGGCTGTGCCCATTTAGGTCATCCCCAGCAGTGTACTGACAGATCAGTTTTACCGCAACTCTACCAGTGTGTGTTGGGGGTGGAATTTCAGGGGTTTTGTTTTTGTTTTGTTAATAGGCTTAAAATTCTCATTATCACACTAAAGTTGAATTTTTTCTACCTATCACAAATCTTTAATAATTTGCCCATTTGTGTCAATTTCCTTTTTGAATTGGGGTTTGCCTTTTTAAACCTACTGTATAAAATTTCAATTAGTATTTACTGTTTGTCATTTAATAGAGATATTTTTCTCTAATTCGTTTTCTTTGACATTTTGGCATGATTTGGAGTGGGTCCAGAGATGTCTGGGGATCAAATGTCAGTAGCACTGACTGACTGGATTATATCCCATCACTAGTCAAGTTGCTGCCGAAAAGTGTATGCAGTGTTCTGTTGGGAGGGTAGGGTTGTTTTTTTTTTTTTTTTTTTTTTTTTTTTTTTTGAGAAAACAGATGCAAACTAATTGCCTTTTTTTTTTTTTTGATGTGTTCAGAACATTAACCAGGTGATATTTGTTGGAAATTTCTTGAGAATTAATACCATTGCCATGCGGCTTTTGGCATATGCTTTGGATTATTGGTCCAAGGGGCAGTTGAAAGCATTGTTTTCGGAACATGAGGTAAGCGAACTTGTTTCTGGAGACGTATCACATATGTCAAGGGTTCTTACTGTAGCAGAACTGAGCTGGGCTGAGTATTTACTCTTTTTAATTGAACGAGGCGGGATTTCATTTTATTGTAGAATTTAATAGCTATTTCTTCATAAAATGCAAAGTAGATTTTTGGCTCATTTAATCAGTTTTAAAAAATTTTCTTTGTGTGATGGTATCAGTGTTCAAAATCTAGGGCCTTGTGGGGGAATGTGTCTTTTCCACCTTTAATAAATGTAAATGCTTGCTGCAAGCAAACAAATTCCCCTGGGCCTTGCACATGCTAGGCGAGTATTCTACCACTAAGCTGTATGTGCAGGCCCTAAAGAAAAATTTGAACATTTTGTGTATTTTTGATGCTGTGTTCTTTTCTGGACAGTTCTTTATATTTTCTCATTGCATTGTTGACTCTGTAAATATAGCTCCTCTGGGTTCTTCGTGTTTTTTTTTTTTTTTTTTCCTTCTTTCTTCATCATTTTGATGCCAGTTTTTTGTATTGATAATAATTCATGTGTCCTGTGTTTAACACTTTGGCAGAGTCAAAATAAGAATGGAGAAAAATCATCAAATTGCCTAGTTTGACGTTTCATCTCCTTTTGTTTTTCTTGACTGGAGATAAAGTGTAACTAGAGCTATAGAAGGGATTCTCTTCCCTCACTTTGGTTGCTATTGAAACAAACTATTTCAAGTGTTGTTGGATTTTAGATAGTGTGACTGTGAACATTTTTAAGAATTGTGTATCTTAGTGTAATAGTATTTATACAGATTGACAAAAATCAAAGTAGGGTTTGATCAATAAAGATTACTTTTTCCTTTAAAGCTGGCAAAGTTTTTCTTTTTAAATTGCTTCAGTTCATAGTTAAAATTCAAAGTACACAAATTCCCTATATTAAAAGCTTTAAGGTTAGGTTGTGTCTTTTTATTTCTAATGCTGTTATATTAGCAAATAACTGAATTGCCATTAAGATTATTGTAGTTTGTGATCTTTGACAGAATAAAAAGAAATTCTATTTAATGTTATATCTTAGTATAACTTACCTCCTGTGTAATTTCTACTTGTTGAACCGTTTCCTAGGTAAATGTGGAGATTAGTTTCTTGTCTTTTCTTTTTCAAACTTGCATCTTTATATAGTACAGGTTGGGCATCTCTTAATTTGAGTCAGAAATGCTCCAAAATCTGAAACTTGGCCAACTAACATTTCCGACATCAAGAGTTTTAGATTCAGATTTTTAACAGTTACTTTTTTTCTTTTTGGTACTGGAAATCGAACTCAGGACCTTGTGCTTGCCAGGCAGGTGCTGTGTGCTGAGTTATATCCCTGACCCAGATTGAGATTTTTAGATTAAGGTTCCAATACCAGGTTTTTTTGATTAGGGACACTCCACTGGTAACCTCTATGCAAATATTTCAAAGTCCAACAAACTCCAAAATCAAAATCACTTTTAATCCCAAGCATTTTGGGTAAGGGATATGTAACCTATAATTATAAATAAACCCTTTATGAAATTTTTACTTTTTTTTGAAACAGGATCTTGTAGGCGTGCACCACTATACACAGCTGTTTTTACATTTTGTCATTCTCCCTGCTGATTGCACTGTTGTCTCTGCTTAGCATTGCTGGACCACGCGTCCCTGTGTTCTCCATGTGCAGTCAGGCCTCTGACTATGATGTGGCTCTCTGCCCTTGTGGAACTTTATTTTAACTTTTCTGAGTCTTGAAATAGTCTCCTGCCCTCCACAGGAAGGCATTTGGTTGAATGGTTGTTAAAAGCCTCCTTTACTCTTTACCATTCTTACCCCAGCACATGCTTGATAATAGGTTCTGGGTCTTTTGGAGAACTCAGTGTAGTGGTTAACCCTGTCTCTCTTTTTTTAAATGTAAAATGAAGTACAGACACAGGAAGCTCTAAGACTACATCTTTAGCTGTTGTCAAATGACTGCCCTGGACTCTGGCTGTGACAGGGAACCTGAACACGCTTGAGTCTCTTCACTCTATCCGTCCTGCAGCTTGTTGTATGTTCTTTGAAATTCACAGGCAAGACTTTGAGGATCTTTCTCACATCTCTTTTCAGTTACTTCTTTTCTAAAGTAGTTTAATACTTTGTCTCATGCTTTGGAGACCTTGCTGAATTTAGTAGCCTTGAACACCTCTTCCCTGGCTCCATGAGGTGTTCTCTGTCAGTGTGGGTTTTGTCTTATTTCCTTTAGTATTTCACTCTCCTCTTTTTGGTTGGATTTCTGTGTTCTCAGTTGCACTTGACCCAGTTATTTACCTCTGGACATGGTGTGGCACTTGTCCTCTTGCACCTGGTACTTCTCTGTCTCTTGCCTCTGTGTGCCCTCCCTTCAGGAGCTTCTGTCCTTGTCTCATCACCTCAGGGCACTGCTCATCACTCCTGACTGCTCGCCTTTGGGCGTAGCTGCTCCTGTCCTATAGAGAATCCACCTGTGTTGCCGTCCACATCTTGTGTGCTCAGTGGTGGCATCCGTATCCCTCCCTGCTGCCCTCGTCCTCTTTTAGATGACTCTTGAGCATATTCCGCCAGTTCCCCGCTCTGCCTTTCACCCCCAGCTCAGTCAGACCCGCACCCTGTGACACTTGTCCAGTCTCACCACCCTTTCTTGTCGGAGTCACACACACACACACACACACACACCCCTGACAGCTGGGGCCCTGTCTTTGCAGAAGCACTGAGCCACGTAACTCCTGTGGCACCCACCGTGGGTCTGGCTCTGCTTTACACAGGAGCCGGGCTCCCTGGCTCCCAGGTGGCCTCAGGCCTTCAGCTGGGGCTCAGGGATGGGTCAGGAGATAAGGGCAGTGTTGATTTTAATACTTGTAATCATACTTGTGGTAGTTGAAGTAAGTCTAAGGAAAATTGCTCTTACATTTGGTGTATTCTTTTCAGGGTTATTTTGGAGCCGTTGGAGCACTCCTTGAGCTGTTGAAGATTCCCTGATTGTTACCTGGGAGGGCTTCCTGGATCCTTCCACGATGGAATTTGTGGACTTTTTTTTTTAAGAGACTTAACTCAGTTTTATGATTATTTACTACCTGAATCAAAGTGAGAAATAAGTGTATTTTTCTAAGTCATCAAGATAAAAATTCAGTCTAAACTAGCAACCAGTAAGCAAAAATACATTAAAAACAAAGTGGACCATGTCCAGGCAGTGTGAGGATTTGCTACATTCAGGCTGCTCTTCAGTATAGTTAAGCTTGTGGTATGCTCCGAGATCTCAGCATCACTCTCTGCAGATGCTCCAGGAGAGCTGTCTTGTGCTCCTGCGTTTATCTGAGTGGCTGAATGCAAGTCCAGCTGCTGTGTGTTACAGTCTAATCACAGTTTTGTCAAAATGGCCTTGGAGATCATTCATGCATTATTGGTTTGCATGTAGCCTTTGTGTGAACATACAGAAGAATGGTTTATTTCAGGGTTCTGTGAACTTTAACTGGGCAGGCTAATGTTTTCTTTTTTAAAGATAGGATCTCACTATCTAGACCAGACTGGCCTTGAACTCACAGAGATACTCCTGCCTCATCCTCCCACGTGCTGAGATTATAGGCATGCACTACCACACCTGGCTGGGGCAAGTTAATAATTCTGTACCTGAAATTTGACAAATAGTTTTTGGGAGGGTATTTCATGTTACTTTACACTGAAAATAATGAGGACTTCTGGGTGGAAAGATAAGACTTCTGGCACAGTTCCCTTGGGTGACGATTGGGTTAGTAGTGACTTGAAAGTTGTAAGCTGATAGAAAAAGCACAGCCTGTAAAAGTGACACCGGATCAAAGGTGTGTGTGTGTGTGTGTGTGTGTGTGTGTGAGAGAGAGAGAGAGAGAGAGAGAGAGAGAGAGACGGGAGAGTACTTTCAGGCCAGTAGCAAAGGGGGAAGAATGGAGTTCACTGACGAACTTCGTGGGGTGGGAGTGGGGTGGGGGTCTGGGTGCTAAGGCTTTGCGGGAACAAGTCTCAGAAGACTGGTGGGCTGTGGGACGAGTGGTGGGAAGGGCTGAACCTCTGTTTTCTGCTGTGCAGAATAAAAAGCCTCGTTGGAGATGGTGCAGCTCTTAAATCTTAGGTATTAAGTGATTTGATGCCAGCACTGCTGTGGGGGTGGTGGGGAGGGAAGGGCCTGCAGTTTGGCAGGCAGAAGACACCAAGGCTTTACTAGGTGACAGAACTATTTCTGTCTTTTGGCCTTGGCAGGGAGGGATGGGCCTGGCTGAGCTTGGCGCTGGCCACGTGGGGGCAGCAGAGGACAATTGCCAGCCAGGAGACAGAACTGGGGGTGAGACTAACTGCTCAGCCGGGCCTGGCTCATTGGGTGTGGCTGGGTGCCTTTGGCCTGAGGCTTCCCGTGGTGTAGAGAAAAGGCACACTGCTGAGATGGCAGTTGCTTCCCTGTTGCTATTGCTCTTTGGCTCAGAGGCCCCAGCCCTGCATCTCCCCAGGTTTCTGTCTGGTGGCCCCACCTTCCCCTCAGCCACCCACTTGAGCCCACCACAGGTGGGCTGGGGTGATGTTCCTTATTTCTGGTGCCCAAGGCCTGCCTAGACGTCTGGCATCCCGTAAAACCTCCAAACCCGTCCTGTGACTCCATCCTAAGTTTACTGAAGGCACTTTGTGTCAGACCAGTCTTCAGTCCACCCTGTTGTTACGGTGTAACATGAAGAAACCAAAGTCTACCCAAGGTCACACAGCTGGGAACGGGCAGAGCTGGCCCCAGAGCTTGAGTAGGGAGTCTGCGTCGTCCTCCTGGGACTCGCAGTTGCCTCTCTTGTTGAGAAGCTGCTTTGCCTCGCTTTCCATCTTGTGCTCAGCCGACTCAGTCATTCCACACAGGTTCTAAATGGGCTACCATCGGATCCATGTTATAAATCTAAGGAGCCGCCTCCTCTTGCTTCTGCTTTCCTGGCCACTCGTCTGCCAAGTTGTTCTTTGAGGACAGATGGTGTCAGTCCCCAGGGCTCGCAGTACCCCAGCCAGCCCTGGCCTCTGAGCTGCAGCCCAACACTGCTGTCCCCCTGCAGACCTCCAAGGCCATCTACGCCAGGATGTGCACTTCCTCACCCCAGCTTACTCCCTCTCCACTTCCAGCCTGAGGTGCACACCCTGCCTGCTAGCCTTCAGTTTGCCCTTCGCTTGGTGACAACAGCCCCACCCCACACTTCTGTGGCGAGGCGATGAGGGGGCTGTGGTCGGATGCAGAAGGGAATCATTCTTGGGCTGTGTTGGCTGGGTGTGGGGAAGCTGGAGGGGGCCTAGGCTTGGGTTTGGGCTGTTCCATTTGGAGATACCAGCAGGGCAGTTGGGTTTTGAGTGGGGGAAACAATGTTGAGGATGATATCCATACAGGTGGGATTTAGAGAACTTCCAAAGCATGAGAAAACGACGGTGAAGCGATGGGCAGCAAAGGAACAGGGTTGAGAAAATAAGCCCAGGCTCCGGCGCCTGGGGGTAGGGTGTGCTCCAGCACCTGGGGGATGGGGTTACAAGGCTGCCCAGGGGCTGAGGGGAAGGCAAGTCCTGAGGGACAGAGCTTGACCCTCTTACTAGAAGTGGCCTTGAGTGCTGGCATTTGTGGCCAGGAGGCTGCTTGTGTATGTCCATCCATGCCTTCAGAGCTGAGCCAGGGTGGCTGGAAGGGTGTGGGCTTCCACTGCTGTCTGCACTGGAGGCCCTGCCGGCTCCCTCAAAAGACTTAGAACTCTTGCCACTGCTCGCTGTCCCCACCAGTGTTGCACACACAACAGGGCCAGGTCAGAGGGGCCTCAGTCACGGTCACAGTGCCCATGACCATCTCTACTGATCAAAACCACTCACCTTGAATTTCCAAGCCTTGCCAGTCTTGCATAAGTGGAGTGTAGATGACTACTGAGTTGAAAGGTACACGCTCAATATGAAGTATCTTCAAAATCAGCTTTTTATTTACATGTATTTGACTCAATTACATGCATGTTTTATTTTTAAACAAGTGATTAGCAAAAACATTAAAATTTTAAAATAGCAATTAAATATACAAAAATATAGCTTACAAAAAACTGCGAATGTTTAAAAATATTCTGCTGCAGAATTCTTAGTTTACAAATACGTCTACGAAATCTGAAGCTCAGTATTTCATAAACGGTTTTTTTTTTTTTTTTTTTAGTTATAATATCTAGTGAATAAACCCCAAAGGGCTACACTGCAGACTAAAGTGCCCCCTTCCTAGCCACGATCTGTCAAGAGACACAGTTACCAGAGTACTCTCAGAAGGTAGGCCGTCACCAGGAGGGACTCATTAACACTGCCACCCTGCCCCGCGCTTGCGTTAGCAGGGCAAAGGGAGGGACGTGGATGGAGAGGAGCAGTGCACAGCAGGCCCAGATACAGACCCTGCAGGCTGGCCCTGGCCCAGGGAGCTGAGAAGAGTTCCGCAGAGCACAAGCAAGCCCCCCAGCACTGGTGTGCCCATGGGCTGGGTCACCATGTCTGTGAGGCTGCAAGGGTATTTCCTGACCATGCCCATGGCCACAGGCCCAGAGTGCTGACGCTTGGTCTAAATGTGGAATAAAAAAATTAGTTTCGTGCAACAATTCGGGTTCTAAAACAATCAGGAAAACATTTACTGAACAAATCTCTAGTTTTCTGCCATTTCCGCTGAATAGCCAAAACCTGGTATTTTCCAGGTATCACCTGCAAATTGCACAATTTAGATCTGCATCTCTTTTTAGGAAATTCCTATCAGCTCTCAGGAAGGTTACTGACCTCATTTGGGCTAGAGATTCCACAAATGCCCTGATGGGTTTGCACAGATTGCTTCTCAAGTTTCAGGTGGGGTGAGCCCTGCTGCACTTAACAGCCACTGGGCTGCTGTTCTGGGTGCAGGAGGCAGGTGATGGCCAAGACACTGGGTGGCTGTTGGGGAGCGAGATACCTGTCTGCTTCTTCCCTGAAGGCTGCCTGGAGAAAGCTGTTTTAACTTAAATCTCCTTCAAGGCAAACAACTGTAAAAAACCTACTAGTGGTATAGATTCTGTTGTCAGATGGAAAGTTAGTTGAGCAAGGGGGATTTTTCTCTGGGAAGCCTTTGCTTCTGAGTGCACTTAAAGACCAAAGCAGGAGGAGCCAATGTGTGGGAACTCACGTGTGGGCGTTCAAGTGTAGCCGTGGTTGGTGGGGGAGGACAGTGGGATACCTGTTCTACAAGAGGGAAGCCTGGTGTTCAAACGCCTGCCTCAGAAACACTGGCACACGCTTAAGAGACCGTGACAGTCGTAGCTGGACGTCACTGTGATACTGAAGCAGCTGGCAAGGGGGAGGGGTGGCAGCTCATTGGGACACCTGCAGAGGCTGTGCAGTGCTGGGGCAGGGCTGGTATGGGAAACAGGACACGGTGCTCTTGGATTAGGTGGGCATTTGGAGTAAGGGAAGGACCGTAGTTTCTGTTTTGTACAGGAAAGTACAATTCCAGTATGTTGTAATCAAGTAGAAATGGGCCTGATTCAAAGGGAACATCATTGCAAAAACACCCAATTCTGGCCTCCTCTTTTACAGATAGAATAGTTCTGACTTCTGGATGGTTCTATCTCCACACATAGGAATGTCTCAAATTTCTATCATGATCAGAAGGAGGAAGATTACATATGTATGTGTGAGTCTGTGTACAAATAATCTTGAGAAGGATACACGAGGAATAAACTAATAGCGGGCAGTCATGGGTTGAGAACTGCAAGGAAGACTCAACTATATAATTTGTGTACTTGGTGGTGAACACCTATTCAAAAGATAAAGGAAGACTCAACACTAAGCAACCAAATTAGTGTGCTTTGTGGGCAGAGGCAGATGGAAGTGACCAAGGAAGGTCCCTGCAGCTCAGGAGGCTTCAGACGATGATGCTATGTGGTATCAGTGATACCTTGACTCCAGGCCCAATTAGCATTCTTGAGCTAATCCTCCCAAGAGGCTGTACAGTCACTATTTCTACATCCCTGGGTGGTGGATAAGGAAATGAGGCTTTGAGGGCCTGACCTGCTGAAAGGCACAAGGCAAGTGAGCGCCAAGGGAGTGATTCGTATCTTTGCAAATGCTTCTCCCTAGAGCTCTGGATACTTCCCTGTGCGCATTTCATCATTCCCAGAAAGTCTCTCAAAGTGGTTACTGTCTTTCAAAGAAGAGCAGGATCAGGCCATGAAGATGTGCTTTGGAGTAGGGCCGTGAAGAGGGTCTTCATTAGTCAGAGCTTATCAAGAACAACATTCTTGCTGGCGGTGGGAGTTTCCCTGTATTCCTCAGTCCAGACCTCCCCGGAGGCAACTTGTCCCTAGCTGGCCATTTCTGTCTTCCCTGTTCCCTGGCTAGGCAAGCACAGGCCACAAGGATCTTATCTGCCAGGGACAAGCCTAACCAAATCATACTGTTGAAGAAAAGTGGCAGATGCTGACCCAACTGGGAATCAAATGAGACTGCGTTTGTTCCCTGTTTCTATAGCTAGTTGAATGCAGTCGTGGCCTTAGCAACAACCAGATAATTATTTAGCCACCATGGAGTCCAGCTGGGACAGTTATGCTCCATTAAGCCACGGTGCACAGTGAGCTGCTTAAGACTCTATGACAAAGTACACCAGCCAGTGGTCCAAGAGCAGCCTGGAGCACCCATGTATCCACACATTTAACAAAAGGTCGCCAGCAGCTCGTGGATGTGGAAAGGGCAGCCTCCCCATAGGTTTGGGCCTGAGCCAAGACAGCATAAAGGGATCCCTAAGTAAACCATTCTTAGAAAAATCTGGATGGAGTTTCTTCAGATAAAACAAAACAAAATTGTGATTTTAATCTGAATAGAGAGATGACAGTAATGAAAACGTCTGGCATTGGCACGGCCAGTGCTGCAGACACACAAGAAAGGCCTGGCTTGGGGGCAGGGAGCCGGCAGGTGTAGGGAGCAAACACGGGTTGTGTGGCTGAGAGCTGCCAGAAGCGCTCTGAGTGACACTAAGCCTGCCACACACAGGGAGAGGAGCTGAGAAGGAACACTCACACCTCCAGCCAGTTCTAGTAGAAGGAATGCCTTCTTTGAAGCACTCCACATCCATGAGTGGAGAAAGTGAGGTTAGTGGCACCTTGACTGGGCACAGTAGACCCTGAGATGGGGCCCCCTGCAGACGACAGCCTGACAATCCAGACCCCCTGCCTGAGTCTCTGGAGCTCTGACTCAGTGAGGTTCCTTATTTTGCCTCTGCACAAAGGCAGGGACTTGGTGAGGCTGTTTCCTTAGTGTGAATGCACAGGGACAGAAAAGGGCTATAACTGAAATCCTAGAATCCTTCAGAAGCTGAGTGGCATAGTTTGTATAAGTCAGAGGCATTCCTCCCTCAAGGGGAAAAATTCTCCTTTCTGTGCGCGCCCCACTAGGAAGAATATCTATCCCAAGGCTGATGAGGTTAGGCCAGAAGCAAGCCACTTCTGACATTGGTCACTGAAAACATTTCACCGTGAACTGGTGTTGCAGCGCTCAGTGCACGAACAACACAAAAGGAGAGTGAGTGTGGTAAAGAGTTCTCATGGGGCTAAACAGGCTAAGGCGTTCGTATAAAAATAGTTCATACTTCTCTTGCCCTGTTTAGGAAGCAGTCCAGCTGGTGTGCCACAAATAGGTCACCCATAGCAAACAGCCAATTCTGACCAACCAGATTAGTAATTTTCCAAACTGGATTCTGCTCAGCACTTTTCTAGGCAAATGGGAATTTTCTTCCTCCTCTAACCCCAACCACCTGAGCCAAGAACAGGTTTGCTCTCATTGCAATATAGCAGAGGCTGACTCCAGAAAACCTTCCTGGAGACATGCCATGAGCAGAGCAGCAAGCCCCTCTATCCTCTCCAAGGCCGCACACTACTGTGGGTAGAAAACCTCCCTGCCCACACCTGTGGGATGCAGCAGAGCACAGCGGCTGCTGCGGCACGGAGGGAGCACTGGTGATGAGGGGGAGAGCAGGCAGTGGAAAAGACTGTTTCCTGTCACTCGCTGCTGCTTTCCATGGCTGATTTACAGTGTGCGCAGGTCCTAGTGGCTGAATCATTTCTAGAAAAGCAGGACAGAAAGGGCCAAAGAGCAGCATGCATTTCTCTCCTATAAAGATGCTTGCAGTCAGCAATCCAAGTCCAAATACTGAGGCACTCACCAGTGGAGGGGATGGACCCAGTTACAGTTCTGAGTAGCTCACTGGCTTTGGGCTTGTGACTTACACAGGGATCTTATGTGGAATAAACTTAAAGTCACTGGCAGGCATTTTAAGTAGAAACAGAGGGCAAGAGGAAAGAGCACAGAGGGAGAAGGGGGAGAGGCAAAGGGATCAGCATTCTCTTCATCCAGCAGGACCAGGCGGATTAGCCTTTCGGGAAGGTGTGCCTCTCTGGTGGCCCCCTGCAAACCGACAGGCAGAGACCAGCAGCTACAAGAACACTGCACCTGGGATGTGGGCAGCACTCTGGGCCCCCAGGTCACAGGGAGAGCATGGGCTCCTGATGAGCCCCACTGGTGAAAAGGAGGGAAGTGATCAGAGGAAATGACTTCGGATCGGGCCTTCCCAAGCACATCGAATGTTTTCAGCTTACTTGATTTGACAGCAAGCATTGTGAACTTGGGCTGAGCCGGCTGCTGCTCTGGTACCCAAAGCCTGTGGGTTCCAGCATGGCCTTACCAAAGGAACAAAAGCCTTATGGGCATCGTCCCACTAACTACTGGCAGGCTGTGCTTCAGCTGGCATCACCTGGGTTTACTTAGCTCAAGTGTGCCAGGAGGGTTGCAGGGTCTGCACAGAAGCTAATCCATCATTAGGGCGGGGTGTGGATTTCGAGACCTTTCCTCAGTTCCCTTTTCTAACACCTGTGTTCATCTTCCCTTCTCCCTAATAAAGATTCACCTTGTCATGGAGGTAAGTGTCTGGTAGACAGCATAATGGAGTTAGCAAGAGACCATCATGGAGTTTCTGGAACCAAACCTGCATGCTTATCCACTCCTCTTGGCATGGGGTGGTGTCAGACTGCTTTGATTGTCACAAGACCCAGATGCCTGGGTTCTCAGCCTGGCTGGCCCAAGAGTTCTCCATGAGGCAAAGGAAATGGCAGCTGGTGGCCCAGGTAGACAGCAGGCTGCTCATGTTCCTCCTGGCTCCACGTAGGTGTCTCATCCACCAACAGTCGGATCCATGCAGTGAACTATACAATGTTCTCTGCTCCGGGGAGGGGCCCTTGAGGGGGACCATGGTCCTGCTTACTGTGCAACTGGGCCAACTGCAGAACTGGCATGTTGCACAGGGGACACACCTTCCGAACCTCCAACCACTTAATAAGGCACCTGCAGAACGACATGCCACAGGGGGATGTGAGCCCCAGGCTCATGGCAGCCCCTGTCTCCAGCTTGCTCTTGCCAGGGCTTGTGATCCACGGATCTGTGGTCCAAAGCCAAAGTGTGAGGAGTCATCTGTGGTCCCAAGGAGCCCCAAAACATGCACAGGATGCCTACCACCTCTGGAGGAGCCAGTGCCTCTGTCTCCCACAAGGTGATACCAAGAAGCCATGGTGAGTGTGTTGAGCCCTCAGTAGCCCACTACTTAAAGAACAAGGAGGAAGGAGAACACTGAGGAAGGAGGTGGGAAGCAGGAAAAATAAAGTTTTCTAATATAAATCCAAAACAAAATTCCATGCAAAGGGAGAGTATTCTTATGTCTTCACGAAGGTGGGGGAGGAGGCAGTTTCACACCACCATTTATATCCAGACTGTTTATTATAATTTAAAATAACTATGGTTCTGATAAAATATATTTAGGAGATGGATGCTGTCATTGGAAAGTTCCAGCCAAACAGCTGTTTACAGCCTGCACTCCAATGAGGCATGGGCTTGGGTGGCTCTGGTCAAGCTAAACTGTGGTAGTCATGGTCTGCCTACCTGTCCCGGAGGGTTCTGTCAGCTTTCTGCATTATAGATTAATTGTGAAGCCATCAGGCATTGCCCCAAGGCCCATACTACAGTAGCTGATGTGCCTCTAAGTTGGGTCACATTAAATAATTCCACAATGATACTCACTTTCTGTGGAAGGCATGCTTACATGGACAAATTCCCAACTCATCTCGAGGCTTGAAGTCTTCTAGACACACTGCGCAGAGCTGAAAGACAAAGTCATAAATAAGGCCAAGGGTATGCTGGGTACTCACCCAGGCCATGTGAAGGCACTTACAGTGTCCCACAGCTCTTTATGCAAGGGGACAGGCTGGCAGGGCCACAGCCTTCAAGGAAGGGTCTCACAGCATTCTGTTGCATAGCTCAAAGGCAGAAGCAGACAGGAGGGATGTGTGACAGGGTCAGGGTCCTGTCACACACGCGGGCTTTCCCTGTGGTGCAGCCCCAGCTCCTGCATGCTCACTGCAGGGCACCCTCTGGGCGATCTTCACTCCGGTTTTGTGGAGCAGCTTGCAGTAACATGTTATTTGTAGTTCCAGGGCTTCCTACTGTGGTGCTATGCTTCTGTCAGTGTCTTTGTCATATTAAAAGTTATTAAAGGTTCACTATGTTAAAATGTATGAAAACATGCAGACATGGCCAGGATTGCTCTTTAACAGCTTGTCAGTCTTCCCAACACTACTTCCGGAGTGCTGACCAAGGCCCTGGACACTGTGCTGTCGCAGCTGCCCATTTTACAGGTATAGAGACAGAAATTCAGAGCAGCAACCACATCGGGGAGCAGCTGGGCATGGCTGGGGACCTGGGTTTGTTGCCCTGATGCGCCATGGAACCCTGTCTCTTGCCCAGTGGCTGCACACCTCTGCATGCATCTCTGTCTGTCCCCAGTGGCCTGGTTCGGGTGATCCCCGATTCTTGCTGATGACCTGGCTTTACTGTCTGCACTTTCTTAACCTCTACCATGTCAGCCCAACTTCCTAGGTTAATGTATGCCATGTTCAGCACCCTGAATACTGGTCTTCCAATGGCCCTTCGTGTACCACGGACAGGATCTTCCCGGGAGGAAAGTGGACGACTGCGTCAGGTCAAAACTGTAGGAGGAGGAGCAGGGAAGACAGCTGGCCTGGACTTGGACACCATTAGCAGTATGGCCTGTGCTCTTGATACCCCTCAGAGTTCTGTCCCTCCATCTGTGAAAGGAGGATGCTACTAGTCTGCTCCTCACGACTGCCATCTGATCAGGGTAGAAGGATGAGGAAAGGGAGTCCACCAATCCCAGCTATTAATGCTCACATCTGGTGACAGAAGCACTATTTTCAAGCCCATTTTTTGTTTCTGGAGGCAAGCTAAGAACAATCTGTGGATAAAAAGAAGAAGCTAACAGTTTCAGTATTAGGGTCTCCTCATCTGTAAAGGGGAATGATGCTGCCACCTCCTAAACTCAACAGGCCCTGTACCCCTCAACAGCCCTCACCTGAACCTTCTGACACAGGGTTAGGCCTGTCCTTTGGAGGTTCAGTACTAACCATGCCAAAGCACAGGGTGGACTCATTTTCACTCACTTATTTTTCCAGGGTCCAAAATTATATTTTTAGTCTTTTTAAAACAGAGCTCATAGCTAGGTATGATGACACACACTTGCCATCCCAGCTACTCAGGAGACTGAGGCTGGAGGATAGCAAGTTCAAGTCCAGTCTGGGTAACAGATCTAACAACAACAACAAAGAATAAATATAAAAAAATAAAAAGGGCTGAGAGTACAGCTAAGTGGCAGAACACATGCCAACCATGTGCCTGGCATCCACAAGCGGGTCAATTCTCAGAATGAAAAACCAAAAAAGGCGAGTCTCATAATGGTTATCATGTGCTATTATAGTCTAAATAAACACATTGTATATGAGGTTCTGTTTTCAGTTTTTTGGGGTATACACCAAGGAGTAGAATTACTGACATATACAGTAACTCTATATTTAACTTCTTCGTCTTTTTTTTTTTGTTTTTTTTTTGGTACCGGGAATCAAACTCATGACCTTGTGCTTGCCAGGCAGGTGCTGTGCTGCTGAGCGATACCCCTGGACTTTCTTTTCTTTTTTCTTCTTTTCTTTCTTTCTTTCTTTTTTCTTTTTTTTTTTTTTTTTTTTTTTTTTTTTTTTTTTTTTTTTTTTTTTTTTTTTGATTATCCCTTTTTTTTTTTTTTTTTTTTTTTTTTTTTTTTTTTTTTTTTTTTTTTTTTTTTTTTTTTTTTTTTTTTTTTTTTTTGAGACAGGGTCTCACTATGTAGTTCAGGCTTGCCTTAATTAAATTCACTATATAACCCAAGCTGGCCTTGAACTCACAGTGGTCCTCCTGCCTTGGTGCCAGGATTACAGGTATGTGCCACCATGCCTGGCTCTATATTTAACTTTTTGAGGAGCTATTAAATTGATTTCCAAAGTGGCTATACCATTTTACATTCCTACCAGCAGCATATAAGTTCCAATTTTTCCATATCATCACCAGCATTAAATTGTCTTTTTGATTACAGTTATCCTAGTGAATGTGAAGTGGTCATTTCCCTGGTGACTAACTATGATGTGCTTTCTGGTCTCCCTATCTGTCTGTCTGTCTGTCTCTTTCATTTTTTAAGACAGTATGTCACCATGCAGTTGAGGCTGGCCTTGAACTTGCCCAGGCTGCCCGTGACCTCATGGCAATCCTTCTGCCTCACCTTCCCAAGTGCTGGGATTTCAGGCATGTGCCTCCATGCCCCGCCATTTGTATTTCTTCTTTGGAGAAATGTCTATTCAAGTTCTTTTGCCCATTTTTGGGCTGGTTTGTTTCTCTTTTTATTATTGACTGCTGAGAGTTTTTCATATATTTTAGACACAAGTCCCTTATCAGGTAGGCAACTTATCTGACAAAGGCGCAACAGCATTTCAGTGACAGGAGGATGGCCATTTTGACATACGATATTGAAGCAACTGAATATCCACACACATCAAAAGCACGTAACATCTAAAGCACAAGCAACCGAGGAAAAAAACTGATAAACTGGACTCCATCAAATTCAAAAAACATTGTTTGCAAAAGATCCTAGGAGAAAGTATTTGCAGGCCTTTTTATTTTATGGCTTTTTATTACTAAGTTCTAAGAGTTTTTGTTATAGTCTAGATACTAGGATTTCCTCACATACAAGACTTAAAAATTTTTTTCTTTGAGACAGGGTCTCACTGTGTAGTTTAGGCTAGTCCTGAACTCACTACAGAGCCCAGGCTGGCTTTGAACTCATGCAATTTTGCTACCTCACTCTCCTGAGTGCAGGGATTACAGGTGTGTGCCACCATGCCCGTCATTTTTTACTTTCTTGATGATGTCCTTTAACTTGGATGAGTTCAGTTTATCTATTTTTCTTTGGCTGCTTGTGCTTTAGGTGTTCTAAGAGTCCACTTCCTAAGGCCATGAAGACTGATACATTTGTGTTTACTTCTAAGAGTTTTATACTATTAGCTGATACATCTGTCTCGATACATTCAGACAAAATGGCAGTGTGGAATAAAAAATCATAACCCAGTCATAGGCTGTCTGTAAGAAAATTCACTTCAATATGGTTATATAGGGAGACTGAAAACAAAAGAGCTGAAAAAGCCATACCATGCAAATATTAATCAAAAGAAAGCTGCAGTGGCTATATTCATATCAGAGAAAGACATCACAGCAAGGAAAATTATCAGGAAAGAAGAATCTTCATAAAACACTCAATCACCAAGAAGACATAAAAACCCTAAATGTATGTACCTAATAAAAAAAGTTCAACTAAGTGACTAAATGAAAGGGAAGACATGGTGCATTTAGGGTTAGAAGATTCAATATGGTAAAGGCTATTCCTCTCCAAATGGATTTATATATTTAATGTAATGCTAATGAAAATCTCAGTATTGTTTTTCGGTTGATATAGGCCAGCTGATGCTACAATTTACCTGGAAGGGTAAAGGAACTAGACTAGTGCTATGGCCTGAATATACAGTTTGTCCCCACCAACACTCTTGTTGAGCTTAGTCCTCAATGTGACAGTGTTGAGAAATGAGATTTTTAAGAAGCGGAGCCTTGTGGGAGGTACAAGGTCATGGCATCACCCTCAGGAATAGATTAATGTCTTTGTTGAGAGACTGGGTTAGTTTTCTTGAGACTTGAGTAGGTTCTGCAGTGTGGTGTGAGTTACATTTTCTGACATTGGATTAGTTACTGTGACAGTGAATTTTTTTTTTTTTCCTGTCTTTTTGAGACAGGGTCTTGCTATGCGGTTTAGGCTGGCCTTGGGCTCACTTTGTAGCCCAGGCTGGTCTCAAACTTGCAATGATCCTCCTGCCTCAGCCTCCCAAGTGCTGGGATTACAGGAGCACCATGCCCGGCTTTGTGACAGTGAACTCTCATGAAGCCCACCAGCTTCAGTGTTGCCGAAGAAGCTCCTCTGCACATGCCTGTTTCCCCGCCAGCATGGGGCAGCACGTGAACATCCCCAATGGCTGAGCAAGTATCAGTGTCATGCTCTTGGACCTTGAGCACTCTGAGGCAAAACCAACTTCTTATCTTTATAAATTCCCAGCCTCAGAAAACAGACAAGATCTTGGACAAAATTAAATCTTGGACAAAAAGAATAAAGTTGGAGAATGACACTGTTTCATTTTAAAATTTACTGTAAAGGTACAGTATAGTACGTCCCCAACTTACAAACAAGTTCCATTCTGGGAGGATGTTTGTAAGCTGGACTTAGTCTCAGTCCAACAAAGCAAGTCTTCTATACATATGATACAAATATACACTGTGCACTGCCTTGCGCTTCCTAGCGCTCCCCTCCACGTCACCCCTGCTTCTCCTCTTGCTTCTGGAGATCCCTGGCTCTGAGCACAGCACTGCTGTACATGATCGCACTGCACAGTCAGTACACAGCAGCACAGCTGTGACAATGTCCTGCAGACACGGGAGCTACCTCGGTGATTTGTTTGCTTCGATGAATGTTTGTATTATGAGGTCCATTCGTATCTGTGAAAATTTGCAACTCGGATGTTCAAAAGTCAGGGACTTACTGTAATCAAACAGTTGGTATTGATGAAGGAATAGGCACATAATTGAAGGGAACAGAATAGAGAACACAAAAATAGAGCTATGCAAATATGGCCATTTACTTTGATAAAGGTGCAAAAGTAATTCAGTGGCCAAAGCAACTACTCACCATACCCCAAGCAGGGGGCACTGAGGTAACTAAATCACCTTGGCTCAATTCAGCAAAGCTAGAATCGATGGGTGCAGCTGGGACACTCGCTCTGATACGCTATGCTGTAACAAACCGCTCTCATTCAGGATAAAGTCCCTAAAGTAATGAGTCAAACTAATAAAGATTCTTTGCCGGATGAACTTGGGTTATTCAGCATGTTAATGTATCTCAGAATTTAATCTTTTCACTGATGTTATCAAAAGGCCTCTATTAGAAAAATGGTCACCTTCTATATCTTCATGCTAATTTTGGCCATGTGTCAAAATTAACTTTTGGGAAAAGTAAAACATCAAACAGTAAGTGATGCTTTGTTTAATCAATGGTTAGGTCCTAAGTGCTGTTAAACAAAAATAGCAATTCTTTGATGAAAAATATGCAAAATGATCAAAGGAGCAGTAGATGATTTTAAAGTGTTTAATCACAATGTAGATAATTATTTTTATTATTCAATTAACTCCAGAAATTAACTTCCTTTGACGAGACTAACAATGCAGCTTCATTACATTTAGGCTGTGTAGACACAGACTTTACAATGTACAGTTTTCCAAATCCATGCTTTAAATATCAATTCAAAAGTTCAAAGCCGGGCATGGTGGCACACACCTTTAATCCCAGCACTTGGGAGGCTGAGGTAGGTAGAGTGTTGTGAGTTCGAGGCTGGCTTGGGCTATACCGTGAGCGCAAGCCCGGCCTGAACTACATAGTGTAACCCTGTCTCAAAAAACTAAGGCTAGGAGTTTGACTCAGTGGCTTAAGCGCCTGTCTGGCAGGCACAAGGTTATGAGTTCGATCCCCAGTGCCACCAAAAAAAAAAAAAAAAAAAAAAAAAAAAAAAAAAAAAAAAAAAAAAAAAAATCAGAAAGACAGGAAGAGAAAGGGCAATAAAAATTATAATTATGAACATCTGTGGTCAGAGGCAACATAAGCAGTAACAATAGAAAGAATTCTTATAGACGTGTCTTAAAATATAGAATAGGACATTCACTCAGGTTTGTCCTTTAGGCATCTGGGAACCAACCCTACAACTCAAGTGCCAGACAAACCCGAGGGATCTTAGTTTTGTACCCTCTCGTGCGTCCCCTCCTCCCTCTTCCTCTCTGCCCCACTTCCTCCGCGCCGCACTCCAGAAAATAATCACTGCCATTCTTGTGCCACTGATAAGAAGGGACTACTGGGAACATTTTCAAGGGTGAAATGAATACAAATTCACCTTGAATACTGATTTATTATCGTTCCCCTTTCCATACAGATGGACAGCAAGCAGCATCCCTGCCACTGTGAAATCTTTTCTTGGAACCATCCCTATTAGAAACAGGAGATGTTGCTGTTTTCCAACCTCACATAACGGGGTCTTGTGTAACTTCCCCCTCAAATAGTCTGTTACGCTGATGAAAGTAAAATTTTTTCAATTTCTCAAGATAAAGGTATCTAAACACATCACAACGTAATTTATATTAGAAAATTGCTCAAGAAAAGATTAAAACACTATTTATAAGGAACTTACCTCATGTAAATTTAGTTCTTTTACTTTCTCTTTTAATATAACCTGTAAAACAAAAAAAATGTATTCTTATGTCCATTTAAATCTGCAACTTAAAACATTTCTCCTTCTAAGGGCTGGGGATATAGCTCAGTGGCATAAGCGCCTGCCCGGCAAGCTTGAGATTGTGAGTTCGAACTCCGGTACAAAACAACAACAACAACAAAACATTTCTCCTTCTACTCACCAATATTTTTCTTCTATATATATATTTCCCTTGAGTTTAATTTTGGAGAACATCTCCTTTACGATTTGAGGCAGAATATTTTAACAATAGTCTTTTAACTTCAACAATGATGTATTATTCTGAAAAGCACTTTTAAGATCTCCTTCAAGTAGATTGAAACTTGGAAAAAGATATTAACAAGTTCCCACCTGGACTAAGTGATAAGTATGGAGACTGACTGATTCAGTAAAACAGCACAGGCTGATGGGACTGATTACTAATTTATAAAAGATTAAAAGTAAAGCCAATCTTAATTTTGGAAGTTTGCTTATTATACATCAATATCTTCAGTAAATTTTAGTTCTATCCAGAGTTATATAAATGGGCTACGATTTCATCCAGGTTTGTCCTTAATCTGATTCTGAATTGACCAGATATCAGTTAAAGTGAATGCCAAGTGATAATGAGGCAGAATTCTATTTAAAACTTTCTTTTCTGAAAATAAACTTTTCTGAGAATAAATCTGGCTTAACAGAATTATTTATTTATTTATCTATTGTCTTTTTTTATTTTTTAAAATTTTTTGTCTTTTTGAGACAGGGTCTCACTATATAGTTCAGACTGGCCTTGAGCTCACTTTGTAGCCCAGGCTGGTCTCGAACTTGCAACAATCCTCCTGCTTCAATCTTCCAAGTGCTGGGATTACAGGCGTGTGCCACCACACCTGTCTTAGAACTACTTTAATCCTAATGTGGGGGAAAAAAAATCCACCTCTCTTGTGACTTGATTTGTTCCGTCGGGTAATTTCACCTATTAAGTGACCACCGAAGTCAAGTTTACTTTCTGGTTCGTCTTCATACAAACATGTAGGTTGTCAAGATTATAGTAGAACTGAGACAGAAAGATCCACTCACTTAGAAAACTAAGACATTCAACTCTAATTGCAAGTCCCCCATGAACCTATGGGGAAGAGCATGGGGTTAAACAAAAACATCAGTATGTGCATCTAGGAAACATGTCAAAGTCCCTATTCCAAAGACATATGGACAGAAGATGGACAGAAAGATACACGATCTTAAAATGGTGACATGGTCCTGTAACATCAGTGGCAGCAGCATTAAAGACTCAGATAAACAGAAGCTTCTCCTCTCCTTGACAAAAGAAAAAAATAAAAATAAAAAGAGGCCAACAAAAATTTACGCTTGGGGTAAAAGAAAATTAAGGCGATTCCAGGCCCACTGTTTGGTGTTAGTAGTAGAATGTTAACAAATGACACATGGAAGAAAAAAAACCACTTTTACTTGGCCTTCCAGAAAAGCTGTTTAGGCAGGTGTGGTGGCACGTGACTGTAATTCCAGCACTTGGATGGCTGAGGCAAAAGGACTGCCATGAGTTCAAGGTCAGCCTATACCATATAAGTGAGTTCAAGGCCAGCCTGCAGTTGAGACCCCGCCTCCAAAACAAAGAAAGAAAAAAGAAAATCTGTTTAGAACAAATCAGCAAGGGACTGGTGAAGGGTTAATAGCCTATGATTGTGTGACCTCAGCTAATATTTCAAGTAAAAAGGGAGTAGATGAGATCAGTGTACCACAGCTGACCATTTCTGAGGAACTGCTATGTCTTTAAATGGAGGTGAGAAAAATTCTCTTAAATGTTAAGAATCTAAACTCTTTAAAAGTAACTTTAGAGAGAATGGCCATAGCAGCAAACAAGCCCAGTCTGGGAATCAGCACCACGTGGGAGCTGTGGCTGGACTGGGAACAGCCAGACCCCAGTCCCTTCTGGCGCGTGGGCTGGCAGACAAGAAGTACCCCCACCCTTGGAAGCGACCAGCTTATCTGGAGAAACACAGGCTGTGATGATAGCTATCGAGGTGAAATGCAATTGGATGCCTGTGTTGCTTTGGTGTTTCACTAACATTGCAGGTCTAGGGCCAGTGGTCTGATCACAGGTTCAGAGGATATCGCTAAGCAGTACGTTATCTGGGGAGGGAGTCTCCTTCTGAGGGTTGCAGCCATTGTCAATTCCCTATGGTCTTGTTTTGAGGTCCTATACCGTTTCCATTGTTTTGTTGGGTTGGATTTATTCTCTTTTGTTTTGATTATATTAAATCCCATGGCAGGAGAAGCTATTTCAAGGATAGCAAGATACATTATGGTAGCAATTTTGGATTTACTACTGGCTTGTTTTGAAGTCCTTTATCACATTCATTTTTTTTTTCTTTCTATTCCATTCTGTTCTGTTTGATTTTTACTATGTCTGAAGTTATCTGCAGCTATTTTGAAGACATCAAAAGGCATGGTAACTACTGTTGACTTCATAATGTTTTGAAGTGCTGTATCTCTTACACTGGTTTGTTTTGATTGCTTTTATTCTGTTATATACTCTTTAAAATAAAAATTATCATACGAAGTAAAATAAAAATAAAAATAACTTGAAGGATTATAATACACAGCATTTCTCTTTAGCAAAATGTTGGCTCCAGCTGTCTGTTATTCTGTCATCTAAACTTTCTATGGTTTCAACAAATGCTAATGAAAGAAAAGAATATGTGACAAAATGAAGTTACTTTTTTTATTTTGCAAATTGACAGATGAAATGCTGAAATAAATATCACTAAATCCAGTCCTGGTTTAAAATATGAGTGGCTTTCTGCTCCCTGTCCACAGTGAGATTCCTTCCACAGTGTACCACCGTCTGCACCCTGCACAGGCATCCTGCCTTTAGACCTCTAAAACTGCGGGCTAAATAAACCTCAGGTAGTTAAAAAAAAAAAAAGTGAAAATCTTTTTTTTTTGTTTGTTTGTACCAGGGATTGAACTCATGACCTTGCACTTGCCAAGCAGGCACTTACACCACTGAGCTAAACCCTGTCAAGAGTGGAAATCTTAGTTTTTAAAGTATTTTCGGGAAAAATCTGACCCAACATGAATTAAATTTCTTACCTGTTTGTAGGCATAAAATTCTTTGTGTGCCTGATGTCTTAGCCTAAAAGACAGAAATAAGCAATGTGATATTAAGATTCCAGTAACTTGAAAAAAAAATTAAGAACCAGTTTTGGGTATTAATTTATATTAATATTTTGGGTTTTAACTTGTCACCCGAATGACATATCTTTCACTATGTCATGAAAAAGTATCCAGTGAACCAAGAAATATTACCTAAATTGAAAATTCTTCTTAAATCTCATTAAAACAAAATCTCAACACAACAAATACTGTAAAGATGACTCAATTGTTTTTATACTGAAAAAGTCTACTTGTTTCAATATTTAATAATTTACCGAATTTTTCTTAATTTAAAAATTTAAATACAGGGCTGGGGATTTAGCTTAGCAGCACAAGTGTCTGCTTGAGTGAGTGTGAGGTCATGAGTTCAATCCCCAGGACCCCCCCAAATATATATATATATATAAAGTACAATAAAAATATGGTGATTGCTTACATAAAAAATTTATTATAGTAAAAGACACACTGCCATCAATCTCCCCTTGTTTTCGAACATACTTATCCCATCATTCTTGGCAATGTGTCTTTTACACCCCTTGTGACATATATCCAATAGTAAAGTACAAAGTTTTTAAGTATGCAGTTCAAAAATTTAAAAAATGCACAAGCCAGTGTAATTATCACTTATTTTAAGATGTAGTACATTTTCAGCAGGCCTGAAGTCTTTGAAATGACCTCTCCCCACCAATATCCACCTTGTAGGTTATCCCTGTCCTGTCTTCTCTTACTGTAGATTACGCCTGTATCTAGACTTCACATAAATAGATCCTTTGGTATATACTTTTGCACTTCTCTTGGTCTACAATCCATTACAGGATTCACCTACGGTGTAGTAGTAATTCGACTCACACAGTATTTCATTATATAATACAATTTATCCATTCTACTGTTCAATGAAATTGCTATACAAATTCTGTATGCATCTTACTGGACATATAGATTAATTTCTGTTGAGGATATAAGTAGAACTGCTGGCTGGGCATGTAGCTCAGCAGTACTGTGCCTGCCTGGCAAGTGTGAGGTCATGAGTTTGAACCCCGAAACCAAAAAAATAAATAAATAAAAATAATAAATAAATAAATGAGAATTGCTGATCCAAAGTGCCTTACTAATTTCTACTCCTCTGTGTAGAGAATTCTAGTAGATTCAATTTATTTATTTGGTACCTGGGATCAAACTCACAACCTCGCACCTGTCAGGCAGGCAGCTTAGGCCACTGAGCTAAATCCCTGGCCCTATTTTTTGAGACAGGGTCTCACTATGCAGTTCAGGCTGGTCTCGAACTCACTTTGTAGCCCAGGCTAGGCTCCAACTCACAACAATCTTCCTGCCTCAGCCTGCTGAGTGCTGGGATTAAAGGCGTGTGCCACCATGCCCAGCTAAATTTCTGAAGATTTTAATGTTGTCCAATTTATCAGCTTTCTCCAATAAAGTTATCTTTTTTTTTTTGTCTTTTTTGGTACAGGGGACTGAACTCATGACCTTGTGTTCGCCAGGCAGGAGCTGTGCCACTGAGCTATAACCCGGGCCCTCCATTAGATTAGATCTTTTGTATCCAGCTAAAAGAATGTCTGACTAACCAGATTGTGAAGGTGTTTGCCTGGGTGTGTTATGAAAACAATTTGCTATTTACCTACCACATTAGGCCTGTGATCTAGCTGAAGCTGGACTTTATATATGCTGTGAGGTAGGAGTCTAGATTCTTTTATCCCTGTACAGACTTTTTTTTCCCCAATATGAGGGCTTGAAGCCAATGCCTTCCCACTGAGCTACATCCCCAACCCTTTTATTTTATATTCTGAGACAGGGTCTTGCTCAATTGCCCAGTGTGGGGTTGAACTTGTGATAGTCCTCCCTCAGCCTCCCAGAGTACCCAGCTTATCCCTACACAGATATGTGCTTGCTTACCATCACTTACCAAAGACCTTCCTTTCCCCATTGTATAGGTCTACTAGAAATCAGGTGTATCCAGTGTGTGACAGTGTTTCTAGAGTTTCTGTTCTGCTCCATTGGTCTATTTAACTATCTTTGCACGCTGGTTTGAAGTGTCCTTCAAAAAACTCATGTCCAGTTAGAACCTCAGAATGTAACTTTATTTGGAAATAGGGTCTTTTCAGATTATTATGTAGTTAAAATGAGATCAGACTGGATTAGGCTGGACCCCAAAACTGACTGAACTGATGTCCTTAGAAGTGAGGACAAAGGCAGGAAAGAAGGTCACGTGGTCACAGAAGCAGCCACAAGTTAAGGGATGCTGGTGATGAGCAGAAGCTAGGGAAAGACAAGGAAGGATCCTCCAGAGACTCTGGGGAACACGGCCCTGCCAACTGTTCTTGGTTTATTTTGTTTTGGTTTTTGAGACAGTCTTGCTATGCAGTCCAGGCTAACTTTGAATTTACGATCCTTCTGCCTCAGCCTCCTACATGCTAGGATTAGCGTGTGACACCATGCCCATCTCCTGCCAACACTTGTGAGTTTGAGCTTCCAGCCTCAGGACTATGAGGGGTGAAACTTCTGTTGTTTTAAGTCACTTGGTTTGTGGTACTCTGTGACAGCAGCCACAGGAAATGAATACATCTTTTGCTAATAGTATGTTATTAAGAAAAACACATTTTGAAATAATTTTTAGACTTACAGAAAAATTGCAAAACAGTAGAGTTCACACAACTCTCTTAAAATTCACATTTTATAGAACTATAGTAACATGATTGGAAGTTGGAAATTAATATAATAAACATTAATATTAGCACAACATTAGCTTTTTTTTTTTTTTTTTTGAGACAGGAACTATGTAGTTCAGGCTGGCCTTCAACTCCCTATATATACCAGGTTGGCCTCAAACTTGCAGTGATCCTCCTGTCTTGGCCTCCCAAGTGCTGCGATTACAGGCACACACCAGCATACCTGACTGATGTACTATTAAACTACATTGTTTTCACTCATAATCCTATCCTGTTTTATTATTCAATCTGCGATCCTGCTACACATCTGGCTGTGTCTCCTTAGCCTCCTCTAATCTCTGGTAATTCTTTAAGTCTTTTAAGATGTTAATGTATTAACTATGATCACTTAGTTCAGAGTTTCTATTTGCCTCTTTTAAACGAAAAGAGAGATGTGTTGAAACTACAGAATACCTTTTTTTCCCTTAAGCTTTTGCTCACTAATTTTAGCATATATCTTGCTTACAAAAATTGCTATAGTGTTTTCCTAAGGATGATATTGTGGTCCCCTAATCCTTATTAATTGAAAATCCTACACAAGAAAGAGCTGCCTCCTTGGATCAGTATGGACTCATGGATATTTCAGTATTACTCATTATGATCACTATTTGTTGCTCACATTGATTTAGGCTTGGTCTTTAAGAGACCTTTCAAATTGACTCCTGTGTCCTCTCCTGTCCCCATCCTTTGTATTTTCTTAAATTGGCATCAAAAGATCTTATAAAGTTACTTTGTACTTTCTGTATCCCAGTCCTGGAATTCCCTACTTCTTCCAAGGAACTCTAGTCACCTTTCACTGGAAAACAGTGTTTAGAAGCTGAGATCTAGGCACTTGGTGAAAACCACTCTGTTTAATCACTATAGCTTTTAATAAGTCTTGGGGGCTGGTAGTAAAGTCTTCAAGTTTTGCTCTTAATGATTTGCTTGACTGTTCTTGGCCTCTGCATTTCCACATAAATTTCATAAGCTTGTCAATTTCCTCTCCATTCTCTTTCCATCTGTCTTGAATATACACTAAGGAGTAAAAGTGTTGGGTCACGATTACTGTTTAGTTAAGGAACCACCTCTTTTCCACAGCAGCGGTATTTTACATTCCTGTCAGTAATGTATGAGGGTCCCCATTTTTCCACATGCTCGCCAACACTTGTATTTTCCGTATTTTTGATTATAGCATCCTGTAAGTATGAAGTAATATCTCATTGTGGTTTGAATTTGCATTGTCTAAATAATCAGTATGCCTAACATTTTTTTTGTTTGTTGCTCATTTGTGTATACAGAGAATTCTTTAAGTTCTTTGCTTTCTTTTTTAAAAAAGCTTTTGTTCTGGGGATTGAACTCAGGGCTCTGTGCATTCTAGACAAGTGCTTTATGTTCTGTTACTGAGCTACATCCCTAGCATTTTTTGCCTAGTATTTGAGTTGTCCTTTTGTTGAGTTGTGGGAATATACTGTGACTATTAAACCCTTGTCAGATATAAAATTTGCAGATATTTTTCTTCCATTATGAAGTCTTTTTTTTTTCTTTTGGTGCTGGGGGTTGAACCCAGGGCATCACACATAGTAAGCCAGTGAGCTATACCCCAGGTCTTCATATTCTTGGTAATTTCTTTAGGTATATAAATAGTTTTAATTTTTTTAAAAGGTGATAATGCCTCACTGTTGCTCAGGCTTGCCTGAACTCCTGGACTCAACTGGTCATTCTGTTCAACCTTCCAAATTGCTGAATTACAGGCACGTGCCACTGATTTGCTTTAAAGGTTTGGCCGCAAGTGGTAGCACACGCCTTTAATCCCAGCACTCAGGAGGCTGAGGCAGAAGGATCATTGTGAGTTAGAGACCGGCCTGGGCTACAAAATGAGTTCAAGGCCAGCCTGAACTGCATAGTGAGAGAGACCCTGTCTCAAAAAATAGGGCCGGGGATTTAGCTCAGTGGTGTAAGCACCTGCCTGGCAGGTGTGAGGTTGTGAAGTTGATCACTGGTACCAAAACAAACAAACAAACAAACAAACAAAAAACTTTACACATCAGATCAATGTTTAGGTCACTAATCCATTCTGAGTTAATTTTTGTATTATGTGAAGGAGAGGGCCAACTTTATTCTTTTACATGTGAATATCTGATTGTTCCGGTACCATTGGTTAGAAAGTTATTTTTCTACTGAATAATTTTGGTATCCTTGTTGAGTACCAACTGGCCATAAATGTTTAGGCTTATTCTGGACTCTCAATTCTGATCCTTTAGTTCGTATTTCTATCATTTTGTCAGTACCACAATGCTTTGATTAGTGTACCCTTGTAGTGTAGCTTTGAAATCAGGACATATGAATCTTATTTTTTCTTTTTCAACATTGTTTTGGTTATTTGGGGCTCCTTGCAGTACCAAATGAATTTGAGTTGGTTTTTCCACTTCTGCAAAAAAAAGGTAATTGAAATTTGATACGAATTTCGTTAAGCTATAGATTGCCTTGAGGAATACTACCATCTCAACAACACTACCTTTCAATCCATGAACAAGAGATGTCCTTCCATTTGCCATACTTAGTCTTTAATTTCTTTCAGCAATGTTTTGTTTTCTGGATATAGGTCTTTCACCTCCCTGGTTAGCTTTATTCTTAGGAATTTTATTGTTTTGGATGCTACTGTAAATGGACTTCTTTACGACCTTTCCAAATTGTTCATTGCTGGGTACAGATACAACTAGTTTTTGTGTGTTGATTTTTTTTTTGTTTGTTTCTTTTTGAGACAGGGTCTCACTGTACTACAGGTTGGCCTTAAACTCTTGAACTTGCTTCTGTAACTCACTCATGGTGATCCTCTTGCCTCAGCCTCCCTAGTGCTGGGATTACAGGTGTGAACCACCACACATGGCCCATGTGTGTTGATCTTGTATTCTGAAAGTTTGCTGAATTTTATTAGCTCTGGTAGGGGTTTTATTTTTGAGAATTCTGTAGAATTTTCTTTTATTTATTTGTTTCTTTTCTGGTGCTAGAGATTGAACCCAGTGCTTTGCACAAAATGAGCATAAATTCTATACTGTATCTTCCGTCGACTTTAAAAAAAGAAGGAAAAAAAAAACCCAACAAAACAAAACAAAAAAGCCAAAACCCTCCTCCCTACCCAAGATTTTCTACAGACAGAATCAAGTCATTTGCAAATCAAAATAGTTTTACTTCTTTCCACTTGTATGCCTTCTATTTCTTTTTCTTAATTTCTCTGACTAGGACTTCCAATATGTTAAATAACAGTGGCAAAGCAGATATACTGGTTATGTACCTGATCTTAATCTTTCACTAAGTATGTTGTTGAGTATGATATTAGCTGTGTTTCTTTCATAAGTGCCATTTGTGATATCATTTTTGATGTTCTGTATTTTTTCTAAGAATCTATGTAATTCATCTAAAATTTCCAATATGTTGGCACAGATATGTAATATTCTTTGTGATCCTTTAATGTTTGCAGAATTTATAATATCAGTGATCTATTTTTCCTAGTTAGTTTTCCTAAAGATTCATCAATTTTATTAATTTCACCAAACAACTAGTTCTAGGTTTCAATGATTTTGTCTCTTATATATTTTGTTTTCTGCTTCATTTATTTCTGTGATTTCCTTCCATTTTCTTTGTGTGTGTGTGTGTGTGCGTGCACGTGCGTGCGTGCATGTGTGTGTTTGGCACCATGAAAGAAAAATTTAGATCACTGGTTTTCAGTATTTTGGGTTTGGCACCTGAGTTTCAAATTACAGATTTTTCTTCATTAGGTCAAACTTGCTGATCATGTGGTTCATATGCTCTATATGTTTATGCTTCCTGGTTTATGTCTGTGTTACTAAAAGAACACCATACATTTTCATATAAAGAAATGAGATGTACTCCATTAGAATTCATAAGATGAGGCTTCATTTGTAATTTCTTTTTGCTTATTTGAATCTTTCAACTGGATTTGCATATTTTCCCAAAGTAGAACTTATTACTTCCAGTCACAGAAGGAATCAATTGTGCTCACCATTTTTTTTTCAATCTGTGACTAAAAATTCATTCCTTCTAGAAAATTCTCTATTAAATCAGTGTCGCCTTGCTGTTACTCCTTTTAGTCATACAAATTACTAGTATTTTAAATTGCACTGTTTTATTTTGCACTGCTAAATAAATATTTTGAAAAGTATCTAAGAGAATGTGATTAACAATGTTAAACAGTACTGAAGAAAATGATAAAATCACCTGGCTTTTGGGGACTACAAATTTGTCTCTATGCTCAGCCTGACCTTCCTTGCTGCTCTCTAATCCTTCTGTCTGTTCACACTCAGAATCCGTTTCCACGAGTGGTTGTTTCAAACCCCTGCCATTCTCTTTAAGTTTTCACCTATCACACCCTCCCCATCATTCAAGTGTCAATATTCTAATCCACTGAGGAAGAATGAGGATTGTCAGACACTCAATCCCAGTCCCACAGACTCACAAGTAATTGTTTTTTACAGTTAACCTTGTCTCTGTCTTAGGAGAAGGTATTTTCCTGCTTAGCACTAATATTGCTGTATCTCTCAGGTATGTTTCTTTTCATCTTCATGATTTATTCTTCCTCACAGACCCTCCATAACTGGCTCATTCTATTATGTTTATAAATATGTACAAGAATCTGCCTTAAAAAAAACACACCAGAATACTTTCATTTTACAGCAACTGCTTTTCCCCTAACCTCATCCTTTCTCAGTCAAAGTTCTTCAAGGAAGTTAAAATTTCTTGCATCCCTTTTCATCTGCTAGTCGGGCTTTATCCCACAACAGCTTGCCTGCCTTTATTCTTTTTCTTTTCTTTTTTTTTTTTTTTTTGCCTGCCTTTATTCTGCTGCCCCATGCTACTCAACCTTTTCTAACAAAGATTACAAATACAAATTTAATTGCCAAATGTAATGGCAACTTTTCAAATCTTACCTTACCAAACTTCTTTCCGACACAACTGACACTACTGAAATGGTACTTGTAGGGTACCTATCTTGTGATTTTCCTTCTATTTCCTGCTATCTCTTCCTAGAATCTTTTTGTTGTTGTTGCTGTTGTTTCATTTTGAGATAGGTTGGCTATATAGTCCAAGCTGGCCTTGAACTCCTGATTCAACCTCGTGAGTACTGGGATTGCAGGCATGTGCCATCGCATTTGGCACTTTCCAAAATCTTTTATGGGATCCACTTAAATGTCAGTATTTTCCTAGGACTCTGTCCTGGACCCCTTTTATTTCACTATTAGATAACCTCTCTATTTCGAAACTTGGCTTTCCATAAGTTTTAGACCTATCTCTTCAACCAACTGACCAAAACCTAAAAACAGCCAGTGTATCTATGAGATACGAGGTATAAGTATGTTTTGTGAGAACTTTCAGAAAAGACTCACTTTCCATGAAGAATGTAAATGTCAGAATATCAGAAAGCACACACTAACTTCATTTAAATCTGATCATTAGTCAGTGTGACCACCCCAAAACACTACTAGTGATAACGAATAATTGCTGAAAGACATCAGATGATGATGTTATTTATTTTAATGATAATCACATATTGCACAAATACTAAAAACTATTACATATATAGCTGTTTAATAAAATTCAATTTTCTACTCTTTTACCCCAAAAGCTCTTTGAAGAATAGCATATAAAATATTTTGTTGTCTCACTTTTGGCTTTGAAAATTAGGTCCTATTTAAAAGCTGAAAAAATAAAAATGTTTAAATAACTATGAGCAATCAGCCATGAGTCTTTTCTGGTCAAATCTACCACACGTCAAGTGAGGCATTACCTGTTGTTACTGGTCTCTACGTGTACAGTTGGTCATGCAGAATATTTAGTATTTTATGCAGGTAATTAATCACTTGCATACCTAACTAGTTTGACAACAAACAGAAGCTTAAAGTCCTAAGAGAAGCTTTCTCAAGGCATGGATCTTGTCTCAGACATTGTTTTTTGATCCCTAATGACTTCAATGCAACACCTTCTCCTGAACAAATTTTGAAATCCCTGTGAAAGTAGATTAAATCTTGGGGACAGACAATGACATGACTGCATCTGGACCAGGAGCTAATGTGGTAGAAAAATTAACAAGGACAATTTTCTCCGACAGAGTGAAACACCTCATCAACAGCTAGGACTCAAGACTGTATAAAGATGAACTACTGACTAGAGCAGGTTACAATGTCAAATCACATTAACTTTTAGAAAATTTGCCCATTGTCAAGCTTATAAACTGTGTTTTAAATGAGGGCAGAATTTGATTGTTTAACATATTTTGAAGTAATATAAGATGAAAACTGATTACCTAATCAAGTAGCAACAGAAGAGTAAACTAAGAATGAAGACAAATATAGCAGTGCCAAAAACCACAATATATATGTTGAGAGGCAGATTCTGGAATCCAATATTAGGCATCCTGAAGTTGTAATGTGGGAAATCCGAGCTCATGGATGGACTGAGGAAAAAAAGAATGGAAAAAAATTAGGCATAAAAATTAAGAAGCAAAACAACATTATACATTTATTTTTTTCTTTTTTGGTATTTTTGAAACAAGGTTTCATTATATAGCCCAAGCTGGCCTCAAACTTGTGATATTCCTGCCTCAGCCTCCTGAGTGTTGGGATTACAGGTGTGTGCCACCATGCCCAGCAAAGGTGAAAGTTTTCTAATACTTGACCTCATTTGAAACAAATAATGATTGACAAAGTATTAATAGTCTTGTCATTCATTCCTCATACCAAACAGTTATTTAGTGCTTATTACATACCTGGCATTATTCTAGAGACTAGAGGTCCTGCATAAAAAGCTTTTCAAATTGCATTCCTTCATTAAAAGGCATTTCACTGAAATAATTGCAGTAATCAACATACATGCAAATGTTCAATCTCAAGGTTCAAAAAGAAACAAAAGTTTTCAAACTCTTTAACTTAAATCAATCTTTAAGTAGCAATATTTATAACGGTAAAAATATTAAAAATAATGAATATTTAACAAAGTGATAAATAATTATGTAGAGGTATATGTTGCAACATTAGGAGGTAGTGAAAACATGTTTTTAACAGCGCCTGCCTGGCAAGTGTGAGGTCCTGAGTTCCATTTCCAGTATCAAGCAAACAAACAAACAAAAAAACCTTATGTTTTTAGTAAATTTTAATGCCAGAATAAAAAGAAACTTGGGAAAAATGAAATAGGATATAACTGGATATAAACCTAATTTTGTAAATATGTGTGTTCTTGTGTGTGTACTGGCAGAAAAACCCTGAAAGCCAATATATCAAAATGCTAACAGTGGCTTATGGCTTAGGAGTCATTTTTATTTTCTTACTTTTTTTGAATCCCTTTTATTAAGTCAGGCCCTATTCTAAGAATTTCACTAGCATTATTTTACTTAATCCTCACATCAAATTTCTATGGTAGGTACTATAATTTCTTCCTGTGTTATAGATAAGGAAACTAAAGCTGACAAGGGTTTCAGTCACGTGCCACAGCCAGCTGCCTATGTGTGGGAGCTGGGGCCTCTCAAACTCCAAAACCAGTGCTCTCAGCCTATATGCTGTGCTGCCTTTCTCATGTTACCTTTATAACCAGAGAACAGCAAACTTTTAAACACTGAGATAAGGATTATTTATGCTGATTTGTTTGGTAGTACTTACTGGTTACTACATAGATAAAATTCCACAAGTGGAGGCTGCCTCCTCCTTAGGTGATGAGGTACAGTGATAAAGTGACTCATCACATCTTTTCAACAGACTCTCCCTGTCATTTTGCGCCCTGACAAAATAAAGAGCTCCTGCAAGATCTGTTTATGAAAACCAAAGACTTAACTAAATCATAACCATGACTCCTCCAAAATCAAAGCAAAACAAAACCTTATCAAGCAAATACATCTTTTATTTATGGATGGTAACTAAGAAATGCTCCACAGATCTTTAGTATCCTTGTTGGTTGCCAGAGAGTATATTTACACTACTGATATAATTAGATGCTCACTGACTGTATGTGAAACCTAAGCCTCAACATTACTTTAATTTCCAGCCTCTAAAAACTTATGCCACGAAGTTTACAGTTGCAATGAGCAACTTCACTGCATGGAAACTATTCTCTGAGAACTGCCAAATATAAATTAATGGGTAATATTTACTTTTGAATTTTGGTCAGTTTGGCTTGGTTAAAGCAAGTGCTTTAGTGAACTATATAATTTTTTTTAACCTACTCAGATCTTAGGAAGGGAAGAAGGATGGAGTTAGACAGGACTAGCCAATACACAGGGCACATACACTGCAGAGTTACACAGACATCGCTGCTGTACAAAGCTTCACTGTTCATCTTGACATTGCTGACAGGGCCTTACGTGATGACCCTCTTAACAGTTAAGACTTAGATGAGCGTTCTTTAATCCCTAAGCAATGTCCGTCCAGACAAACTGGGCTTGATAAAATACTGCTCAGCCTACAGAGAAGAGATTAAACATGCATGCTCAGTGGGTTAACAGAAGAAACAGGCAAACAGACAGGTGTAAACAGGAACAGGTTTAGTCAGCAAATCTGGATACTTGTTCCCAGGATGTCACTAGCTAAATGTCAGTACTTGTCCAAGCTGTACCTCAACATTCTCACTTTTCAATGGGAAGTGCCAATTCTATTGATTTGAAGGAATTCCTGAAAGGATAACATGACATAATAGAAATCAAAGAGTCTAATACATGTAGTAAATTTGGGGAGAGGTGTTTAAGAGGGTCTCACAATGTATTTCAGGTTGGTCTTGAACTCACACTGTGTAGCCTGGCTGGCCTCTGGTTTGCCGTCATCCTCCTGCCTTAGCTTCCTGAGTACTGGGTTATAGGCGCGCGCCACCATGCCTGGTTAGTAAAATTTTTTGTCTTAGAATCTGTTTTCTTTCTGGTAATAGCAGTATAGCCATTATATAACATATATTTCCCTGTCATTTAATGTCTTAGAATCTAAACTATGTCTCTTATAGACAGTATAGAGATGGATTTTTAAAACATTTTAAGAAAAAACCACAAAAACAATGATACAGAATTTCAAAATAGGGCCAGGGATAGCCGGGTGTGGTGGCGCACGCCTTTAATCCTAGCACTGGGGAGGCTGAGGTAGGCGGAGCGTTGTGAGTTTGAGGCTGGCTTGGGTTACAACGTGAGCACAAGGCTGGCCTGAGCTACATAGTGCAACCCTGCCTCAAAAAAACTAGGGTGGGGAGTTTGGCTCAGTGGCTTGAGCGCCTGCCTGGCAGGCATAACGTGAGTTTGATCCCCGGTGCCACAAAAAAAAAAAGGGGGGGGGGAATTTAGATCAGTGGCTCAAGCACTTGCCTGGTAAGTGTGAGGTCATGAGTTCGATCCCTGATACCGGAAAAAAAAAATTCAGAACAAAATAATAGGAGATTTAACAATGGTTAATATATTGTGCAAAAATATAGTGTCCAAAAAAATGCACATGCACTTCAGGAAAGGAAAAACAATGTGAAGTTTCTTCAATAGAGGCTGTTACCCTCTTATGGGGGACCTTAGAGGATGCTGTGCATTGCAGAAAACTCATCACACTGCTGGCCCTTAGATAAGAGATTGAAAAATGCACGAGCAGCAATCTCAAAGGACTAAGGTTACTTTAGCAGCAGTTTGTTGTACTAGTAAAATGTCTGAAAGCTAATGGTCACCACTCTGGGCACCTCTTGTAATTGTAGAGGCCAAAGGTAACATGTATTAATCTCATGATGTCTCAATAAATTTAATTTTAAAATATTCATACGTTTTTCTTTTCCTGAAGTGGGTGTGCCACTTTTTTTTTTTTTTTTGCGCGGCACCAGGGATCAAACTCACAGCCTCGCACCTGCCAGGGCAAGCGCTTAAGCCACTCAGCCAAACTCCCAGCCCTGGTTTTTTGAGGCAGGGTCGCACTATGTAGCTCAGGCTGGCCTTGTGCTCGCGTTGTAGCCCAAGCCGGCCTCGAACTCACAACGCTCCTCCTACCTCAGCCTACCGAGTGCTGGCATTAAAGGCGTGCGCCACCACGCCCAGCTGAGTGTGCCACTTTTTTTTTGCCAACTCTGTATAGCACAGAGAGGCTAGGTGTGATGGCGCACGCTTATAATCCCAGTTACCTAGAAGGTCAAGGTAGGAGTATATCAAGTTCAAGTCCAGCCTGGGCCACTTAGCAAGACCCTGTCTCAATATAAAATAAAAAGGGTTGGGGAAGTAGCTCAAAGGCAGATTGCTTGCCCACAGTGTGTGAGGCCCTGGGTTCAATTCCCAGCACCACTAAATAAAGAAATATACTTAGCCTGGTTTCCTGTGATACTAACAATTTACCATATGATATCATAACTATGCATTATTTACATATAACCCTAACATCATACTACAAACAGCTATTTCATTTGATAGAACTTACCAACCTTATTTAGATTTCTCTGCTTTTACATGTACTAATCTGTCCTGTGTATCATAATAGTTAAGATACTAAACAGTTCTAACACCTTTTTATAACCAAATACATGTCTGCCCTTCACCTTTACTTTCACTATCACCCTTGGCACTTAGCTTTTGGCAACAACTAATTCTGTCTTCTATTTCTAAAATTGTGTCATTTCAAAAATAATACATAAATGAAATCATAAAGTATGTAACTTTCTTGAGTTAGCTTTTTTTACTCAGCATAATTTTCTGCCCATTAACCCAAGCTGTTGTGCTTATCAATAGTAACTTTTGCTAAGTAGTACTCCACTGTGTGAACATCCTAGTTTGTTTAACCATTCATCTCTGGAGGGACATATTGGTTGTTTCCAAGTTTTGGCTATTACATTTAATAAAACTGTTATGAACATTCAGGTACAGGTTTTTGTGTAAACATAAGTTTTCACTCCTATGTGAAAAATGCTCAGGAGTGCTTTGATTTTTAAACTATATTTTAATTCTTAGTGGTTATTCCAGAGATTATAATATGTATGTTATCACAATACACTTTGGAATAATGCTAATTTAATGCCAGTAAAACAAACTTTGCTCCATTATAGATTCATTTCCCCCTCTTCTGTGATATTATCATCATATATATTATATCCTATATATTTATAAATTCAATGGTGTCATAATTACTGCCTTCTAATGTCATCCAATTTTTTTTTTTTTTTTTTTTTTTTTTGCGGCACCAGGGATTGAACTCACAACCTCACACCTGCCAGACAGGCGCTTGAGCCACTGAGCCAAACTCCCGGCCCTGGTTTTTCGAGGCAGGGTCGCACTATGTAGCTCAGGCCGGCCTTGCGCTCGCGTTGTAGCCCAAGCCAGCCTCGAACTCACAACGCTCCGCCTACCTCAGCCTCCTGAGTGCTGGGATTAAAGGCGTGCGCCACCACGCCCGGCTTGTCATCTAATTATTATTTAAAAAGAGAAGATGTATGTACAGAATCGTCTATATTCTCCTACTATATATTTACTGTTTCTAGTATTCTTCGCTTCTAGCTGTGGACTGATTACCATCTAGCATTATTATTTTTTTTACCCCAGTGTAATTTCCCTCCCTTTCCTCTCCTTTGGTGTTGCTGTTGCCATACAGATTGCACTGTCACATGTCACGAGCTCAATGATACAGTTATTGTTTTATGCAACTGTCTCATACATTTGGAAATAATTTAACAATAAAGTAACTAGTGATGCTGACTCTAGCATTATAGCTCACCTCACTTTTGTTTTTCACATCAAATGCTATAACCAAGGAAGTCTTCCAGGGTCACACAACTTATGATGTAAATCTTAAGGTTCACACAGCTCCTCCTCACACCTCCATCAGGGTATTTAACTATAGCTTTTTTTGTTGTTGTTGTTCATTAGAACAAAATTCGAAATAACTCATTTCTTAGTTCTCTACTGAGCACCTTTATGGTCTTATAAACACAGTCTCCTAAAATATCTTTTTGAGTGGATGGAAAAGAGCAAGCTTAATTTAAAAAATAGGTCATTGAACAGCAGAGACTGCTAAGTTTTCTGACCAAAAGGGTATGCTAGGTCCTAGAGAAAATTTTCCAAAAAAAGACCTATATGAACACATATCGTAGTAAAATTTGTGAAGTCTGTGATAAAACAACCATGCGAAGTTTCCAGAAAGAAAAGTCAAGTTGCTACAATGGAAAGCACATAAAACAGCCAGCTGGGTGTGGTGGCACATGCCTATAATCCTGTAAGTTTGAGGTCAGTCTGGACTACATAATCCTGAGTTCTGTCTCAAAAACTCAACCAACCAACCAATCAACTGACACTGTTATCAGATTTGTCTCAGGAGGCAGGTAATAGAGGTGAGTTTATAGAGTCAGCCTGGGGTTTATCATGGATTTACCAGAGACTTTGGTCATGTTATTTATCTTTTCTATGCCTTAATTTCCTCATGTAATAAAGAATAATGTACAGTAATTAGTTCACAGTTTGACAAGAATTAAATGATGTATTAAAAACACCAGGGTATATAGCGTACCTGAGAAGTGTTACTGTTATTAAAACACTGAATGATAAAAGGTAACAGAATTGCTATCTACACTGTCATCAAAAGACACGGATAGACTGATTCCAGAAAGATGGATCACACATACATTCCTTTACTACTCAAGCTAAATGCAAGTAAAACCTCTGGAGATTACACGAAAAATAAACACAAGAAAATTGTGTAAAGTAGATAGAAGGCAGCACACTGGCAGGGTTCTAGGGACCCAAGGATATGGTGGTCAGACGCCTGGGATTTCTTTTTGTCTCACATATACCACACACAGAGCAAGAGAAGCTGACAAGCCAGAAATGCGGACAGGTGAAGTCAGAACACAAAACAAAACAAAACAAAATAAACTCAACAAACCTGTTCTCTCTAGATAAAGGATCACAAAAGGGGTAGCCTAGAAAGACAGAAAACTTTTAGACATTAACTGCTTGATTTCAAGCTAAGCATAGTGGCACACAGCTATAATCCCAGCACTTGCAAGGCTGAGGCAGGAGGATCACTGCAAGTCTGAGGCCAGCCTATGCTACATAGTGAGTTCAAGGCCAGGCTGGATTACATAGTGAGATCTTGTCTCAACAAGACAAAACAAAACCAAGCTAAACATTCCAGGAAAAATTGGCTACCCTTAAAATGGATTTGAAAAAAAAAAAATTGGCCATCCTTACATGTGTAATCCAAAGCCAAACAGCTTAACATTTCCATCCTTGCTGGGATATAACAAGGAGCCCCCAGCTGTCCTGCTGCTTAGTGTCAGAAAGGGCCAAGTTAGAAGCTGGGACTTTATCCTACCAGGTGGTAATGACACTCCATGGACATGGTATCTGTGGAGATCACAGGTGGATCCTCACTTCTATCCCTCTCTAGTAATGTGTTGACTCATTTTTCAACACATTTTAAAAATCTGAAGTCACATACGCTAGGTTACTATATACAATGGAATCAAACCAGAAATCCGTAACAGAAAGTTAACTAAAGAAAGTTCAAGTACTTAGAAACTAAACACACTACTAAATAACCCATCAGTCAGAGAACCCAAAGGAAATTTAACACACACACACACACACACACACACACATGCACACACTAAACTGATTGGAAATAAAAATATAACATGTCATAAGTTGTAATATAAGTAAAGTAGTGCTGATAGGGAAATGCATAGCCCTAAATGCATATAAAAAAGGAAAAGTTTCAAATCAATAATCTAAACACTTATATTAAGAACACAGAATAGGAGCAAAAGGAAATAAATAATAAAGAGCAGAACTCAGTAAAATCAAAACAAGAAGACAACAGAAAAAAATCAATGAAACAAATGCTAACTTTATTCTTTAAAAATATTGATAACCTTAACATACCTCTAGAAAAATGACAGAAGGGGGTAGGGGCTGAAATATAGCTCAGTGTAGAGTGCTTGTCTAACATTTAGCATCTGTGAGACCCTAGCTTTAGTTCCCAGAACAGGAAAAAGAAAAAGACATAAACTGCTAACATCAAGCATTAAGTGAGTGATATCATTATAGACTCTCCAGACATCAAAAGTATGAAAAAGGTATACACAGATATACAGATACAAATTTAACAACATAAATAAAACAGACCAATTCCTAAGAAACAACCACAACCTATCCAATATAAAAGATACTCTGAACAGCTCCAAAACTAGATTCATCATTTAAAAACTCATTATAAAGCTCCAAGCTATAGTTTTATGACTAAAGTTGGCTTATTCAAGGGACTTAAATATTTAAAAGTCAATGTAATCAGCCACATTAAATGGCTAAAGAACAATTACAGTCTTACCAGTTGATACATAAAAAGCATTTGATAAAATCTAACATCCTCTTGTGGTTAAAGATACCAGAAAGTTAAGAATGAAAGGAAACTTTCTCAACTTGATAAGGAACATCTACAAAACACAAAACTAACCAATTAAACAATAATAAAAACTGTACAACTAATATTATTCTTTCTTTCTTTTTAATTTTTAGTTTTTTTATTTTAAAGGGAATGAAACAGAACAGTAAAATGAAACAAAACAGTGATAGGAAAATAGGAAATCCACAGTTGTTACTATATTGTATATTGTTATCTTCTAAATAGTTGCTCAGACTACTGGCCCCAGGCTTGCAAAGTCAATCAAACAACACAAACATCAGGTTGCTTCCTAACTTCAGTTATTATCATCTCAGCCTGAGTCATGACTAGTTGCTTACAGGTGGTGGTGGGGTGCAGAGGCGACTTCCTTGCTGGTTTTCCCTGGCTGGCAGGGCTGCCGCCAGCACATGGGGGGCTGCGTGCTTCCTTGCTGGATTTCACTGGCTGACAGAGCTGCTGCTGGCACACCGTCGGCCACATGGCTTCCTTGCTGGTTCTCCCCAGCTGGCAGGGCCACCACCAGCATACAGGGGCTGCATGGCTTCCTTGCTGGTTCTCCCCGGCTGGCAGGGCCACCACCAGCATACAGGGGCTGCATGGCTTCCTTGCTGGTTCTCCCTGGCTGGCAGAGTTGCTGCTGGCACATGGGGGACTGCACAGCTTTCTTGCTGGTACTCCCTGGCTGACAGAGCCTGTGCCCACACACAGGGAGGCCGCACGGCTTCCTTGCTGCTTCTCCCTGGCTGGACAGGGCCTCTGCCAGCATACGGTGGTGGTTGATGATGGCTTCCTTGGTGCTTCTCCCTGGCTGGCAGGCTTCTCCCTGGCCAGCTGGGGATATTATTCTTAATGGTGAAAGACTGAATACTTTTTGCTTTATTTTATATTCTGTTTTTATTGGTTTTATCCTGTTTTGTTTTTGGTTCAATTCTACTATATCTGTTGGAATGGTCAGCTATTCTGAAGATAACAAGATATACTATAGTAGCTATTGTATTCACATTATCTTTCTTCGAAGTTCTCTACCACTTCTACTGCTTTGTTTTGATTGACTTTGTTCTGTTATGTTCTGTTGGATTTTACTATCTTTAAAATAAAAAAAATATTTTAAAAGACTGAATACTTAACCCTCTAGGAATAGGAACAAGGCAAGGATATCTGCTTTTACCACTTCTACTCAACTCAAAACTGGAAGTTCTAGCAGTGCAATAATGTAGAAAAGAGAATTAAAAGCATACACATTAAGAAGGATGAAGTTAAGCTGCCCCTATTTGCTAACAGTAGCATTGTGTACATAAAAAGGGAAAAAACTACCACCTCACTATCTACAAAAACTCCTGGAACCAGTGAATTTAGCAATGCTGCAACATACAAAATAAACATTAAAAAAAATTGACAATGAACATATAAATACCAAAATTTAAGACAAAACAAATTTCTACAATTTATTTTTTAAAAACCATAAGGAACATATCTATTAAAATATGCATAGGACTTTTACGATGAAAACTATAAAATGCTGATTAATGAAATCAAATAAGGTCTAAATAATGCAGAGATATACTGTCCTTATAGATTTAAAGATGTAACTTAGCAAAAATATTCTCTCCAAGTTGATGTACAAATTTAGCATAAAACTTACCAAAATCCCATTAACACTTGTTAATAAAGTTTGTTAAATTTAGATGGAAAGAACAGTAAGGAATTAAAATAGCTAAAACAATTTTGAAAACAGAATAAAAGGAATCAGTCTACCCAACTTAAAAGACTTACCACAACTACAGTAATCAAGATGGTGTGTGGTACTGGCAAAAGGACAAACAAATCAATGGAACAGAAAACAGACACAGAAATAGATCTACATAAGTAGTGTAAATGATTTTTTGGGAATGTGGAAAATTAATCAATGGGAAAGAATAGTCATTTTGTGGGGTGAGCATATAGTGGTTGAGACTTTGCTCAGCATGTGCAAGGCCCTGGTTTTGAGCCCTGACACTAAAAAAACCAAACAAACAAAAAGAATAGTCTTTTCAACAATGGGCGCTGGATGCCAGGCATAGCGGTGCAGGAGGATCACCTTGAGTTTGAGGCCAGCCTGGGCTATGTAGTGAGTTCAAGGCTGGCCTGGACTACATAGTGAGACCCTGTCTCAATATAATAAGGGGGTGTGTGGTAGGGAGGTGTTGCAGCAATGGGACATCCACAGGCAAAAACTGAACTGTGATCTTAACCTCTCACACACAAAATAACCCCAAATAGATTATGGACTTACACAAAAAATGCAAAGCTACAATATAGTTAGCAAAAAACATACAAAAAAGATTTGAGATTTAGCATTAGGCAAAGGAGTTTGACAGCAAAAGCATGGTCCATAAAAGGCAAAATTGATAAACTGGACTTCATTAAAAAAAAAAAAAAGACAACCCTCTGTCTTATGAATGATCTTGTCACAAGGATATAAAGATCAACTGATCAAACAATCCAGTGTGTCTTCAAAAAGATATGGTGAAATCAGAACTTACCAGTATTTCAGAACACAGCCTAATTTGGAAAAGAGTTGTTGCAGATGTAATTAATTAATAAGCTGAAATCATGCAGTGTCAGGTAGATCCTTAAATCAATATGACTTGTGTCCTTCTAGGAGGAAATGTGTTGCAAAGAGACAGACATATGAGCTGAAGAGTGCTATGTGACAACAGAAGCAGAGTGCAAAGCAACAATAAACAAAGATCACTTGACATCATCAGAAGCTAGGAGACACAGAACTGATATTCTCTCAGACCTCTCAGAAGAAACCAACTCTGCCAAAATCTTTTTTTTTTTAATCTTATAACAAAAAAGAATGTATAGGACATTAGAAAAACATCAGCAAGAAACACAAATGCTATGAATGCTATATTATTTTCAAAAGAACAATTCACAGTAAAAACCATATCTGAAAATGACCCTGTGAAAACTACTTTTCACTCACAATTCTTTTTCTTTAACTATCATTAACTAATTTTTATATACATACATAGATTTTCTTTCAGTTTGTCACACAAGTGCAACAATATGATGGTTACATATGTGTGACTTATTTAGTTCACTGATAAGTATATTTTCAAGGCACATCCACTTAAGTGTGAAAGTGTTTAGTTTATCATTCTTTATAGCTAAGTAGTATTCCATTATATAGAAATACCACATCTTTTTTGTCTATTCCTCAGTCGAGGGGAATTTAGGTTGTTTCCAAGATCTGGCTATTATGAACTGAGTAGCTATAAACATAGGTGGACATACATCGCTGTCATATGATGTTTTTAGTTCTTTTGGGAAGATACCCAGAAGGGGAATAGCTGGGTCAAATGGGATCTCCAATCCTAGCTTTTTGAGGAACCTCCACACTGATTTCCACAGTGGTTGCACCAGCCTGCATCCCACCAGCAGTGGAGAAGGGTTCCTTTTTCCCCACAGCTCCTCCAGCATTTGTTATTGCTTGTTTTCTTGATAATAGCCATTCTTTCTGGGGTGAGGTGGAACCTCAGTGTTGTTTTCATTTGCATCTCTCAAACGACCAATGCTATTGAACATTTTTTTCATGTATTTATTTGCTGTTTGTACTTCTTCATCTGAGAGGTGTGTGTTCATCTCAGATGCTCATTTTTGGACTGAGTCTTTAAATCTTGGAAGACTGATATTTTTTAAGTTCTTTATATGTTCTCGATAGTAATCCTTTATCTGAGGGACAGCTGGTAAACAATTTCTCCCACATCGTAAGTAGTCTCTTCACTCTGTTGGTGGCTTCTCTTGCTATGCAAAAGCTTTCCAGTAGGATGAGATCCCATTTGTTGATTCTTTGTGATAGTTCCTGTGCAATCTGGCTTTTATTCATAAAGTCTTTGCATACACCAATGTCAAGAGTTTTACCTAATTTATCCTCCAGAAGATTTAATGTTTCTGTTTTAATGTTGAGATCTTTAATCCATTCGGATTTTAATTTAGTAGATGGTGAAATATATGGGTCCAGTTTTAATCTTCAGCGTGTGGAAAGCCAGTATCTCCAACACCATTTATTAAAGAGACTATCTTTCTTCCAATGAATGTGTTTGGCACCTTTGTCAAAGATAAGGCAGCTTAGCGTGTCTGCAGTTGTTTCTGCATCTTCTAATCTATCCCATTGATCTTCAGGTCTGTTTTTGTTTTTGTTTTTGTTTTTTGGTTTTTTTTTTGCCAGTACCACGCTGTTTTTATCACAGTAGCTTTATAGTATAATTTCAGGTCAGGAATTATGATGCCCCTTTTCTTGCCTTTGTTGCCCAGGATTGCCTTTGCTATTCTAGGTCTCTTCTGGTTCTACAACATCTTAATTTCACACTTCTAGATGTCAGAATTTTGTGATTATGTTGTTTTCAGCCACCAACATGTGGTACTTTGTTAAGGCAGACCTAGGAAACTAAAAAATAGTTCCACTAAAAAATGGGAAAAAGAGATATACCACCAAAGAAGGTTCACATATGGTAAATAAGCATGTGAAAATAAATGAAAAATCATTAGTCATTAGAGAAATGCAAACTAAAACTACGATATCATAATGCATTTATCAGAATGACAAAAATAAAAAATTGCAATGACAACAGATGCTGGCAAAAATTTAGCGAAATAAGAACATATCTTGGTGGACTGTAACACAGGTCATGAAACCAGAAAAACAGTGCGGCAGTTTCTTATAAAATTACACCATCAAGCTGGGTGTGGTGGCACACGCCTTTAATCCCAGCACTCGGGAGGGTGAGGTAGGTGGAGTGTTGTGAGTTCGAGGCCGGCTTGGGCTACAATGTGAGCGCAAGGCCGGCCTGAGCTACATAGTGCGACCCTGCCTCAAAAAACTAGGGCTGGGAGTTCGTCTCAGTGGCTTAAGCACCTGTCTGGCAGGCGCGAGGTTTTGAATTCAATCCCCGGTGCCGAAAAAAAAAATTACACAATCAAAGGGAGGGAGGGAATAAAAAATTTTTTAAAAATTAAAAAAACACCTTCATACAATTTACCAATTATACCCCTGTACATTTATTCCAGGGAAATGAAAATTTATGTTCACCTACAAACCTCTACATGAATATTCATAGTAGATTTATATGTAACAGGCCAACACTGGGAACAACTCGGATGTCCTTCAGTGAGTGAATGGCTAAAAAGACTGCAGTATATGCATCCCATGGATTACCACTCAGTAATAAAAAGTAACCAACTGCTGATAGATGCAGTAATCTGGATCACTCTTTCAATAATCACACTGAATGAAGAAAGTGAATCCCAAAGATTACAGAATCTCATTTGTATAATGATATTATTAAATTCTTTGAGGGCTGGAGATGCAGCTTAGTAGTAGGAGCACTTGCCTAGTATGTGCAAGGCCCTAGGTTCAATCCCTAGCACCACCAAAAAAAATTTCTTTGAAATAAGAAAACTATAGAACTAGAGAACAAATTAGTGGTTGTCATGAGTTAAGGAGAAAGTAGGGGTAGGAGGAAGTGAGCATGGCTAGACAAGGGCAACACCACGAATCCTTGATGTGATGGAAATGTCTATGTGTTGACAATCAAAATCAATACCCTGATTATGATATTTGTTATGGTTGATACATTGTATCAACTTGAGGAGAGGCCTGTTCTACCCTTTTTGCTCCTGTTGCTTTTGCTGGTTGCTGCTTTGAAGTGTTGCTCCTGTGCCATGCCACCCTGCTTTGAAGCCAGCTAATTATAGACTGAAACCTCCATAAACAGTGAGCTAAATAAACCTTTCCTTCCTTCATTTTGGGTGTTGGGTATTTTGTGTCAGCAATGAGAGAAAAGGAACCAAGACAATATTGTACCACAATTTTGTGAGATGTTATCAAGAAAAACTATATAAAGGGTACACGACTTCTTCATTATTTATGACAGATTCATGTGAATCTATATTTGAAAATAAAAATTTAATTAACAAACACAACCTTTATTGAAGTCTGATGGAAAATAACTGTGACAGCAGAACTCTCTGATCTAGCCAACCCATCTTCCATCTGCACAGGTAATAAACAAATGAAACAAACAGAAAACAAAGAAAAGAAGGAAAGGAAGCAGGCAAACAGGCAGGTATTTTTGGATGTGCAAGTATACTTCTTTAAGTCTAGCTGGGGATTTCGGTGCACACCTGTAATCCCAGCACTCAGGAGGCTGAGGCAGGAGAATCACAGTGAGTTCAAGGTCAGCCTGAACTACAAAGTGAGTTCAAGGCTAGCCTGAACTCCATAGTGAAACCCTGTCTCAGAAAAAAAAAAAGATGTAAGTCCAAATATGTGTTAAAATGTTACATCTAGTTTGCAGCTCCTACACAAATAAGATATTCATCACTATCCACGAGGAAAAGGAAGTAGAGAAAACTGGATCATTTCAGCAAAATCTAGAAAGGAAGAAAAGGGAGAGGGGAATCAAAAGAAAGCAAATGACAGAATATAAAACAAAACAATAGGAACAAGATTAAAAAATTTATAGACCACATTCTATGACCATAATATAATATAATTAACTTAAAAAAAATTAACCCGCTGTGGTGGTATACACCTATTATCCCAATACTCTGGGTGGCTGAGGCAAGAGATACCCAGCTAAGACAGATGGAAGGATGGAAAGAAGGAAAGAAGGCCTGAATGGAGGAACTGAGGGAGGGAGGGAGGAGGGGCAAAAATGGAGGAAAACTATTCACTCAGAAATCTTTAAAAATTTTTCAGTGACTTTTGTTCTCAGTATAAGAGGTAATCAAATATAGATCAATTAGAAATTAATCAGGTAGAAGGAACAAAATCTTGTACTGATAGAAAAATTCACAATCTTCAAATTTTGTATTCGCAATTTAAAATGAAAATGAAGTGAATAACTTTAGAAGATAGAAAAAGAATAAATCAAATAAATAATACAGAAGAAGAGATTAAGAAAGGTCAAAATGAAAACAGAGAAATTACAACAAAAAAGTCAAAGGGAGTTGCATCAACAAAGATATCAATGAGAAAAAGATAAAACTACTATTATGCTGAGATTTTTAAAACTCTGTAAGAGAATTCAAGTATTGATTTCAAAATCTAGATTAAATGGATTGCATAGGAATATAAATAACAAAAACTGACTAGAAGAAAACCTAATAATGAAGAAATATCTACAAAATGGCCCCAGCTGGGTGTGGTGGCGCACGCCTGTAATTCCAGCACTGGGAGGCTGAGGCAGGAGGACTGCCATGAGCTTGAGGCCAGCACAGGCTACATAGTGAGTTCAAGGCCAGCCTGAACTACACAGGGAAACCCTGTTTTAAACAAAACAAAATGCCCCAGGCCCTGAAGGCAATCAAGGTGATTCTCAATAAGCTTGCAGAGAATTCCTCTGCTATGAAACTGATCCAGAGGATAGTGTGGAAATGTTGGAAAGTGTCTCAACTCATTTCAACTCACTTAAAGAGGTGATCATAATCCTCAAACTAAAACTATACACCACGGTTCAGAAACTCAAGCCCTAGGACCCAAATTTAGCCTGCAAATGTATTCTGCTTGGCTTACATGAAGTTTAAAAACTTGACACAACAGTTTATTTTTTTATTTTTATTTATTTACTTCATTTTTTTACATTAGATTTTATTGGTACATTCTAGATAAACATAACAATCATGTTCATCATAGAGAATTTGTGCCTGTACATGATATAACTTGTTTTTATCCCCCATTCCCCTACCTTCCCTTCAACTCCTCCTCTCCTCCCCATTTATAAAGCTTTGTTTCCGTATTTTCCTTCTTTTCTCATTTTTTTTTTACTTTTTCCTTCTTTCTTTTTCTCCTCCCCTCTCTCTTGTTCCCCTCCCCATTTGAACATTTTCCCATTATTTTAAAATACATTTTGGTCCTTATTTACACTTTTGGTTTCTCACACCAGAGAGTATTCACATGAGAGTCTGATTTATTTCACTTAAGAGCATGGACTCAAGGTACATCCATTTTCCTAAAGATGTCTCCAGTGTATCCTTCTTTATGACAGAGTAGTACTCCATTATATAAAAAATCCCACATCTTTATTCACTCATTGGTTGATGGGCACTTGGGTTGTTTCCAAGATTTGGTTATTACAAACTGTGCCGCTAAAAATATTGAGTGTGCATATGTCACTGTGGTATGATGCTTTTAATTCTTTTAGAAAGATACCCAGGAGGGGAATGATTGGGCTAAATGAAACATATAGTCCTAGAGTTTTGAGGAATCTCCACACTGATTTCCACAGTGGTTGCACCAGTCTACACTCCCACCAACACTCCCTTTTTCTCTACAGCACCATCAGCATTGACACAACAGTTTAAATTTGGGAAATTTAACATAAAACTTGCAATTTCCAGCTTCACACTGAAAAAGATCAGAAGCAAATAACCCTAGGCTTGATACATGGCACAAACTCCTTGGAGTTTAGTACCTCTTTCTCAAGCTGCTATCTTGGTAGGTGGTTGGCCTTCTTGCAGTCTACAGTGTGTCTGTGCCCCCGGCTGATGGCAACAGGCTCCAGTTTGTCACAATTTCTACTACATCTTATCACTTCCTGATTTTGAACTAAATGCACATTGCCATTAACTGTCATGCTATGCTGTTCTTTTTCTGAAAGTAAGTAAGTATTCCATCTCTCTCCAAATAAATAAAAGAAACCGAGGGCCATATGATTTTATTTTCTGCTGAGGTGTTTGGTCCCTACGGCACTGAATCTGTACCCTGTGTAAAGGTTGCTATCTTTGTCTTTCTCATGCCAGATTATAGAAGTAATCCATTTACATTCTCCTTTATATCTGCGTGGTTTTGTTTAATCTTAAACATTAAATTCATCTTGAATTTATAGCATGGACAAAAAGATAGAAATGGTTTTTCCAAATTAGTCATTTGTTCTGATAACAGTGTTTATGAATTTTTTTCTCCACTGTCTAAAACTTCTACCTTTTTTAGACAGGCATCGTGGTACATACTTGCAATCTCAGCACTTGGGAGGATGAGGTAGGAAGGTTGCCTCAAATTCATGGCCAAGGTGAACTATATAACAAGTCCCTATGTCAAAAAACAAAACAAAAACAAACAAAAAACCCCTACTTTTTTCAAAGTCACTTTTGGTAGGTATCTAGGTGTTCGGTTTTTAAGTGTCAAATTTGGATGACAAATATGCTCAATCTTTAGGTAAAAGTCTATTTTTCTCTATAGTAACTATTGCAATTTTTCTCTTCCTGCAGCTTCCTCCTCTTTGTAACTCCTCTCCATTATTTAGAGAAAGAGTAAAAAGTCTTAGATCAACTGGAATTGCTAAAATCTATGTGTCTATCACATCTATATTTTAATCTGGATCTTTTCATTTAGCCTCATTTTAATGACCAGTCCATACATATTTTTCATTTCTTTCTTTCTTTCTTTTTTTTTTTTTTTTTCCAGCACCAGGGATTGAACTCACAGCCTCGTGCCTGCCAGACAGGCACTTAAGCCACTGAACCAAACTCCCAGCCCTGGTTTTTTGAGGCAGGGTCGCACTGTGTCGCTCAGGCCGGCCTTGCACTCGCGTTGTAGCCCAAGCCGGCCTCGAACTCACAATGCTCTGCCTACCTCAGCCTCCTGAGTGCTGGGATTAAAGGCGTGTGACACCACGCCTGGCTCATATTTTTCATTTCTATAAAAAACTTAAATAGTTTATTCTTTTTTCCCCATATCTTTTTTTTTTTAACTAGTGCATACTGGTCATACAGATTAATGTGATTCATTTTGGGAGATCCATATATGCACATTACATACTTTGATCATTTTGATTCTATTTTTATTATAATTTTTAATGCCTTTTATCACAATACTTTCATTTTTAAAATTCTGACCAGTTCCTTCTTTTTTTTGTTTTTGCAGCACCGGGGATCGAACTCACAGCCTCACGTCTGCCAGACAGGCGCTTTAAGCCACTGAGCCAAACTCCCAGCCCTAGTTTTTTTTTTTTTTTTTTGAGGCAGGGTCGCACTATGTAGCTCAGGCCAGCCTTGTGCTTGCATTGTAGCCCAAGCAGGCCTGGAACTCACAACGCTCCACCTACCTCAGTCTCCCGAGTGCTGGGATTAAAGGCGTGCGCCACCACGCCCGGCTGACCAGTTCCTTCTAATAGTTGGTTTGTCTTTTATCTTCCCTAGACCCATTACTGAAAGTCTAATCCCTCTGTAGTGTGGCTGTTTTCCCTTTCTTCTGCTAACATTGCTTTCTCTCAGTTCATGCACTGTTTTTTCTCCCTGCTTGCATTTCCAAAGCCTTAAAATCAAGCTTGAGGTGCTGTCTTTAATGTATTTGCCATAAGGATGAAGTTTTTGTCTTCGGTTTTAAAAGATTTCATTAGATCTTTATAAGACTTCATTTGATGACCTGAGGGATTCAAATCTGCTATCTCATATTCCTTTCTCACCTCTATCCTAGGCGCACAACACATACACAACAATTTTACTAAGAAGCTGTTTATCAGCATTTAACTATTAGATTCCATTTGATTCCTGGTTTCCCAATTAACTGAGGATTCACAATTTTGTGATTGCATGAGGGCAGAATTCTTATGAGTATAGGTTATAAAAAAACAGTAATGCTGAAATAGGAGGATGAAATGGAAGACAAGTTATAAAGGAGGAAAATATTCTAGGGTGGAACTTTACAGTTGGAATTACACAGAGGTAGTGAAAAAATAAGGGGTAAACAGCAGTTCCTATCTCAACATAAAATAAACTCTAGGTGCAATATAATACCTGCTTAATTTTAGAAAAGTTGATTTTCATTTCCCAACAAAGCAACAAATTTTCCTCACAACCAAGAAAACACTAGAAAGGTAATATCTGTACCACTGGTAACTATGCTCTAAATTACCTGCAGATGTTTAATTGTCAGTGTTTCTCAAGTATGGTGAATGGGCCAGTGACCCTCTTGAGAGACAGATCTTAGTCTACATTAAAGGCTCATCAGGTCCTGGTACTTATACAGGTGCAGAACATAAAGCAAATTCAACTGCTAAAAAATTTAGCAGGTGTTTCCAGTTACTAGAATATACAGTACTTATTGCTGATGTAATCTCAATCTACTTACTTACTGGGATTACTAGAAAGGAAACATAAAAAGTCTTCATTATAAAATTTTTTGAATAACCTTCTTTTTGTTATTGTTTTTTGAGACAGGGTCTCACTATGCAGTTCAGGCTAGTTTTGAACTCACTACATAGCACAGGATGACCCAAAACTTATAGTGATCCTCCTGTGTCAGCCTCCTTAGTGCTGGAATTACAAGCATGCACCATCATAAAAGACACAAAAGGAGGCATAAATAATGCTGGGTATGGTGGTGCACACCTGTAATTCCAGCACTTGGGAGGCTGAAATAGGATCACTGCAAGTTCCACGCTAGCCTGGGCTACATAGCTGAGAGTTCAAGGCCAGCCTGGACAACATAGTGAGACCCTCAAAAAACCAAAATGACAACAAAAGCCACAAAAAAGATGTGAGTAAGTAAAAAAGACATATATCTTCTTGGTCATAAAGACTATTATAAATTTGTCAATTTTCCTTAAATCTATACATTTAATGCATACACACACACACATATATTATATATATATATATATATATATATATTTTTTTTTTTTTTTTTTTTTTTTTTTTTGCAGCACCGGGGATTGAACTCACAGCCTCACGCCTGCCTGACAGGCGCGTAAGCTGCTAAGCCAAACTCCCGGCCCTGGTTTTTTGAGGCAGGGTCGCACTGTGTAGCTTAGGCCGGCCTTGCGCTAGCGTTGTAGCCCAAACCAGCCTCGAACTCACAACGCTCCTCGTACCTCAGCCTCCTGAGTGCTGGGATTAAAGGCGTGCGCCACCACACCCGGCTTAATGCACATATATTTAAAAAAAAAAAAAGGGTTTGTCTTTTTCTGAAACAAGGGGTGGGGGTGGAGACACTAGTTCCTGTTCAGTAGGAAAGATGACAATAAAAGAATAGCCACAAACGACCTAAGCTATGGACACCTGAAATGACAGATTAACAGATATGGTCATTAGCCCCAGTTGCTGTTTGCCAAATATTTTCAGCTTTCCATCTGCGCTCATGAATGACTGTTATTGTGCATGAAGTCCTGTGACTAATACTTGACAGCAAGTTGTGAAGGTACTTGATGCCTGTTACTTCTTGGCAGAGTAACATTAGTATTAGCATTTTATTGATGGCATGAGACTCTCCAGACCTCTTTCTCCTCAGCCAGGAGAGTTGGCAACATTTATGATTACGGCAGCTCCATTAACCTAAGTTCTCATGTAAGGTGATATGGAACAGAGCTCTCAGCCAGTTCTTGATGGACATGTACCAAAAAGGAAGGAAAATTCTTGTTTTCCTCTAAGCCATTAAGATATTGAAGTTTTTATCACTGGATAACCTCATCTAGTAGATATAAGAAATGTGAAAAACAGCTCAATTCATATAGGACTCTAACTTGCCATAAAGCTGACATTTCTCATTAGTGAAGAGAATGATGAATTCATGATGAATGAATTCAGTGATGATAGGTAGCCAGATGAGAAAAAATTACAATAGCCTTACTTCGTACCAAACATTCTCAGCTGTGCCAAAGATTTAGATATGAAAATGAAATTATGAAATATGAAAAGTTATCAAAGAATTTTTTTCCTTAAAACTCAAAGTGAGGAAGGCCTTTCTACGTATAATCCAGAAGGATTTTCCAAACTGACACAAAAAAGTCCTTAAAAACATCCTGCTTGGGGTTTTAAGGAAGTATTCTCACACATTATTAGTCCAACGGTCAGTTAGCACAACTGTCAGCTTCTGTGAGAGCAACTCTGGAAAATTAGACATGGGCTTAACTACTGATCTAGCAATTCCACATTTAGGAATTTATCTTTCAGATTTACTTGTATGCATTCTCAAAGACTCCATAGACAAAACTCTCCACACAGTCTGTAAAAGCATGACTGGAAGCAATCTAAATATGTAACTGGTCAAATGACAGTATATCAGCGCACTCTAATATTTTGAAGTTTAAAAATGTTGTAGATCTGTATGTTCTGACTTGACAGTGATAACATTTCAAAGTAAAAAAAAAAGTATATGGTAAAAAGAATTAAATGTAAAAAAAAACACAGTAAATGTATAAAGAATTAAAAGAGAAGCTAGTTTTGCATATACTTAAAGTTTGTGGAAGCCTCCATAAAAACCTGGTATTAATGACTGCCTTGGAAGAGCTGGGAGAACACTGACTTTTCAGTGAATACTTGTTTATAATATATTAAGTATCTAAAAATATTTGTTTATATTGCTTACTAAATAAAATAAAACATTCAACTTTACATGACATTGGAGAAAGTAAAACACTTAAAGAAAAAAGGCTCCCTATATTGTTTATAAAGATTCGCAGGGATTTTCAACTTTTGATTCTTATTTAAAATGCTTGATTGAAAATTCTGTTTCCTTTCTTTCTTTCTTTTTTCCTTTTTTTTTGGTACCGGGGATCAAACTCACAACCTCGTGCTTGCCAGGCAGGCGCTTATGCAGCTAATCTATCTATCTATCTATCTATCTATCTATCTATCTATCTATCTATCTATCTTCTTTTCTCTCCCTCTCTCTCTTTCCCCCTGCCTCTCTCTCTCTGTCTCTTTCTCTTTCTCTCTCTCCTTTCTCTCTCTCTGTCTCTTTCTCTTTCTCTCTCTCTTCTGCTGAGGAAAAACTACCACAAGGATTATTATCTACCACATGTGCATCCTATTACTTTCTCTCTTAACTGAGCATTTGCTTAGGTCAGGTAACAATAATTTTAATTCTTTCTTTATATAGACATTGTCTAATATCTTCAGAATGATGTTAAAAATAACGTTAAAGCCGGACGTGGTGGCACATGCCTTTAATCCCAGCACTTGGAGGCTGAGGTAGGAGGAGTGTTGTGAGTTCGAGTTCGGCTTGGGCTACAACTCGAGTGCAAGACCAACCTGAGCTACATAGTGTGACTCTGCCTCAAAAAACTAGGGCTGGGAGTTTGGCTCAATGGCTGAAGTGCCTGTCTGGCAGGCGCGAGGTTGTAAGTTCAATCCCTGGTACCACAAAAAAAAAAAAAAAAAAAAAAGTTACAAATGGACTTTCTTGTCTTATTCCTAACCTAATGAGGCTGCTGTTTCATGAGTAAACAGAATATGTGTGGTCAGGGACACACACATATTTACCATACTAATCTGTTCCTGCTAACACATTATTTCTTAGTAAGTTAGAAAATGCTTTCCTTGAAGGTTATACAGATTTTTCCCATCATTCCAACAACTTATTAACAACTGTTTTTAAAGCATTTTTCTTTATTCAAAAGTAAACACTTGAGGACTACTGATGTATAGCTCTGATTTCACTAGAAAATCTTCTATTTCTTTCATCTCTTTGGGTTTTGCATTGGATTAGAGTTTGTGAAAACGAACCTGAGCTATGTGAGGCTGCTACAAGGACATAGCTAAATTAACAGACAGCAGACACAGCAGGAAAAATAACTAAATGTAGCTGAAGGCACAGAGCAGCCCTTCGCCCATCACAGAGTCAGAGCAATAAATCATCTGTAATAGGGACTTAGAATCCTAACTTTGGATCCCTCATGTGCAAAGTAAGAAAAATAAAATTCCCTCACAGGTAGCTGGCAGCACTACTTAAATATTCTGACTAAGCTCCTTAATTTTTGTTAGTTACAGAATAATTTACTTTTGAAAACAAGCTACAATGTTACCAAATCAAATAGTTGGTAGACTGGACACTGGTTCTCTTTAGGGTCCTCTTGAAAATAGCTCTATAAATTTCGCTGCCAGCTGTGGCTTTAAATTTCAGGAGAACTAACACATTTGAGTCTTTCATATTTGAAATTCTCATCCTAGTGTAATGATTTCCAAAGCAAAAGAGCTGCACACTGGCTTAAATAAATTAACATACAACCAAAACCTCTACATTAAGTAGGCTACAATGTTCAGTTTAATGCTTTGAGTTTATCATACTGGTTTATACCCGCATTGATTTTTAATGTTGAAAGATTAAAAACATTATAAGTACAATTATAAATACATTATATATATATATACTTTTTTGGGGGGGTTGGTATCAGGGATCAAACTCACAACCTTGCGCCTGCCAAGTAGGTGCTTAAGCCACTGAACCAAACTCCCAGCCCTAGTTTTTTCGAGGCAGGGTCACACTATGTAGTTCAGGATGGCTTTGCTCACATTGTAGCCCAAGCCGCACTTGAACTCAAAACGCTCCACCTACCTCAGCCTTCTGAGTGCTGGGATTAAAGGGATGTGCCACCATGCCTGGCTATATTATAAATTTTTGCTACAGTCAATGCAGGAGTACAATTATGTAGGAAAACATGTAAAATGAGTCAGCCTAAACATACAATTCAAGAAACTGGAGAATCTTTTCTCTCCAAGCAATTCTTTATGATAGCAATCACATGAACATTTTGCATAGTGTTTTATAGTTCATGATAAAGATTCATATACATAAGTGTTATTTCATTTTCATAATCACCATAGGGTGGGTAATACACAGTCCAATATTCAGATGAAGAAAATGACACTCAGAAAAGACAAACTTACTGCCCAAACTTAAAGTACCAGTGAGTGGTAGAAGGGACTGAAATCCACATCTGAATCCAAATTTACATATTACTTTTCCTGTGAGATCCTACTGCCTTCTGTGACCCTTACACTAAGCTTGCACCAAAAAGCAGTGTTAGAACAGATGCACAACTCAAACAACTCTTCTGTTTGGTTCCTGTACCAGTCAACACATTAATGTACCCTAGGTCATCTTTATGGTCTTAGAGACTACAGGCCACAGAAGGGCCAAGATCATAATTCCTAATTAGTATGGGGACAAGGTATCATTTTAAACTTTTTCTTTTTTTTTTTTTTTTGCGGCACCGGGGATTGAACTCACAACCTCGCACCTGCCAGACAGGCGCTTGAGCCACTGAGCCAAACTCCTGGCCCTGGTTTTTCGAGGCAGGGTCGCACTATGTAGCTCAGGCCGGCCTCGCACTCGAGTTGTAGCCCAAGCCAGCCTCGAACTCACAATGCTCCGCCTACCTCAGCCTCCTGAGTGCTGGGATTAAAGGCGTGCGCCACCACGCCCGGCTTAAACTTTTTAAATGATATGCAGAAAAGCTACAAGAGTCCTCATACTCTTCACCTAAATATCCCATATTAAAAAAATTATAGTACAATGATAGGAAAATAAGATGGGTATAATCTTATTAACTAAAATACAGATTTTATTCAAATTTTGCCTATTGGCAATTTATGTCCTTTTTCCTGTTGTAAAATCTAATTCAGGATTCCACATTTCATTTAGTTATATTTAATCTTTAGTGTCTTCCAATCTGTGACAAAGAACTGCATCTTCTATACTAAAATGAATCAAGGTTCATTTTATTGTGAAAATATCATGGTATTTCTGGAATCAGCACTCAATATTGAAAACTTGCCTTGAGAATTGCTGGGATAACTAAGAAAATATCCTGAAACGAAGAGCCAGAGTGATCCTAAAGATACAATAGTCACTCTCCAAATAAAGAGAAGAACAGACTGTGATAATCTCAGTAGGTCTGTGGCATTTAAGACACCTGCCCATAAGAAAACAAATAAGTTCCTGGAAAAGAACAAGGCACCAGATAGACATCAATAAAACTGTTTAATGCAGCAATCATGAAAGATTTAATTTGTTGTTAAATGAAAGGACTTGAGTTTGTTCAGTTTTTAGAGAAAGCAAATTAATAACTAAATTCAAGTATACAAATGCTATTAGATGGCACTAAATCTTCTCAATATATGGACCCCCTTTTCTAAATGGTAACATAAAAGACGCTGTGCTATAAGTGACCCTCGTTCAAACCCTGAGCCCCGGAGAAGGCCGTGAGTCTTCTTTAGAACATAACACTGGGTTCAGCGGACCCATCCCTTACTTTTTTACTATGAATCTATACTTTTAGTAGCTGGCTGTGCATCTCACTTACCTTTCCCTGAGGGCAGGAAGCAATCTACGTGTTTACCCACTTGGTATGATGAAGTGTGTAGATGTGCAAAAGTGTCAAAACAGGATTTGGACCCACCTTTATGCGCTGGCCAACTGGTTTTGTGTATGTTTATCCAAGCATCGTGAGGGTCTAACAGACCCACACAGTTCCAGGATTTGTTAAAAAAAAGTTTTCTTTTGATTTTTCTGGTAGCAGTAGCCCAATTCAGTACAATGGCAAGTGAAAAACCAGATTTGTAAATTCTAGAGATCAAAAGTGAATCATCAGATTACTCATACACAGATGATGAAGATGATCCATTATGGTTAAAATACATGCTTTCATAATGGAAGAGTGGTGTGGGTGTATGATGTTTTTTTTTGTTTTTGGTCCCGGGGATCAAACTCATAACCTCACACCTACCAGGTAGGTGCTTAGGCCACTAAGCTAAATCCCTGGTCCTATTTTTTGAGACACTGTCTCACTATGCAGTTCAGGCTGGCCTTCAAATCACTTTGTAGCCCAGGCTGGTCTTCAACTCACAATGATCCTTCTGCCTCAGCCTCCTGAGTGCTGGGATTAAAGGCATACACCACCACGCCCAGCTTGTGGGTGTACGATGATGATGATAATGATTACTTTGTCATTGGCCATGCGAGCTAAAGTTCCTGTGACAATGAAATGGAGCAAAATTGACTGATACAGACACAGGGAATGTAGACCTCCTTGATTCAGACAATGAAGAAAACAGCAATATGAGTACATATTTGACTAGTCAAAATATTCTAATGCAATCAAGTGAAATGATCCAATGTTAGAACAGGTCTGAAAATACAGTGGAAGTCTTGGCAGGGGTGAAACATGGTGGAGAGGACGCTAGCACTGCCATTCAATGTTGGAAATTGTAACCGATGAAATGCTACAAGATGCTGTGAAATACACAAAGGTTGAAATGCAAGTAAAACCTTTTTATGCACCAACAGCAGAGGCATTAATCCTGCAGTCCCTGGTTTAGTTACTCCCCAGTTAGGACTGTAAGAAAGTCTTGATTTCCCATCGGTAAATGATGACAGGGAATGTCCAGCACAGAATGCTTATAATTGTCATCAACGTTTCTCTTGATTTCCCGGTGCAAGGTTGGTATAAAGATTATTTTGAATTTTCCTAAGCAGGCAACCGTTTGGGACCGAGTCACATGTGGACCTGGGCAACTTTGGGCCACAGTGGACTCCTTTCCTACTGACAGGTGGAGTATGAAACTTGGAAAAATGGCATTAGTTTAGCTACATTCTTCGACAATGATTTCTAGACGGTTAATCTGTATAAATTAAAAGCCTATCGGTTTTTGGACCTTAATTTTGTAGAAGAAAAATTCTATGATGCTCATGACTAACTCAGAAATCTTCAAATAGTTATAAACCCAGCAAAGTATGCAGGGTTTTGTGTGTGTGTGAAGAGGGGTACTAGAGACTGAGCCTAGGGCCTTGCCCAAGCCAGGCAAGTACTCTGTCACTATGCGACATACCCTCTTTTTATTTTTATTATTTTGAGACAGGGTGTCACTAAATTGCTCAGGCTGGTCTCAAATGTTAGATCCTTGTGCCTGAGCCTCTTGAGTACCTGAGAATACAGACACGTGTGCCACAGTGCCCAGCTCAGGCTGCTTTTTATGAACTTTGACCTGGTACAATACCTTATATTTCTAGATAGTATAGTCCCAGGCACTGCCTCAAAATCCCTCCTTTGTCTATTAGTAGAGCCTGTTCTTTTAAGAAAAATATAGGAAGACTTCATCAAGATGGTTTTACACAGAGGATGACACTGAGACAATGGGGCAGGTGAGGTATGTTAGTTCAGTATTCTGTGGGGTGAGTCAGGTTCTGCTGATTTTATATTTTGAAAAACCCTGAAAAGATCAGTCATTTCAGAACAGTGAATCATTTATCTCTAAATGGCTTTTAAAGAGAAGACTTTCAGGATCATTAGTCCTGTTAGCTTTCTTTCCTTTTGTAAAAACATTTTACCAAGCTGCACATGTGGCAGCACATATGTCTAATCCCAGCACTCTAGAAGGCTGAGCAGGAGGATCACAAGCTTGAGTCCAGCGTGAGATCCTGTCTTAGTCAGATCCTGTCTCAAAATTTGAAATAATTAGGAAAAAAAACAAAACAAAACTGGGGCTGTGGCTCAGTGTGAAGGCCTTGGATTCAATTCCCAGTACCACAAAATAAAATAAAATAAAATAAAATAAAATAAAATAAAATAAACAAAACCAGACCACTACCATAATCTTTATCATGCAGAGTACTATTGCTTTCATTTTACAGGTGGATATATTAGACTATACTAATTTTTTGCCCCACGAGATCAGGAATAACAGAAGGGTATCTTATGCCAGACAGACAAAGCCTTGAGGTGTGTGTTTCCACTAAGGTAAGACACATCTAGGGTTCGGTCTATTGCCTGTTTATCATTTTCCCCAGGGGATATTATGCTCTGTGGAAAAAATTGTACTAACTCAACTCACAAGAGGTTGGTTCATAAACCATAATACCAACCTACAAGTAAAACTGGGAAATATATCTAGCAGTGGTCTCCTGGATGACCCCCTTGCACTAACCCAATTACAGAAAAGAAAATGATATATTCTTAAGAGAAGTTTCCATTAAGTTGTCAGCATTTATCCTCTAAAAGGACATTTCCATTTAGAAAATCAATATCAGCTACTAGAGACACTGAATCCTCCTTTAGAGGAAGAGACATAATGGCAAATGCTCCTCAGTTTTCCCTTTTGTTTATGATTAGCAGGACTGTGCAAGACTAATAATGGTTTGCTCTTCTTCCCCTCTTTCCCCAAAACTGTTTTCCTTTCTCCAACTGTACTCAGAATTTTTAACTGGGTGCACGGCTATGCTTTCCTGTCTGCCTTGCAGCTGTGCATGTCCACATGTCTCAGTTCTGGTCAACATAATGGATGTATATGAAAGTGGCCAGGATTCATGCTTAGCACATCTCTCAGAGGTGCCTTCTAGATTCTGCTTCATGCCTTTTTCCATCCTGTTCCCTGTAATGTGGATGCTGCCATCCTGCTCAGTAAGAATGAGATTTACACTCATTATGTTGATACTCAGAGTTACAGATTTTGGAGCATTTTAGGTTTCTGATTTTCAGATTAGAGATAGTCAACCTACAATATGCACTAATTGGTTATCCCAAAATAAAATATCTACAATTTGGGTAATAGAGCTCACATGATAACTAAATATGAAGCATATAAGCCTAGACACTATATAATATTGGGTCATTATACAGAATAATCAGCAGAAAAATTAGTTACAAAAGGAAAATATCAAATAAAAATGACAATGGCACAACAGTTTTGGTTACAATAGTCCTATAGACTATGTACGTTAAGGACCAGTGTTATAGCTCATTGGCACAGCGCTTGTCTGACTATGTATGTTACAGAATACTGTCCTCTGTACTGAAAGATATACCAACGATCATGACATTATTCATATACACAAAAGCTGCTAAGAAAAAGGATAGGAAGCTGGGGATTTAGTTCAGTGGCATAAGCGCCTGCCTGGCAAGCGCAAGGTTATGAGTTCCATCCACAGTACCAAAAAATAAATAAATAAATAAAGATGGGACATAAATGTTTCCCACATTCTATACTAGAATTCCTTGGTCTGCAACTATAGTGACTGTGAAGAGCTTTCCTCATCACTTGTAAGTAACAATGAGCTAGGGGATACAAGTCAATTTTCTTATAAAAAGCTACTTTATCTCTTCTTACAGAATAGGTCAGCCTGCTTTTAAGAACCTTACTATAACAAAAAGATAACAAGGATGAACCTTGAAAACATGCCAAGTGAAAGAAGTCAGTCACAAAGGGCCATATATTGTGTGATTCCATTTACATGCAAGGCCCAGAATAGATACAGCCTATAGGAGCAAGAAAGGGATTGGAGGTGCCTTAGGGTAGGAAGGGGATACACACACACACACACACACACACACTTAAAAGGTTAAATGAGTATGTAATGATGTAGCAACAATTTTTTCATGTCATATGACAAACACTGGACTGTAACTTCTGACCAGTCACAGCTCAGCAACTAAGCTCAGCTGGCAGCATTTAATTGGCCTCATATCTATGAAAAAGAGAGAATGGGATGCAGCAAAGACTTGTTCTTGCATTTGCTCCTCTCATTGTCCTATCCCTTGCGCTACAACAATCATCATTAGCAGAGCACTTTGTTTTATTTATTTTTGCACTGAGGCTAGAACCAGGGGCACTTTACCACCAAGCCACATATCCATCTCTTTTATTTTGATACAGTGTTGTTAAGTTGCCTAGGCTAGCCTCGAACTTACGATTTTCCTGCTAAACTACATTCACAATAACTTTGAAATACGTAATTAATGTCATCTGAGGCTAAGAGAGGTGGTAGGTCTCCTAAGGCCACACAATTAATAGATACGGCCAGAAGTTGCTCAAATCCCAGATGCTTTCCCTTATATTATTCTACTTTTTTGTCTTTATGAAAATAATCTTGGCCTTTTTCTTTTTTCTTGAGACAGCGTCTCACTATGTAGTTCAGATCAGCCTCAGACTTGAAGTTATTCTCCTGCCTCAGTCTCCCACGTGCTGGGATTACATGAGTGTGCCACCATGCCCAGCCTAGTGAAAATAAACTTGAAACTTACTGTGCCAAAAATAAAATTAGGTTCCTAATAGAGTTAGAAGTTAGCTTGAACAGAATCTAAATGCAGGCTCCACTGATTTTTACTGCATTTATGAGAAACTATTTTATTATTATTTTTGTTGCTGTTGGTACCGGGGATTGAACTCACAACCTCGCGCCTGCCAAGCAGGTGCTTAAGCCACTGAGTCAAACTCCCAGCCCTGAGAAATTATTTTGGCCTATAGAAATATTAACATTTTCTAAGGAGCCAGTTGTCTCCAGCTTTACAGGAACTTTAAAGTCAGACCATATGAAAAATGTCATAAAAAGAATATTAAAATGACATCCTACAATCTAATAAATTCAAAACTGAATTATAACTTAACTTCATTAATGTACTAAAGCTACTCATGAAGACTTTTCTTACCAAAAAATATTTCATTTCTATAAATTCAGACTGAACGATACCTGGCACATAAGAGATACTCAGCAAATGTGACATGACTGAAGGTAAGATAGTAAATCCAAGCAGAATACATACTGAAATATCTGAAATAGTCTTAAAAAGACATTATGGGGCTGGGAATACAGCTCAGTGGCACAGTGCCTGCCTGGCAAGTGCGAGGTCATGAGTTTGATTATCTGTACCCCACCCCAACCCCAAATAAAATATTTAAAGCTTTTAAAAAAATTAAAAAAGACAAAAACTATCCTCGTTTCTGGCAGAATGTACAGCTTTGTGACTTTCAAAGATCAGAATCTCAAGGCATGAACTGTTGTGATCCATCAATTTCTAGCCTCCCACTTCTAACACCCAAGGTAACGCAACAAAGCCTGGATGTTGGGGTTCAAGCACAGGGGAATTTGGCTTCATTAAACAAGGGTGAGGGCAAGGGTAAGACAAAAGAGTTGAAATATAATTTCCTTGAAAGGCTCTTTGCTGGAAGGAATTTCATGTTCTTTATCAAAGTGATGAAATCAACCCTTCTTGCCCAGTGCCTAATATAGTGACTTGCTACAGTGATGTAGTAACAACTTTTTCATGTCATATGACAATCACTGGACTACAACCTCTGACCAGGCACAGCTCAGAGGTGTTCTACAAGCATCTGTTTAATTCACTAATTAGAAAATGTAATTTTTAGCACTAAAACATTTTAGAGTTCAGAGGAGAAATAATTAACTGTCATACTTAGATCAATTGATCAAAAACGATTACGCAAGCCACGCATGGTGACACATGTGTATTATCCCAGCACTTGGGAGGCTGAGGCTGGAGGATCACAAGTTTGAGGCCAAGTTGGGCCACCTGGGCTACACAGTGAGTTCAAGACCAACTTGGACTATATGGTGAGAGCCTATCTCAATCAAACAGTTTCTTGAGGTATACCTTTGTAATCATATTTTTTATTTTTCAGAGAAGAGTCACAGTGATAGTATTTTTAAGTAAATACCACATTCATGTCAATGGTTTGCTTATGGAGAAATCACAGTAGTGCATACAGGGGGTGACTGAAAATACGGTGAATGCTGCTATCAAGTGTTGTCTAATAAAAGGCAGGTTCGTAAAACACTGCAATATGTCCTCATTCACCTTATTCACCAGATCTGGCACCATGCAACTTTTGGCTCTTCCCCAAAGTCCAAATGATCATGAAAGGTGTGTGTTTTGAATTAATTCAGGACACTGAGGCAGCTAGGATAGCATAAGTAAAGACATTCACAAGAGGACTACTATAGCTGCTTCAGAAAGTGACAAGAACAACAAAATTCAAAGTGAAGTATCTTGAAGGGAATTAATGGCAATGTGCCTTTTACTTTAATGAAAATTTAAAATTTAAATACACATCATAGATTTTGATCATACCGTGTATTTTTAGTATTCTCAAGTAATGTGATTAGAGGTTGTCTAGAGACAGTTACCAAGCTAAACAACACACTAACCTGCTTACTTTTTAAACCAAGTTACTTTCTCCAGAGGACTACGATTTAGGAAATGAATAAAAACGAACTGTTTTGAGGTAAAATAGAGCAGGACAAATAAGTAAGGCTACACTCACTACTAGTAATACATTCAGTAAAAGAAGGTGAACATACACAAAGTTAAAGAAGTATTATGAGAAATGGTGATCAAGGAACTCTCTTCTATAAAGTGAAATTTAAATAAAAAGAACAATATTCAATGAAGAGTTGTCTCTGCTTTTAAAAGCATGCATTAATTCTAAAATACACAACTTCCATTTCTTTAATCTACACACAATTTCATGACAACACTAACAACGTTTTAGGGACACAAACACACCTACATGCAAGAAAAGCCCAGTAATTGCTGGAGGGAAAGACTACTAAGAGAGAACACTAAAAAGGCAGAGCATGTCCAGTGGTTTTCATTTCTGTCTTTACAGATGACATGTACCCCATAGATCTGACAAGTCAAGCTCCTTCTGCATGAAAGATTTAATGTCAGGTTAAAATGGGGAAAGAAACAACTAAAGAGAAACTGGATAAGAATATCCAAATCAGTAGGTTTTAACTTTATAAGTCTCAGAGTAATTAAGAATTTGGAATCACTAGGTAATATTTCTGAGAAACCATAAAAATTGGTTTGTGAGGATCTTGAGTATTATATTAAAAATTTCTCTTAATTTCAGTGTGGGGGGGTATGGAATTGGGGCGGGATAGAATGCAGTTTTTCGTTTTTTGTAATTCAGTATTTTCTTTGTTTCTTTTTTTCTTTTTCTGGATTGGGATTCAAAATCAGAGCCTCAGGCAAGCTAGGCAAGTACTCTACCACTGGGCTACAATGCCAGCATTTCTTTCTATAATTCAAATAGCAGTTGATCAAAGGTTTTATCTTGCTTAAGAGGCAAACGGGTCTGGAAAAAGGTAACCCAAAATGACCACCATGAGCCGGATATAGTGGTGTATGCTTGCTGAGAGTTCGACACTAACCTAGATTGCACAGTGAGTTCAAGGGCAGCTTGAACTACACGGGAGACCCTGTGTCGAAAGAAGGAAGGAAGGAAGGAAGGAAGGAAGGAAGGAAGGAAGGAAGGAAGGAAGGAAAGAAAGAAAGAAAGAGCTATTTTCTTTTTCATTTTATTGGAGGAAAATAAATTTTAAAAACAATGTTGCTGTAGTGTTAATTTTCTTTATCATTTATATTTGCCTCCAACCTCAGAACCTATTTAATAACTTAGTGACAATTACCCGCTCAGAGACTCTAGTGTATGAAGAATGAATGGATTAGATATTTCAGGAAGAAGGGCTGGTTCAAATCAACTTTGGGAATCCCCTGACTTTTTATCCTAATCTAGTACTCTTTCTTCCCTACTGCTTGATTCAACTCTAGAAAAGGCTTTTATATATCTCTACTTTTAACTTTCAGAGGCACTGGAGCACATCTTAATTGTGGAAGAAAAACAGTTATTCATGTTTTACTACAGTGCTCAGAATTTCAACATAACACCCATTAAAACTAAAGATAAATCATTGATTCAGTTAACTTACTTCCTTTTATTCTGATTAAAATTTGTTATCTTTTATCAAATATACAAAAGTACACAAAAGTTATGTATTTCACAAGTACATACAGTTACATGGCAGCTTCTCACACAAACTATAGGGTAACCCCCAGACCCCTAGCTGGTGAGGTAAATAAAGGCCCTTTTTACAAAAGTCTTGCTAATAAATGTGAAAGAGATGACAGAGCAAGAAAAATTATTATTTTGCCACCACACACAGAACACTTTTATGCTGGCTGACATGACCACCAGTGGGGTCTTTCAGCAACAATAGAAGTGGGACATCCAGACACTGCAAGTGTCTAGAAGTGATGCAATATTAAGCATCTGTCAAAAAACTTAAACCCGACTTTAATCAAGCCTCTAGAGTTAATCTCTACTTATACAAAATATAAGGAACAGAGCATTAAACACCACCACAATCAGGCAAGTAGATAAATCCCAAGTGGGAAAAGTCCACAGAACAAATGACCCAGTTTGTGCAACAAGCCCGTGAGAGAACACAAAAAAAGGAAGAGGAGGAACTGCCCTAGATCAAAATAGCCATGAGACAAAATGACCAATGTGACTCAATCTGAGTATAAAAAAACCATCTTTTAAAAAGATATTCTTAGCTGGGCGTGGTGGTGCACCCTTGTAATCCCAGCACTCGGGAGGCTGAGGCAGGAGGATCACTGCGAGACCAGCCTGGGCTACAGAGTGAGTTCAAGGCCAGCCTGAACTGCATAGTGAGACCCTGTCTCAAGAAACAGGGCTGGGGATTTAGCTCAGTGGCTTAAGTGCCTGCATGGCAGGCGGGAGGTTGTGAGAGGTTTTGAGTTTGATCCCCGGTACCAAAAAAAAAAAAAAAAGATATTCTTCAGACAATCAGGCAAAGCTCTACTAGATCTAGCTGTGAGATGACAACAAAGTGAAACTGCTAATTTTGTTAGGTATGAGAATGGTATTTTGGTCCTATAAGAAAATGTTTTATTTTCAGAGATATGTATAGAAGTGTGCTATGGTGAATGGTTGGAATTTAGTTTAAAATACTCTAGAGCAAAGAAAGATGCAATGAAAAAGATAAATAAATGTGGCAAAACCCTGTAATTGTTGAATTTGAGTGATAGGTAAATGACAGTATGTTGTACCACTCTCTACTTTTGACTGTTTTTATATTTTTAAAGAATGTTGCTAGTAGAGAAATCTGAAAAACTGTACAGGTAAATCTATTATGTAGTATTAACCTTAAGTGGAAAATAAAAAGATCCAAAATTTACATGGCAGTTGATTATGTAGAAATGGTAGAATTACATTTTCCTTGTATAATATGGTCAGACAAGTATATAGTATTAATACTGTTTTATTCCTGAAGTAGGATATTTCACTGAAAATCAACAGTAGAGAACAAGTAGTTTTATACCATATACTTTTAAAAAAACTTTTAAAAACACAGCTGTCTATTCCTTCCCTTCAACTATCATGCTTTTATATAATCCTGGAGTTCTAAATGGATGGTGGTAGTGAATTAAAAGAGAAAATTGAGACACAGAAACCAGAAGTCACAGCTGCATTCTAAAGTGAATGCTGTAAATTTTTCTTTTTATGCAATCATTTGATTACTTTTCTAAGAATCCAGGACCTCCTTCATATTCCTCCTGAAATAGTATTTCAAACTTTAGTATGCAACATTCACAGTGTATTCTACACACTGCTGATAAAGGTTCTTTGGAGCTTAATTTTCAAAATAACTTCAAAATAGTTCAAAGTAAACCAAAAAGAAAATCAATGGCTTAGCGGGGTGTGGTGGTGTACGCCTTTAATCCCAGCATTTGGGAGCCTGAGGCAGGAGGAGCGTTGTAGTTTGAGACCAGCGTGCTACAAAGTGACTTTAAGGCCAGCCTGAACTGCATAGTGAGACCTTGTCTCGAAAAATAGGGCCAGAGACTTAGCTCAGTGGCCTAAGCGCCTGCCTGGCAGGCACGAGGTTGTGAGTTCAATCCCCACCACCAAAAAAACAAAAACAAACAAAAAACCAAAAAAATCAATGGCCTTCCAGAAACATCTTCAAAACGTAAACTATTTCATTTCTAACAGAACAGTGGTTCTTAACCATTTTTTGTTGTTGTTGTTATGAACCATTCTGAAACCCTTTTCAATGGGGTTTCTAGTACTCTGAAGGCCCCTGTTAGAAACTCTTACAATACTTTCTCATGGGTAAGCAAGTCTAAATCAAGTACAAATTCATCAGGCCAACACTAAAGATCTCCTAGGAATTGGCCCAGACATTTCAACTTCATTCTACACTTTTCTTTTTTTTGCCTTGTTTGAGGTAGGGTCTCACTATGAAGTTCAGGCTGGACTTGAGCTCGCTTTGTAGCCCAGGCTGATCTTGAACTTGCAACAAGCCTCCTGCCTCAGCCTCCCAAATGCTGGGATTACAAGCATGTGCCACCATGCCTGGCTGCACTGTTTCTTTAAATACCACACATTAGTCAAATATGTTAGTTATGGTTCCCTGAAGATACTGCTTTACATTTTTTTTTGATATGTCCACTATCTTCTGTATATCCCAAGCTACTGCCAACTACTTGATAAAAATTTGTTCATCCTTCACGATCTGTTTCAAGCAATACTACCTCCATAAAATCTGCCTTGATCCCCTAAACCTTTTTCTGAACCTCAGTCTTTTCCCCTTTCAATACCTTTCCACATTGTGCACCTTTACTGAATATTGTCTAATCTGGGATTCTGCGTGATATAGCAGTCAAACTGAAAATTATCACCAAAGAGTTTTTACCTCCGGTAGCAGTAGGTTGAATGATAACTCCCTAAAAGATATGTCCAGAAACTATGAATGTGACTTTTTTTGGAGAAAGGGTCTCTATAGATGCAACTAAGTAAAGGTTCTGGAGATAAGATCTTTTTAGATTATTTGGGTGGACTCTAAATCCACTGCCAATTGTCTTTATAAAAGGGAGAAATAGAAGGCCACATGCAGACTGGAAATGTGTACAGCTGCAGGAAGCTAGAGATCAGGGAGGATTCTGCCCTACTCTCTGGAGGGAGTGCAGCACCCTTACTGACGCTTTGATTTCTGACTTCTGGACTCCAGAACTGTGAGAGAATTAATTTGTTATGAGTCACCAACTTTGTAGTAATTTGTTTCAGCAACCCTTGGAAACTAACACATTGTCTTTGCCCATTCTAACAATTCACTTTTACTTCACTTTTATTTTACTGTAGTACTTTTGCAAGAGTATCAGAGAAGATAAAAATATGTAGATGCTCCCCAGATCTCTCCCTCATCTCCAGCTATTCTCTGCAAAGGTCTCTGAACTTCTTTTATGAATAGTGCTCCAGAAGCATGAGTGCAGGATAGCACCTGGATAGGAGAGTACACTCTTGAGAAAGTGGACAGCAGTGTGACAGGTGATAGGGCTTCGGAGGATGAAGGTTTGGGCCTAAACCTGACCCTGGACCTGGGAACCTGAATAGGTTACTTCTTTAGTTTTAACATCCATAAGTAATGTTTTACGGATTGTTGTAAGGAGTAAATAAATAATATTGTACACACAAAGCTACAGGCATAAAATGTTTTCAGTATATGTTTACATGAAAGATAACTTTTTTAGTATATTATCTCTGGCTATTATTATATACTGTTCTGTGATTTTAAAAAAATAATCTTTATTATCACCACAAAAATTCTTTCTGACTTATTTTCAGACATAGTCAACAAGTGTGAGTGAAATCTTTTCTTTAACTAGTGTCGTGCAAGATTTCCAACATATTTCTGGGGGATTTTGTGATTTCTTTTATGCTAGCAAAAACTAGTTTCTTTTTCACTGAAGAAAGCCCACACCTTTGATTTCCTTTCTCTTCCATTTCCCACAAACTACATTAACTCATAATTTGATGTGTTGTTATCTGCCAACCTTTTAAGTTCAGTCCAAGATGAAGAGATTATATGAACCTTGAGCGCTTGCTTGGAGGTTCTAGCAGGGGACCACAGCTGCACATATATTCTTGACCAACGAACATCTTCCTCCATCATGGAAGGTTGTCTTCTTCCATGGAGTACTCAGTGGGAAGAATGCACACGGGGTGGTCAGGGAGGAACTGGGCAAGAATTCTAGCCGGCCAGTCAAATCAACCACAGCAATCAATGGGCTGACAGACGTCACTGTCAGACTGCCCTTACATCCTGAAGAGACTACTTGAAGATGATAGCTAGATCCTGTTTCAAGATTATATCACAGAACATAATTTCACAAGCTTAGATTTGGGAAATATTAATGAAGAGACAGAGGTAGTTTATGTTGTTTTTATTTGTTTGTTTTTTGGTTTGCCTAGATGAACTTAACCTAGGGAATCAATTTCCAAATTTGAAAAAAAACTTCAATAGACAGTATCATCAAATGTAATGAATGTTCATTATCTTTCAGTGCCATATTTGCACTTCTTTTACTCTCAAACTACTACAATATAAGTTCACTAAAAGAAGTGAAAAACTGTACCTGATATAAGCACCTATCTAATTAGGAAAACACAGAAGCAGATAAAATGAGATATTTTAGGACAACATACAACATTAGCCCTCTCTTGAAGTCTTTGTTTTACATGGGAGCAAGCTTTATAATAAGATGAACAATTTTACTAATCCAAATGTCTAAAACTTTAGAAGAAGAGAAAAATGAAAAGAAAAGCAATACTCACTAAACTTTTTCAAAGCAATGCATTACTTGACATGATGTGCATCTGTGGTGCTGTCTAAGAAGTGTCTTCCTTTCTCTCACTCTTGTAAGCTTGTTCCAACTCTCTGGAACAAGCACAAGGGAGGTTCAGTGCAACTCTCTGGTGTCAGACTATCTTTAGGGCAGGGGGAAGGCCCAGGCTGGCTTTCCCAAGAGTAGCCAATGAAAAACAAGGCCCTGACCAGCTATTCCTGGATCAGCTGGCATGGAACAAAGTGCTTCCTACCTCCAGAGCGGAGAAGGCTTAGCCAGTTGGCTTTCAAAGGACTGCACTAGTTGGAGTACTCACAATTTCTTTCAAACTATCTGGTGTTCTTTTAGAATCCTCAATTTACTCAGCACTACACTTGGGTCTGAAATGCTCAGATAATTAAAGAGTCCCTACTACCTATCCAGATAAGAAAAGAAAAAGGCAGAGCAACTGCTGACTCAATTACTTCAAGAAACAACTTCTAGCCGGGCGTGGTGGCACATGCCTTTAATCCCAGCACTGGGGAGGCTGAGGTAGGTGGAGCGTTGTGAGTTCGAGGCCTGCCTGGGCTACAACATGGGCGCAAGGCCGGTCTGAGCTACATAGTGCGACCCGGCCTCAAAAAACTAGGGCTGGGAGATTGACTTAGCAGCTTAAGTGCCTGTCTGGCTAGCACCAGGCTGTGAGTTCAATTCCTGGTACCACAAAAAAAAACAAAAACAAACAAAAAAAAAAAAACAAAAAAACAAACTTCTAGAACTAAAAACAAACTTCTAGAACTAAAAACTGTTTACAATTTAAATTTGCATATCATACATCCTAAAATCTAAAATATTCCCATGCTTATTAAGCACACTTCTAAAATAAAAATCAAGATAAGTAACAAGAAATAAAATAAAATAAAAAAATTAACATGAAGAAAATAATTTCTTAAGGCCAGCAGAACCTAATTCTACTCTGAACTTCTACAGAGCCTCTCTGTGTCCCTCATGTGGCCTTCAGAATGGACCCTGCATTGCTATTTATATTTACCTTCCCAGCTTGCTAAGAAGTGAAAAGAACTGTCTTATAGTCACTTTAAAAGAAGTCTGATGTCATACTGGTTATTTTGAATGTTTTGGGAAAGAAGACGGAAGGAAACGTAAATATGAAACAATATGAAGGACATTTACCTCTGAACAGCCAAATATACAAAGAACAGGAGTTGGCTTGAAATAAAAATATTTTATCAAGTGATCAAAATGATTTATCAAATTACTAATTGTTGGGAAGCACTACTAAAGGGAGCTCATTTGTCAATTGTAGGTCATTTAACCAATGTATCACATGGGATCATCTGGGGAACAAAAAGCCAAAGAATCAGAAAAAAAAATCATAAAACCAAAAACGGCTATTATGGTCATAGCTAATACCTCCTAGGAGATGTAAGTATTCTAAACAAATATAGTAAAGAGACCAAGTCTGAGTCAAATATAAATTGGAGGAGGCTGAAATACTTCTTATGTTTCACTGAGTATACTTTCACTCTAAAAACTGAGTTTAGCATTTTACATGTCATCTAATTTGGCCCCTACAAACACAGGAGGTGGGTGCTATTATTATTTCCATCTTACAAATGAAGAAACAAAGAGCTTGAGAAACCTGCCCAGAAAGAACAGGGACGAAGAAGGGGAACTAAAAATGATTAAGATGTGATACGTATATGCACTGACTCCTCAAGTGATGGTAAAAAAGAAAGAAAAAGGAAAAAAAAAAAAAAAGGGAAAGACAGAAAGAAAGAAAAAGAAACTTGCCTGGTGTCATATGTCAAAAAGTAAAAGAGATGGAATTCAACTCCAAGCAGTCAGATTCCAGAATCCAGGTGCAAGACTGCCAGTATAAATCACGCTTACAAAAGAATGAAATGTAATGTAACCTAGGGGGAAAAATCAATCATTAATACAGTATTTCTAAATTTCTAAATTAAGTATAGTAAAAGGTGGTATTAAAAAAAATGAAAATGGATTTTGTTAGACATATTTAAAAAGAGCTCTTTTACTAAGTTAAAAAATGTTAGTTGGAAAAAGAAAAAAAAAGTTGGGCCCCTTTGGTCAATATATTGAATAGGTACTTTTTGTACCTAGGGAATATAATGTTAAGCAGGACAGATGAAATTCTTGCCTTTCTAGAGCTGACATTCTAGTGGGAGTGAGAGACAAAAAGATTAGTGAACAACAGAATTTCAGAGTGCTAGGTATACAGATGAGTCAGGGAGGAAATGTGGACTTACCATTTGAGACATTTAACTATACAAGTAAAAAGAATGGCATAGATGGCAGACAAAGTTGTTAATTGTTACTCTGTTTTTAAAGATAGGCTACATGACAGCCTGCATATATTTGGATCTGGACAGACCCCTGGAGAGGTTATTTCTTTTTTTCCTGGAGAGTTGATGAGGCAAGAAAGAAGGCATGATGCAGGAGCTATGAGCTATGAGCTATGATGTACAGAAGGAATGAGGAGGAAGATGGTGGGAAAGGCAGTTGGTCTCCAATATGAGGAAGACAGAAATAGGGATTTCATGTAGGACAGATTCTGCCTGAGGTCTTCCAATCTTCAATAAGGTATAAAGCTACCTTATTTGAGTGGGAACAGTGGGCTAGTGATGAATTCAAGGAATGGGGAGACGTTAAGAAATACTTACAGGATGTTAATATTTTGCAAATGGGAATGGGACCAATGCACAGAGGAAGGGGGGAAGGGAGAAAAGGGGAACAGAATATAAAAAGAATTAAGACGTGTTACATTTATGTAACAACTCCCCATAATGAGTAATTTTTATATACTGACAAAAACATGCACAAATAAAAATTAAAAAATAAATACTATGAAGTATCCCCTAAGGACTCATGTATTAAAGGCTTGCTCCCCAGTGGAGCAATGTTCGAAGTACAGTCTACAGAGGTGACAGAATCATGGGGGCACTAACCTCATCCAATGATGAGTTCATTGGCTGAATGAGCTGTTAGAAGGTGGGGCCTACTTGGAGGAAGTAGGTCATTGGGGGTGTGCCTTTGAAGCGTGCATTTCTTCTAAGATTTTTGGACAGGAATCTGAATTTGTCTAGTAATAAAGTTAGATGAATGATGAGGTAGCTATAAATAGGAAAAAAATAATGGGTAAGAATATTTTAAAAATGTGTCTATGACATAAACAGGACACTAACAATGTCCAATCAAGGGGTGTCTAACCAAGCAGTTCAATTTGTCTCCATCTTCTTGTCACAAAAATTCTTGCAATCTATTTGTCACATTCAACAGTAAGATATTTAGTCAAGAAGCTTAAAGACATGAATGGTTCTTTTATTTCCTAAAGCAGATTCCTTTTTTTTTTTTTTTTTGCGGCACCGGGATTGAACTCACAACCTCGCGACTGCTTGACAGGCGCATAAGCTGCTGAGCCAAACTCCTAGCCCTGGTTTTTTGAGGCAGGATCGCACTGTGTAGCTCAGGCCGGCCTTGCACTCCCATTGTAGCCCAAGCTGGCCTCAAACTCACAACGCTTCTCCTACCTCAGCCTCCTGAGTGCTGGGATTAAAGGCGTGCGCCACCACGCCCGGCTTGTCACATTCAGCAGTAAGATATTTAGTCAAGACGCTTAAAGACATGAGTGGTTCTTTTATTTCCTAAAGCAGATTCCTTTTAAAAGTAGTTGACAGCTTCACGTTCATTCTAGAGGTGATTTCATTGCATTGCTTGAAGAAATTCTTTGATATTAACTGATATTTTCATTGACAATTTCATTTAAAAGTTTAAAAAAAATCTTTTTTTTTTTTTTTTTTTTTGTCTTTTTTGAGACAGGGTCTTGCACTGCAGTTTAGGCTGGCCTGTTCATCACTTTGTAGTCCAGGCTGGCCTTGAATCCCGAGTGCTGGGATTACAGGCAAGCACCACCACTCCTGGCCTTCTTTGTGTTTTTGACATGCCTTTATCTAAAGGTGGGGTCTTTATTTCTTTCCTTAGAACCAGTGCAGATGAAAATTCTCCCTGGAATATTTTGAGTCTTAATATCATGGTTCAGGAGCACAGGTGGATGATCAGGGATAGCAAAACCCTGTCTCAAAAAGACAAAAACAAAAACAAAACAAAACAACTCTGGAAACCACCCCCCCCCAAAGAATAGCATACTGGTAAAGTGGACTGTGTGGGTGTAGACATACCATGCAGGCATTTTTGGAAAATACAAAATACTCCACAAGCGAAAGGAAAGAAAAATGCCTATATCAAGGGATGTGATGAAATGTCAGGAACACCAGACATCCTAAAATTTTTCCAAATGCAAGGAAAAAGGAAATAGATGAATGGTATCAGACTTCTCAATAGCAACACTATAAGCTAATGATGGAACAATGCCTTCAAAAGAGGGACACTAATTTTCAATGTAGAATTCATCATTAATCTAAGTCACCATTCAAATGCGAGGGTAAAATAAAGGCATTTCCAGATATGCAAATTATATATTCAGGAAAAAACATGAGGTTTTGTATGTACCCTTTCTCAGGAAGCCACTAATGAATAAGGAAGACACAGGATCCAGGAAATAGAGCCAACACAGGTAATGGCAAAGGGATTTTCCAAGATGATGACAAAGGGAAGTCCCAGGAAGACAGCTATGCAGTAGTCAGGAGACCAAACCAATCCGGACTGGAGTAGGAGACGTAGGGCTCTAGAAGAACCATCTCCCATGAAAAAGAAATGAAGATGAAAGATTACCTGAAAATACTGAAAGATTATGAGTTCTGCCAGAGTTTGAGGACCAACTATCAACTGATAACAAACAAAACTAAGCAAATGAAAAGCAAAAGCCACAATTATCTCATCCAGGAAAAACAAAAGTTGTACAAGAAGAAAATGTAATAACAGTACCCTTCACGGTTCATCTGTGAATAATAGGTATGCTGTCATAGCATACAATACTGAACGCTGATTTAACTGGGAACTGTAAAGTATGCACGAGAATGCAAGATGGTTGCACAGGACAGCTATATGCTCGATTTCCTAAATAGCTCATCCAGAATATGCAAAGATGAAAAAACAAAAAATAGCAGTATAAACATTAAAAACAAAATCAGCTGAATCATATAAAACTGCTATTTTTTTGTTTTGTTTTGGTTCGGTTTTTTGAGACAGGGTCTTTCTATGTAGTTCAGGCTGGCCTGGAACTTGGAATGACCCTCCTGCCTCAACCTTCCAAGTGCTGGGATTATAGGCATGTGCAACCATGCCCTGCTGTTAAAACTGCTGATTTTAAAATCATTTGCCAATCCAAAAAAAGAGACACTTTTATGTAATACAAGTTAATATATAGTAGTATTACTATCAATTTTAGAATAAGTAGAAAACAGCTATTGATAAAGAACACTCAATGGAACTTTTTTTTTCTTTTTGTTAACAAACACTGTCAGGAGGATAATGGGTCCCAGTTTGGGGTAACAAAGTGTCTAACATGTTACTACCATCATTAACAACAATAATTAGCATTCTACTGAATGCTAATTATATATTTACTACTAAAACATTTAACATAATGTAATTTACTTTCATGTTATAAAAGTTACATTAGAATTTTTCGTCAGTTATCCCACTACAGAAACATTTGACTGTTGGCAAAATTTTGACTAACAGAATGCTAAATAACAAGAGCAGGCTGTATTTAGGTTCCTTTGTTGACATAAAAAAATAGCTAAGTCACTCTTCCAAAATTAAAGCTCTATGAAATTGTGGCTCTGTAAGGCTACTTCAGTGATAATTCCTATCAGTTTTTAAATTAACTTATTTGAGTTAATAAGTTCATTAACATTAAAAATTTATTTAAATTTATACCATGAAACCAAAACTTATCCGATTAAGAAAAAGTATAAACTTTTACCAGTGTTAGCTGTTACAAAAAAATAATTCAAACTTGTTAGTATAAGTACAAATTTTTACCAAGAATAATGGATTCTGATCCAGCCAGTGGAAAATTTTCTCTTCGAATTAAAAGCAAATGTTTTAAACAGAGAGAATATGCATAAACAGATGCTGTGGGGGTTTACATTTCATTTTGTGCTGAAAATTAGTAGGAATTAAAATACATGTGATACAAAAATAAATAATCTTAAAGAAAATCCTGAAGAAAACTGAACCCATCCAATTATTCCTATCATCCAGTATATATTAGTATATATTTTAGCAATACTTGGGATTGAATTCAAGGCCCCACATGTTAGGCAAGCACTCTAGCACTGCACTACACTCCCAGTCCTTTTTATTTTATTAAAATAGGCTCTCACTAAATTGCCCAGGTTGACCTTAAATTTGCAATCCTCCTGCCTTAGTCATCAGGACAACAGCTTGGGCCACCATACCTGGCTGCTGCCCTCCCACTATTTTGAATTAAAAGATCATAATAAAATATATTTCTGAAGTGTATATATATATATATATATATTTTTTTTTTTTTTTTTGTGGCACCGGGGATTGAACTCACAACCTCGTGCCTGCCAGACAGGTGCTTAAGCCACTAAGCCAAACTCCCGGCCCTAGTTTTTTGAGGCAGGGTCACACTATGTAGCTTAGACCGGCCTTACACTTGTGTTGTAGCCCAAGGCAGCCTTGAACTCACAACGCTCCACCTACCTCAGCCTCCCGAGTACTGGGATTAAAGGCGCGCGCCACCACACCCGGCTCTGAAGTATATTTTTATAATTATAATTTTCCATCACTCTATAAAATTAGAAGGATAAAAAAGAAAGTGAAAATCATCACCCAACACAAACATCATTTTTTGTTTTGTTTTGTTTTGTCTTTTTTGAGACAGAGTTTCACTATGTAGTTCAGGCTGGCCTTGAACTCACTTTGCAGTCCAGGCTGGACTCGAACTTTCAGCAATCCTCCTGCCTCAGCCTCCTGAGTGCTGGGATTACAGCACCACCACACCCGGCCACAACAATCTTCTAAAATTTAAATATTTTGGCTTAAAAAAAAAATAGCAAGGAACAGTTGGTGCTATCAATGGCCTGTTTTTAACCGGTCTACATCAACTATAACTGCTCATAACTTTACCAGCCCAACAGTCAGGCAGGCAGTTCTACTGCGTTCAAGTCTGGGACCTGCAGAGCTTCCCTCTCTGGGGATGAGGACAATGAAAAAAGGTGTTCTGTTTTTCAGTAGTCCTGTAAGAGGAGCCATTGAGCTGGGCTGCACAACCAGACAACAGAACACAGGAAAATTCAGATCAAAGCAAGGGTGCATGCCAAGGTAATATGCAATAAAACCCTTGGCCAAAGCATTAAGGGGAAAAAAAATGCAAAGAGGTGGAAAGAACCTGCCGGATCACCTTCTTATTAACACAGGGAGGCAGAAGAAACAAAATCTGACCATAGTGAAGAGCCAAGAAAACAGTGTCCTAGATATGCCGGAGTATTCCTACAGAGATGGACGTAAGTATAAAGACATATCACCCACGAACCAAACCCAGAAAGCAGTGTCCTGTATGCTGGAGTGTTCCTATGCACATAGACACGAATATATTACCATTAACTAGACCCCAAAAGCAAGGTGTTCTGAATATAGACAGAAAAGGATACAGACATAAATTTCCAATTAATAAAACCCACTGGTTTTACAGTGAGAAACAAAAAACAGCTATTTGAATTAACACCAGAGACAAAACGAGGTAGAGGTGTGAAGTAATCTTTGTACTCCCTTTTTTCCCTTCTGATGATCTCTGATTTTCTCATTTCACAGGGGACACACACGCACACACGCTCACACGCGCGCACACACACTAGGTCTCCAGAAACAAAGAAGGGTCCTTAATTCTCCGGCCTGCGTGAGCACACACGCCCCCCACCCACAGATAATGAGGCCACCATATGACTTTCATTACGAGTGAGCCAAGGAGAGAGGTCTCCATGCCGATCAATGCCTTGCACACTGTGGCAACCAAGCACAAACCAAGCACCACAAAGAAAGGAGAAAAGTGGATCGGGACCAGGAAAACATTGCCACGCCGCGACCCCCAAGGCGCGTCCCCACCACCACCAAGGAGCGCCCGTCCTCGCCATCCTCCGAGCCTCCCTGCTCACCGCTGCCACCTCCCACGTCCGGGGACGGAGGCCGAGGCTCGGGCGACCTGGGTGCGAGGGGCGGCCAACCTGTTCGGCGTGACCTCCCGGTGACAGTCGCGCGCCGCTCTGCCCGCGGGACTCAGCCCCGGCCGCGCCGGACCCTCCCCCGCGTCCCTCTCGGGCCTGGGACCGCTGTCCCAGCCCTCCGCCCCGCGCCGGGGCCGCCGAGGCTCCGGAGTGTGAGGGAGGCTGGCGCGGGCCCGCGTCCTCCCCAGCATCCCGGACTGGACCCGCCCCGTCCCCTAAATCCCAGTCCGGGGGCGGCGGCCCTCGGTGCCAGCGTCCTTGCTAGCTCACTTACTCTGGCGCACCGACGGTGGCGGTGGAAGTGTGAGACCTTCAGCTCTCGGCGGCTGGCTGAGGGCGGAGAGCTGCGTGCGACGAGTCAGTCAGCGGAGACTCTGTGCGGCCGAGGTGGCAGCAGCAGACGGCTCACGGCTGCCCCCGGCGAGGGGCGGGCCCAGCGGGGGAGGGGCGGGCGCCGCACCTCTCATTCATGCAGCGGAGGCGGGGTGAGGGACCCGGATGCCCGGGCAGCCCCCGCCCACCGCGCTGAGGGCGCACGGCCTCGGCGTCTGCTGTGCGCAAGCGCGGCGCTCTTTGGCTGGGCCTGGTTCCGTCTATGGGCTGGCTCAGTCTCACTGCATAGCAAGACTGGTTAGACCTCTCCTTTGACTGTTCAGTATTTTTGTTTGCTCTGTAAGCATTAAAACAAAACAAAACAAAAATAATGAAATAATGGAACATCACCTCCTTCCTGGCATCGAGCCTCGGAGTCCTTGGGGACAAGGGCTGAGCTCCGGGTGGGCTACCCAGTATCACCCCGTCCATCTGACCCTCCCGCTGCAGGTCCTCTTAGCTGAGTGCTACGCTTTCGGTGATTGCTAAGATCCAGATTCTGGGTAGCGGAAAGAATTGCTGCAAGAAAACAGTGTGTTGTTTAATTACATCTACCTTCCCATCTGGCTGACCACCAGTTTCCATTCTACAGGGCAGGCAAGAAAGTGACTTAGGTTTTGGGTTCTCGGTTCTTCCTATAAGCCCAAGGCCTAGACTGTAAAGCTGCTCCACCCATCTGGGAAGGCCTGGTCCTTAGCGGGCGTGCACTCTTGTTCTCACTTCCTTGGTTGTGCCGCTCCAGGAGCTGGAAGCAGGTGTGTCAGGCCTCAGCCTTCCTCTCTGAGGCTCCTCCTGAATGTGGGCACTGCAGCTCAGGGCTTGCAGAACCAATTGTCTCTTTTTTCTCAGTCCCTGTCTCCCTCTCTGAGGTTCTTTTTCTTTCTGCCCTTCCGTACTTCTCACATAAATAGCTCAGAGCCCTAACATCGTGGAACATTTCAAGAAACAATCGGCTACCCAGTGGATACAGTCCTCTAAGAGGAGAGATGGTACAGCCCTGTGCTAGCAAGAGCCCTGTCCCAGGGATGTGGACCCACAGCCTCCTTGCCACTCAAGCCAGGAAGCTGGGGGACACCTCCCCTCCTTGTTCTCAGTGGCAACAGGCACTAAGAAGGCCATCTCAACCCAGGTTTGCCCATACTGTACCTCTCTGCCTAAATCAAGTTTCCTCATCTCTGTCCTTGGCAATTGGGAACTACTCAGTCCAGTCCCATGCAAATCTAGTCTTGTGGTATGCAAATCTGCCGTGGTTACACCTTTTTATTTCCCTGCCCCGTGTGACACATTAAGCCTAATTTTCCAGCTGTTTTCAGTACAGCATCATGGTGTTTCACCCTTGGTGACTGTGTTCCCTGCTGGTCCCTCTATTAAAAAAGCAACATTTACTTAGCAACACACAAAAGCTGCTTTTTCTTCTGAAAAACCCACAGAGGGTTTTTTTTTCAGTCAGTGAAAATGCTGTGTGATATGATGATGGTGAAAATGTCATTTTATGTTTGTACAAACCTGTAGAATGTACAGTATCAAGAATAAGTCCTAATGTAAGCTGTGGACTTTGAGTGGTAATGACAAGTCATTGTAGGTCCATCAGATGCAAAAGCATACTACTTGATGGGGAATGAGAATAATGGGAGGGGTGTGTTGTGAGGCAAAGGGTATAGGGTTGTTTCTACCTTCCCCTCAGTTTTACTGTGAACTCAATTTTACTGAGCAGTTGCTCTTTAAAAAACTAAGTGTTTTTTTCAAAGTCACCTTTTAAGTAAACTCTTCCTTCCCACCTCCATCCACTGATAGACTTGCTATAGAATCCCCACCTGTGTCTTGTACCCATTTCCCTCTTGGTACCTGGCATCCTTTGAGCGCAACTCATTTGCATATTTTCTCATTCACTCGTGTACATGTATGGGCCTTTCAGTGGCAGAAGCAGGGTCTCCTCAGGATCTATATGTGATTGGTGCACAATGGGTGTGGAATAGTTAGCAGTAGGAGTCACATTAACCAGAGGCCCAGGGAGACTCTGTGAAGGAATAGTTAGCAGTGGGAGTCACATCAACCAGAGGCCCAGGGAGACTCTGTGAAGGAGAGAAAGACTGAGTTCCTTTTCTTTCTCCTTCCTTTTTGTGGCTTCCCACCCCTGGCCTATGTTTGGAAAGCTGTTTTATTTGTTTATGAAGCTTGCTAGTAATAGCTATAGCAGAAAGTGGGATGACTCCAGCTTCATGTCTTTTGTGCTAATAAAAAATTCAGTGTGTCTGAGGGAAAGAGAGACTGTAAACAGTAGTGGCCATGTTCAGTTGGTACTTCCAGGGAAACCTATCTTATTAAAATTTTCCTGAGGCATCAGTTAACAGGGTTAAAGAGAAAGTCTCCTTGGTACTGGACAGGTGGAAACTGGCCTCGCAGCTCCACAATATGTGTTAGGTTTGTGTCCTTCTATCCCCAGTCATGAGTTGGTCCTTCTTGGAGGAGAAATCAGAGTCAGTTTCCAAGCTGGAGAGTCCTGCCCCTCAGTGGTGCAGGTTCTATTCACTGCTTGCTCCCTTCTCTGTGATGGTTGGGGATAAAGGTGCATCAAGATCTGGAGAGATCTGGGAAATTCTTTCCCTGGAGCATTTAGGTGGATTCCTAGGCATCCAAAATTTAAAGGGGCAGCTTTTCCACTGTATGGGTTTGATCCTGTGACCCCCCCAAAGCCTCACCTAATCATGGACGGGACTGAGTCTGGCATTTGTGATTGGTTTGTTGTCTGACGCTGGGATTGGTGATGTGAGTGTTGCACCCACCCAGGGGTGGAGCCAACAAACAGTGTAAGGGCAGGAGGAAGGCGTGTCTTCACTCTCTCTTGCCAGGTTCCCGCCTTGCTGTTGCAGGGTCCGTGAATGGCTGCCCCAGCATGCCACGCTGCCTTGGAGCAAACTGAGTATGGACTGAAACCCCCGGAAACCGTAAGACACTGTAAACCTTTCCTTCCCTAATTTTAGGTGTCAGGTATTCTGTCTCAGTAGCAAGTAAAAAGTAATCAAGACACCCACCTAACATGTTCCCTCACTCCACACGTGGGCAGGGGTGAATTGGGGAAGACTTCACTGTTAGTGCCTGCAGAAAATGTCCCTTTCTTTGTCTATTCCCTTGCTATGGCTTGCATGTGTCCCCCAAAGTTCATGTGTTGGACACTTAGTCATCAATACAACATACTTAAAGGTAGGACTTTTAAGTGGTAATTAGGTGAATGAATGTGATGGTCATGATTGCCAACTAGATTAAAAGTACACTAGAGAAGTAATTGGATTACAATACTAAACTCATCAGTGGGTCAGTTTGCTGATGCTCATAGCTGAATGTGCCCCACGTTGCAGGACAGGAATCAAGGTGGGGGCATGCTTTTGGAGGGTACATCTCTCCTTGGTGCTCCTCCCGTGTCCTGTGCTTCTTGACCACTGTGAAGCGAGCAGCTTTTCCCCACCACACCCTTTCACCGTGATGTTTCTGCCTTGGAGCTAGCTGATTATGAAATGAAGCCTCTTAATTTGTGAACCATGTTAAACCTCTTCTCCTTTAAATTGTCAGTGTTGGGAATTGTGTCCCAGCAGCAGGAAAACTAACCAACACTATGTTTCTCAATGTCACTATTTCAGGAGTGGCTTCCTGATAAAAGGATGAGCTCAGTCCTTTCCCTTTCCCTTTCCTTCCCCTCCACCTCTCATATTCAGTCTTGCTCCTCTGTCTTCCCTCATGGACAACACACCAAGAAACACTCATCAGATGCCAACCTTTGATCTTGGACTTCCCAGCCTCTTAAACTATAAGGAACAAATCTCTACTCTTTATAAATCACGCACTTATAGGTGTACTGTTATAGCAGTACAAAAAGGGCTAAGATACGCCTTCCTCCTTCCTTCTTCCATCTCCTTCCCACATTATACCTTTAAAGCATTTTCCTCAGTGCCATCACCTCTCAGAAAACTCTGTCCCTACCCCTATGGCCAGAAGTCCTTCAAGTCTCCTCCTGGAAAAGAAATGACATCTAATTTTTTTTTTCTTTTTTTGTGGCACCTGGGATCAAACTCACAGCCTCACACTTGCCAGACAGGCACTTATACCACTGAGCCAAACTCCCAGCCCTAGTTTTTTTGAGGCAGGTTTGCACTATGTAGCTCAGGCCAGCCTTGCGCTCGCATTGTAGCCCAAGCGGGCCTCAAACTCACAATGCTCCTCCTACCTCAGCCTCCCGAGTGCTGGGATTAAAGGCATGCACCACCACACCCGGCTTGACATCTAATTTTAAATCAAATGTCGGTGACTAATTTTGGAGCAGCAGCTTTCTCAATGATAACTATAGTGGGAGTGAGAACTGGTTTTAGTTATCTTTGGATCTGGCATGCAACACGTATTTGTGGAATGCCTACCTGACTAGTGAAAGCAAAACCAGTCCTTCAAACAAGCTAAAAAATCAGTAATTGTCCACAGTACAACCGCTCTGCCATCCTCCCTACCTGGTGGAGCCTGTCTGTCTGTTACGTATTGTGCACCATCCTAGAAAAAAAAAAAAAACCCCTCCTATCAATCAATCATGCGCCCGCTTAATTATTATCTGGAGATAAGAATAAGCCTTTCAAGGGTTGACTATACAACGCTTTGACACCCCCCACCCCCAGCAGAACAACAGCAGAATCTCCACATTTCTGTGAGAGCAGGAAGTATCCTCCTATATTATCTTCATTCCAGGAATTCCAAAGAGATCCCTGCTGATGGTTCCCTGCCCCCTACCTTTGGAGGGGAATTGCTTCTTGGTGCGGGATGTGCCTGCAGACTGAAACAGTTAGTGGAGAGGAAACCTAGGTGCCTCTGTATGTGGTACTTGTGAGTGTGAAGGAGTTGGGAGCTAGGGATTCTGCTTCTCCAGTTACCAAGTCACCTTGCCTTTGTAGCATGCACACAGGCCCAGTTACTCTAGTGGAACTCAGAGCTTGTAGAATATAAATGTGCTCACAATCCTATGTGAGAGCTTCCTAACTGAGACCAGCCACAGATGCAGGACGCCAGCGGCATACTTTCCAGAGGACAGTACAACCTATTCCGACTCACTTTCAGATTGGAGGACTTTTGTCTTTGTGTGGATTCTCGTAGGCCCTGAGCAGACCCTAGGACAGAGACTTGGATGTAGTTTACTTGTTTTGGAGCTCATCTCAGGAAACAGGAGTAAAGAAATGGGAAAAGGAAGATATAAAAGAGAGAGAAGCCAGTATGTTGATGTACAGTTATTGCCCAGTTGCCCATAACAGGGGCTCAGTCCTGCTGGGAACCCACTAAGCGACATTGTGAAACAGCCATCAGCATTGTCCTCTTGCAGGATGGCAATTCTGGATCCCCAGAAATTTAAAGCTTCATTTGTGGAGCCCAGCAAGTTGTCCAGCTCACCTCCCCCTGCTGTTGGTCACGTAGCTCTTACCTTTGCCAAAACCATTAGAAAGAACATCACCATCACCACAATATCTGCCTCTTCCTGATTTTTCTCATCCAGCTATGTCACTACCTTTTTTCTCTGATGGCTTCTTAGGTTTGAGCTTGAAAGAGGAAGAGGAATGATACATTTGCCCGCAACTCGTTCTAGGAAAAAGGAACTATGGTGGTTTTCATCTTCCTCCATTTCATCCTATCCTGTGTACAAGTAGGTCTCAACCACCACCATTAGCGCTCCTTCAAAAGAAAGACACAGCAAAGAGAGGGCACAGAAAAAGCCAGCAGGCCTTCTGGAATGTTCTCCAGCTGTGGCAGTGCTTCCTTTGGACAGGCTTCCCCAGTTATCTTGACTTTTTGCCCTTCCAACCTACATGGTTATAATTGAAATTCAGCTCTCTCTGCCCTTGGAGGTTGGCTCAGACAGTGAGTGACTCAGGGAAGAAATTTGAAGTTTGTCAGGGATCAGGAAGCAGGGAGACTTAGCTGTGGCTCTATGACCTGGTGTTTCTCACTTGCTTGTCTATAATCCCAGGGCTTATAGGGAATGCTGGGAGAACGTGTCTTCGCAGGACCACCACATGTTTTTTAGGGTAGGATGGTGAATTAAATCCAGGCATCTACTTTTGCTCTTCCTAAATCCTACTAAAGAACTATTCTAAAGAGACTTTTTTAAAGCTATGATCTCATGAGGATAGAACAGAAGAAGGAACAAAGGAAGTAACAAATAGTAAAACAATTTTGGAAGCTACAAAACAGAGGGATGTGTGGTAATTGACTTAGAAGCTCCAGAAAAACAAAAACCCAGAGAAAGTTAAGAACAGTCCTATTTCCATGGCAATATTCCAAAAAAAGAAAAAATGAATGAAAAAATTTAAAAAGATATTGGCAGTCTTAGATACCTCTGGGACTGAGCTGGCCAAAAGCAGGAGAAAGAACTGGGTGAAAGGTGACTGGGAAAAAGTTAAAGACTTATTTCCTACCTCTTACCCTCCATACTACAAGTCTTGCCCTACCAGGGCTAGGACTGGAGATTTAGCCTCTAGAGAGGGTAAGAGAGAGGGTCCCTGAACTGGAGGCACCCGGCACAGCTGAGGGCAAAGGTGTCGTGTAAAGAACAAGGGCATTAAATGAATTATTTCCTCACTGCATGCTAGAATCTTCAATATCTTCTCAGTTCATTTGCCAAATTACTAGCAGCTGTCCTTATCTTTCTTCTCTAGGAACTCTGAGCAGCCAAAAATGAAAGAACTAAGGATATTGGCGTTAGGGATTTCAGTGAATGATCACCCATGTCTTCCTTCCAGTCATTCTCTGTGTTGACAAGCCCGACTCCTGCGCCCAGGGCTATGCAATAAGCTTTTAAGGCCTTTACCCTGAATCAGGACAACCAATGATGATGTCTTACGTTCCCTAGAAGCAGAGGTTGAGATACAGATGTGGGTGCATGTGACTTACTGAGGGTGGATGGTCATGAAATCTCCTCCTTCTACTCCCAGAAACAGCAGAGAAAGACGGTCTTGACTGGAGTCCAGTCTCAATCTGATCCCGCAGGGAGGATCAGATGTGGAGTGGAAATTGCTCCACATCATACCTTGGAGCAAGAAAGCAATTGTCTTTACACATCTGTTAATCTATCACTAGCTCTAGACTGCCAAGGAGGAGGCTACAATCACCCAGGCTGGACATTTCCTGGCAGAGAAAGAGGCAGCTCTGATTCACTAACAGACTGACAGCAGGTAACATCTAGTATAGATTACCAGTTATCTGAGTAAACCTGCTAACATGGAAGATGGAGAACAATAAAAAACAAATCAAAACAAGCATGCTAACAATCAAAATAAACAGAAAAAAGCAGCTTGAAAAGCATCAAGAGTTATTCTTAGGGATAAGAGGATATGATTCCCACAAAAAAGAGTAAGATGCTATTTTAAGATAGTAAATAAAAGCGCCTTTAAAATAAACATACATGCACGCACATGTATGTATGTACACAGTAACAGAAAAGAAAAACTCAGTAGAAGGTTTTGGGGAAAAGTCTGGGATATCTCACAGTAAATAGATCCAAAAGATATATAATGGCAAATAGGAAAGAAAAGATAAGGAATGTAAGTGGATAGTCCAGAAAGTTTAGGATCTAAATAATATGCATTCTAGAAAGAGAGGGCAAGAAATAACCAAACATCTCAAGACAAATTTCCCAAGCTGGGAAATGTAAATTTCCAGGTCATTAAGGCCCACTGTATGCCTAATTTACTGGGTAAAAATATGCCTAATCAAGGTACATACTTGTGAAATTTCGGAACACTGGGGACAAAAAGAAGATTCTACAACTTCAGTACATAAATAAATACTCATAGACTAAGTCTTGAGAATCAAAATAGGCCATGTGTGGTGGCACACATGTATAATTCTAGCACTTGAGAGGCTGAGGCAGGAGGATTGCCATGAGTTCAGGATTGGCATGGGCTACATAGCAAGTTCAAGCCTGGCTTGAACTACATAGCAAAACCCTGTCTCAAACAAACAAGCAAGCAAAACAAAACAAAACAACAACAACAACAACAAAACAACAAGAAAGAATCAGAATGGCTTCAGACTTCTCTTCACTGGAACCATTTCAGCACCAGATGGAAGGCAGACTATCAGAGCAGTAATAGCTTTAGAATTATAAAGGAGAAATTGTTTCCGATCTAGAATTCTACACCTAGCCAAACTACCAATCAAGAGATGAGTAGAATGAAGATAATTTTAGATATGCATGATCTCATGCTTCATTTTCTAGGAAGTAACTGAAGGATGTGCTCTACCTAACCAAGGTAGCAAGCCAAAGAGGAGGACACAATATATACAAAGTGGAGGATCTAACATAGGGAAGAAATACAGGAATCCTTGTGAGACTAATACAGGGCAAACCTAGGAGAATGGGAGAAGAACCAGGAGACCCACTTAAACATGTCATCACCAAGGTGACCACTATTCTTTATAACCAAACTTTGTTAGAGGCAAAAAGACAGATTCCCAGTTATTGTTGGAAAGAGAACCTGCCTGATACTGTCAAGGCTTGGCTTCTAGTTCTGGCTGTGTCTTGAAAGTAGCTATGCGGCTTGGGAAAATCATTTTCCTTCCATGGACCTCAGAATCATCCTCTGCAAATGTCCAGATGGACTAAGTGAATCACATGAGCCTTCAAGGCTGCATGTCGATAAAATGTATACTTTGTAGTACATGGTTCTGTGGGTTTTGAAAAATGCAGAGTTATGTAACCACATTGGTAATCATGCTACAGAAGTTTCCTCATCAAAAAATGTACTCTCATACTGCCTCTTTGTAATAGACCACTGATGCTCCCCTTAACTTCTGACAAGCACTGACCTCTTCTACATTCCTGTAGTTTTGCCTTTTCTGGAATGTCATATAAACATAATCATGCAGTATGAAACCTTCTGGGTTTGCCTTCTTTTATTTAACTCGAGGCATTTGGTTTGGCATTCAAGCCAGAAATCAGCCCTGGTCTTGTTTCCAGTTCTCCCCCAAAGTAGATGTTGAGGCAAGAATTAATATGCATGTAGTCTATGTGGGAGGTGATCCTAAGAAGTGGCAGTTAGCAGAACCAGGAAGAAGTGAGACAGGGAAGAGAAAGAAGCCATATAGGGTGTGTTCCCACTGTGGGAAAGAAGCTCAATCTCCTGGGAACTCTGGGTACAGAACATAACATCAGAGCCATGTGGCTCAAGAGATATTTACAAACATCTGCTAGCTTCCTGTTCATCAGCCTTATCTTCCCTGCACTTTTGGCTTTCCCTGTATACAGGGACCAGGCACGTTCCTGTGGTCAGAAGTGAAATCTTCAGGCAGAAAGGTACAGGCGACTGTACTGAACATTATAGAGCACAGATGGGAATGCCAAGGACAGTGTGTGAGGCACTGACAGCATCAACTATGTACTTCCTGCTCCTCCAGTGAGAGAATGAAACCCACATATACCACAAAGCAGCTGCAGGGAGGAGCCTGGAGAGCCTCTGGGGTAGGGGCCTGAGCAGGCAGCCAGGATGAACCTAGAGCCTCATTGCAAGAAGTTTGAGAGCAGGGGTCCCTCTCAAGAGGACAGACCCTCAGATGCAGATGGGGTGCAGACTGCCAGGAAACAACCATGCCCCACTGCCCATCCTTATTATGATCAATACCCCAAGGTGAACTGTAGCCTTTTTTCTATAGACAATAAAGCAAGCTGGTATTAGCTGCCTTCTGTTCAGCAAATTATTGGGGTAATAGATATACATAAACTTTAGAGTGAAAATGCATGCGTGCAAGAAATCTTTTGATTTTTGTAATTTTAATTGAATTTGGCTTCTCTTGCGAGCCCCGTTCTGAGTAGGTCTTACCTTAATTGCAGTGAAGGGCATTTTCCCAAGTTTCTGGGAAGCCTCCAGGATTCCACAGCATTGGGAGATGTTTGGGAATTTATTCTAGTGTAAGCATAGGTGAATACTTGCTCTCAAACCCATTCCCTCAAACACGTTATCTACATCTGCATTCCTCTAGAGTTCTTTCTAATAGACCTTCTTGAAAATTCGCTTTTACTTTCTGAGGTGATTGTGGATTCACATAAAGTTGTAAGAAATAATATAAAACAACACTCTGTATCTTTCACCCCTTTTCCCAAATGGCAACATTTTGCACAACTGTAGCACAGAATCATAGCCAGGAAACTGAGACAGGTACAATGTACTAATTTTATTCCATTGTCACTTGTTTTATAGGCTCTTTCATGTACATGTGCACTTTGTAAGAATAGATATGCATTTTGTAAGAATAGATACATCTGATTATCACTGCAACTAGTTGACATACAGAACAATTCAACCACCATAAAGATGGCTATGCTGTCCTTTTATAATTACACCTGTACCCTACCTCACATCCTCATTGTTAACCCCTGCTAATAGGTTCTCCATCTGTATAATTTTTCCATTTCACAAATTAATACCAATGAAATCATAGAGTATGTAAACTTTGGGGATTAGATTTGTTCGCTTAGCAAACTTTCCTCCAGATTCATCCAAGTTTTTGCATGTATTAATAGTTTGCTCCTTTTTGTGGCTGCATAGTATTCTGTGGTATGGATGTCACTCTGTTTGTTTAAATGTTGAAAGGCAGCCAGTTTATTTCCCGTTTGGATATTGTGAATAGTCAATACAGTACAACAGTGATGAACATTTGTGTGTAGGTTTTCACATGAGTAATATAATTTCTCTGGGATAAATGTCCAAGAGTGTAGCTGCTAAGTCACAAGGAAATTTTCAGGTTAATTTAATAAGAAACTGCCAAACTGTTTTCCATTTCCACCAGGAACGCATGAGTGATCTAGTTTCTCTGCATTTTTACCAGCATTTCATGTTACAGTTTTCTTTTAGCTGTTCTGATAGATGTATAGTGATGTCTCATTGTGGTTTTACTTTGTAATTTCCTAATGGCTAATGATGTCAGACGCTTTTTCATATCTTTATTTGCCATCTGTGTCCTCTCTGGTGCAACATCTGGTCATATCTTCTACTGTTTTCTAATTGGATTATTTATGGGTTTGTTTTGTCTATTCGTTATTACTGTTTTGAGGATTCTTTACATACTCTAGACATTCCCTGGCTGTCCAATCTTTTGCCTTGCTTGGGCTGCATTGAGTGAAGAGGAATTGTTTGGATCCATGTATAAAATACATAATGTAGTTAATATGTACTAGTATTAAAACTTCTTTAAAAATATTTTTCATTATAACATTTTAAAAGGAAGACAACATAAACATAAAACTAGTGGAATATTTGACCATGTTGTTGTGAAATCAATGCAGCAATGTCTGGTTCAGCAGAAGTAGCTACCCAAGGTTAATAATTAAATAAGAAAACTTACATGACTGTGTAATGCAATAAACACCTGTCTTCACAGGCTCACATGTGTGTAGATAGGCTGAGATACTGTTATTGATAAGCGCTGTGTTTTACTCCTCCAGTTACACAAGCACACGAAGCATCAGATACACATGGGTCTCGATTTTACAGTTTGTGGTGTGGACAGACCATGGGGTTAGCACAGCACTGAACCCTTCCCTATAGACCATTCCATTGTCACCTCTGCAGTCCATGCTCAAGCACTGCACCATGAAGTCATAAAAATTCCCTAAAACTCACATAACAGGAGGGGTTTGGGTGCACACACCTGTAACCTTAGCACTCGGGAGACTGAAGTAGGAGGACTGCAACTTTCAGGCTAGCCTGGGCTTTTTCAAGACCAGCCAGGATATTGAGACCATAAAGAAAAAAAAAATCACATAATAGTGTTACACCTTATCTTGTGGGGCCACATTACTAGCTGTGCAGAGCCCCACACAACCCACAGGACATGGGTCGGGGTCGGACACACCTGTACTAGACATTGTTAGATATATGGATTGTGGATATTTTCTTCCAGTCTGTGGCTTGTCTTTTCATCCTTTTAAAGACTCACTCACATGGCAGAAAATTTTAATTTAGAAGAAGTTTTATTTCTCAAATTTTCCTTTTATAGATTATGATCTTGGTGGTAAATCTAACAACCCTTTGTCTAGTCCTAAATGTTGATGGTTTTTCCCTATTTTTTCTTCAAATTTTTGTATTTTATATTCTAGTCCATCATGCATTTTGAATTGTTTGTAAAAAGCGTGATGTCCAAATTGAAGGTCTTTTTTTCTGCCTTGGATGTACAGTTGCTCTGAGAGGGCTATCATTTCTCTATTGGATAGTTTTACACCTTTGTCAAAAATCAGCGAGGCAAGCAGTGGCGCCCAGCTGTAATCTCGGCTAACAGAAGGCTGAGGCAGGAGGACTGCAAGTTCAAGGCCAGCCTGGGCAACTCAATGAGACTCTGTCTCAAAGTAAAATAAAAAGGACTGGGCATGTAGCTGAATCTTCTCTGAATTTAATTTCAAGTAGTAGAGGAAGGAAAATCAGTTTGGTGTATTTTTTTTTTTCTGCAGCACCGGGAATTGAACTGTCTCATGCCTGCCAGACAGGTGCTTAAGTCACTGAACCAAATTCCCAGCCCTAGTTTTTTGAGGCAGGGTCGCACTATGTAGCTCAGGCCGGCCTTGTGCTCGCGTTGTAGCCCAAGCCGGCCTCGAACTCACAACACTCCCCCTACCTCAGCCTCCCAAGTGCTGGGATTAAAGGCGTGCGCCACCACACCCGGCTAGTTTGGTGTATTTGTGTGAATATTTCTTGGTTGTCTGTTCTGTTTCATAGATTTATGTGTCTGTCTTTTTGCCAATATTGCACAGGCTTGATGACTACAGTTATATAATAATCCCTGAAATTGGGTAATGAGGCTTTTCATTTTATTCCTCTCTTACATAATCAATTTATCAATTTTAGGACTCCAGCTTTCAAACATTCTATGTCTACAAAAATGCTTCCTGGACTCCTGAAAGGAATTTCACTGAACTTAAGGGATAACTTTCAGAAAACTAGTATCTTTACCATGGGGTAACTCCTCCAAACCATAAATAAGATATGTTTTCCCACATATTTAGATCTTCTTTAATTTCTTTCACTGATGTTTGTAATTTTAGTATATAGATCTGGCACATGATTTGTCCGATTTATTCCTAGACTTTTTTTTGGAGTGATTATGGATGTTATTGCCTTTTTTTTTCCTTTTGGTTATTACAGTTTCAATGCCAGTATACAGTGTGTAGTGACCTTGTGTGTTATGATTACACTCACTTAGTTCTAAGAGGTTTGCCCCACTTTCAGGATTTTCTTAGGATTTGCTATGTAGACCATCATGTCATCTGAAAATAATAATAATTTTTTGTTTGTTTGTTTGTTTTTGAGACAGGGTCTTGCTATGTAGTTCAGGCTAGCGTTCAACTCACTGTGTAGACCACCTGACCTTGAACTTGTGGTGATCCTCCTGTCTCAGTCCCCCTCCACCCTGGTCCAAGTGCTGGGATTACAGGCGTGTACCCACCACACCTGGCTATAATAACCGTTTTATCTCCTCCTTTACAATCTGTTTGTATTTTTCATGTTTTATTGCACTGGTCAGAATTTCCACTAGTATGCTGAAAGACAGGCAAGAGTAAGACATCCTTGCTTGTCCTTGATTTTAGGTGGGAAAAAATTCAATCTTTCACCAATGTACAATGATAGTTTCAGGTTTTAAAAATGTTTTTAAAAATTAAGTCGAGATAGCGCTCTTCTATTTTTAATTGATTTAGGTTTTTTTGGGGGGAAGGTGATATTGAGACAAGGTCTCATTATGTATTTCAGTCTGGCATCTAACTTGCAGAGAGCTTCCTGTTTCAGCCTACTAAGTGATTACAAGTGTGCACTATCATGCCCTGCTCTTTTCTCTTTATTTCTTTTCTTTTCTTTTTTTCTTTTTAGATAGCGACTCACTGTGTTGCACAGGCTGACCTCTAATTCACAATCTTGCTTCAATCCCATGTGACTGGAATTATCTGTATTCCTCTGCAACTGGCTCATAGATCTTTCTATCTTTATGTAATTTTTTCTTTGTTCGTAGTAAGTTTCTTTGCTTTTAACTCTACTTTATCTAAGAGTATCACTGTCACTTATGCTTTGTTTTAAGACATAAGCCAGTTTTCCACTAGGATGGAATGTATCTTTTTCATCCTTTTACATTCAACCTGTCAGCATCATTATATTTGAAATGAGTTTCTTATTAGCAGCATATAATTAGGGCATACTTTAATCCACTATACTAATCTCTGTGTTGTGGTTGGTGTGTTCAGTTTATTTACATTCAGTGTAATGATATTTTAGGACTTTAGTCTGCCATTGTTCATATTTGTTCATTTTCTTATCTTTCGTGAATTATCTGAACATTGTAAGAATTCCTTGGATTTAGCTATGTTTATGAATGTGTATCTTTGTATAATTTTTATAGTGTTTGCCCAGAGTGTCTCTCTCTCTCCCATTATCACAGTCTACTGGCAGCAGCATTTTACCAGTTTGAGTGAACAATACAAATCTCACCTTCTTCCGGGTCCTTCTGCTGTTCCTCATTTATAACATAATTGTCTTAAATATTTTGTCTGTGTACAGCGCAAATAGCATTAGACAGTGTTACAGTTTTTGCTTCAGTCATGAAGAAACTCTAGAGAAGTCTATTATATTTTTCTGTTTTTTTTTTTTTTTTTTTTTTGAGACAGAATCTCACTATGCAGTTGAGGCTGACCTTGAACTCAACTATGACTGGCTTCTTACTCATAGCAATCTTCCTGCCTCAACCTCCTGAGTGCTGAGATTACAGGTGTGCACCACCACACCTGGCCTTTTTTTTAAACCCACATTTTTGATCTTTTGTTCTTTCTCCTTCCTTGATCTTCTAAGTTTTTTTTTTTTTACTATTATTATATTCTTTCTTTTTAGAGAATTTTCCTTAAACATGTCTTATAGCAGGGTCTCTAGCAACAAATTCCCTTGTTTGCCTCATCATTCTTAAAGTCTCTCACTCTCTATCTCTCTCTTCTTTTTTTCTTTTTTGTGGTGGTAGAGCTTGAATCCAGGGCCTTCACACTGAGTAACATCCTCTAGCCTGCTCCTCCCACCCACTTAAGTAAGTGTTTCAGTAAGGCACTAAATTACCCAGGCTGTGCTCAAATATTTGATCCTCCTGCCTCAGCCTCCCAGACTGGTGGGGTCACAGGCATGCACCGTCACCACGCCAGGTGCCAGAACTCTTTTTTCTTAATTAAGAAAAATGTTTGGACCAGATCTTGCTAAGTCATTAAGTTGCCCAAGCTGAGTTTGAGCTTGTGAGCCTGCTGCCTCAGGCTCCCAGAGTGCTGGGATTATAAGCGTGCACCACCATGCTGGAATTTAAAATTCTGGGCTGAATTTTTTTCTTTTAGCACTTAAAAAAAAGTGCCCCATTGCTGCTAGGTGTGGTGGTATATGCCTATAATCCCAGTACTTAGAAGGCTGAAGCAGGAAGATCTCCATGAGTTTGTGGCCAGCCTGTATTACATACTGAATTCAAGTCCAGCCTGAGCTAACAGTAAGACCCTGTCTAAAAAAACAAAACAAAATAACAAAAAAAAGAGTCTCCCTGCTTCCTGTTGGTCATTAGAATTGCTGATGGGAAATCTGTCATTGTCATTCTAATAGCTTTCCTCTTACAGGTAATGTGTCATTTCTCTCTCTAAAGATGTGTGTGTGTGTGTGTGTGTGTGCGCGCGCGCACGTGCGCGTGCTCGAGCATGTGTGCCTGTGCTCATATGCACTATGGATTGAACCCAGAGAGTGCTAAGCTACATCCTCAACCTTTTTTATTTTTTAATCGAGATAGGGTCTTGCTAGGTAGTGCAGACCGGCCTTGCAGTTCTGATCCTCCTCAGTTTCTGCAGTGCTGGTGTGATGGGCGTGTGCCGCCACACCCAGTCCTTTTTTGTGTGTCTTTAGTCTGAAGATGCTCGAATGTGATAAGTCTTGGGGTTCATTTCTTTGGATTTATTAAGTTCGTAGGTTACTCACCTTCTTGAATCTGCAAATTCATTCATTCATTCAATGCTAAATTTAACTTTAGTCATTTTCTTTCTTTCTTTCTTTCTTTCTTTCTTTCTTTCTTTCTTTCTTTCTTTCTTTCTTTCTTTCTGTGGTGCTGGGGGTCGAACCCAGGGCCTTGTACATGCAAGGCAAGAACTCTGCCACTGAGCCACATCCCCAGCCCAAATCATTATTTCTTCAAGTACTTTTCAGACCCATATTGCTTCCCTTCTTCTAAAACCAATGTGATATGGGATGTCAGCTTTTGTTAGAATTCCACAGGTTTCTCAGGTCTTTCCTGCTCTCTTCCTTCCTTTCCTTCTCTTCCCTTCCCTCCCCAGCCCTTTCGTTTGTCACCAATCTCCTTCTCTGGCTCTCTTGCCTTCCTTTCTTTCTGCATAGTGACTGTTACGGCTTGCTCAGTGTCACCAAGGCCCCGTACATTGAAGCCTTGGTCTCCAGCCCGTGGTGTTATTGGGAGGTGGTGGAACCTTTAGGAGATGGTGCTGATGCTGCTGGGAGGAAGTTGGGGCCTCTCTGGCCCCTTTCTGTCTCTCATGGCTCTGTGGATGCCATCAGGGACACAAGCCTCCTCCACTACTTTTTCCCACCATGATGTGCTGCACCACCACCGGCCCAAAGTGGCAGGGCCAGGCAGGGCCAAGCAACTATGGATGGAGACTTCCAGAGCTGTGAGCCAAAACAAACCTTGCCCTTTGTAAGCTGATTGATTCAGATATTTTGTCCCAGTCACGGAGAGCTAACACAGGACTCTGTGACTACCTGGGACCAACCTATACCATACAGAAAAATCTCCCCTTCCCAGCATCCTTAATCACATCACAACACAAAATCCCTTCTGTCGTGCAAGGCGGTACATCCACAGGTTCCAGAGATCATGATGTGAACATCTTTTGAATCAAACTCATGACCTCACACTTGCCAGGCAGGTGCTGTGCCGCTGAGCTGTATCCCCAGCCCAAACATCTTGAAGCGCTGTTGTTTGGTTAGCCACAATGCTTGTGGCCAAGGGTTCAGACTGAGAGGTCTGAGCTCTTGACAACCAGTCCAGAGGAAACTGGTGCTGGGAGACAGGGAGTTGGAGGGAAAAAGGCCTAGGATATAAGGTGGAGAAATATACAGAGGCAGAAATATCCTTATCTCAGTGGTAATAGTGTGTGTGTGTGTGTGTGTGTGTCCGGGAAGAGGGAGGAGGAGGAAGTAAGATGAGGTCAACAGTGACAGTAGTTTGGAAAGAATGTGAGGAGCAGTAAGAAGACAGACAGGTGGGGTGGAGCTGCAGAAAGACAGGGCGGAGTGGAGTCCATAAAATTTTACAGAGAAGAGCTTTAAGGGCTGCCAAGAACATGCACAGGAAGTAAAAAAGAGAGGAAGGGAGTGTGGCCCAGAGTGTGTGTGCGTGGGGGATTGCAGGAGAGATCGTGAGCAGGAAAAGAAAGAGAAACTAGGTTTATTATGGGAAATGGGCTGTGGTTTCATACTTGGCAATGAGTGTAAGTGCAGGGCTTGGTAACCAACTGGGAGCAATTATAAATTTAGAGCTCCTAGAAAGCCTTTTGTCCCCAGTTTAAAGTCTTCTATGTATGCACAAAATGAGAACCATCCCTTCATTCATTCATTAGGTACTGAGCTGCTGCCATGCCCCTGGCAGTATCTCCGCACTGGAGACACCAACAGGGAGCAGACAGGTGAGTGAATGCAGCCAGAGAATTAGGTGATGGGCAAAGACATGAAGGAGGAAGTGAGTGAGCGGGCGATGGAGGCAGTGTGGGCTCATCTCCGGAGAGTCGATATAGGCTGTCCAGTATCCTTTCACCTGCTGAGGGAGGCCAGCCCAGCACCCACCACCAGCACACCTGCACTGGGGGAAGCCGTGAGACACTACGCCCCACTCTCCCCCTGCTTGGAGCCCTTCTTGCTTTGCTTCCTTCCTCCTCTTCCTTCAGTTATTTCTCCTTGTTCTGTGGAGTGTGGGAAGACCAAAGCTAGAGGGAGTGGAGATGGCAGCTTCTTTTCCTTGATTCTGTCTTTTCTTTCCATCCTCTGGACTCAATTTAAAAGTAACAGCAGGGTATGGTGGAACAGGACTATGATCCTAGCACTTGGGAGGCTGAGGCAGGAGAATTGTCAAGAGTTCAAGGCCAGTCTGAACTACATAGCAAGTGATCTCCTATAGGTCTGGACCTAATGCAGGGATAGGGGACTCTCATGGCCAAGGGCAACTCTCCAGCAAGGGGGTACCTGGGAGCCACTGGTAGCAAACACAGCTGCTGGGCCAGGGGTGTACCGGAAGATCTGTGCATCGTCTTCCAGAACAAGCAGGCGGAACAGCCGATCATCTCATCCCCTGCTAGAAAATCTCACACGTCTTGTGGGTAGATCTCACACCCTGATACAAATTGGCATAAAACTTTGGAAAGCAATTTTGCAGTGTGTTACAGAGTGAAAGATACACGTTCTCTGTGACCCAGTGATTCCACTTCACACGAACCCTGGAGAAACTGACGTGCATGAGGAGACAAGAACTCAAATGGTCATTGCAGTGCAGTTTGAAATAGCAAGAAATGGAAGGAAATGAATGGGAAGTTGGATACATTCGCTCAATGATGGACAGCAGGTGAAATAAACCAAGGTCTTGGGTATCGTCAGAGGTGACTCTGAAAGCATTAATGTTGACTGAAAAAAGCGTGCTACAGAATATGTATAATGTCAGCATTTATATAAAGTTTAAAAATATGTGAAATAATGATACAGTGCTTATGCATAAACTTATTTATTTATATATTATGTATTTATGTATTTACATATGTGAATATACACACATGGATGGATATATGTAAACTAGACACACACGCATAATAAAGTGTAAGAGTGTGCTTGAAAACGCTAATTCTCAGTGTCACTACAGAGTCGTGAGGCTGCAGCCAGGTTGCTTCTATTCATATCCAGTTCTCTCTCTCACTATCTGTGTCATCCTGGAAACATTACTTAGCCTCTGCAGGCCTCAGTTTCCTTACATGTAAAATGGGAAAAGATAATGACCTTAGTCAGCGATTGCTGCCCTAATGCTGTGTAACCACAACACCACCACCATGATGGGTTTCACCCGTAAACCCTTCTACTCCCTTCCCAGGGGTTGGCCGTGTTGCTGCTGGGCTGGGCTGGGCTCCAGGCTGCCTGTTGGGTTCAGTCTGCTCCCTGTGTCACCATAGCGCATTTCCAGGGCGTTTTCTTTTCATGGCAGAGGTCACATGTGTAAGAATGGCAAGCAAGTCACACAATGCCTCTGAAAGTCTTGGTCTCAGCACTGGCACATCGCTTCCATCCACATTCCCCTGGCCAAAGCAGGTCACAGGCTGACGTCAGTGGGCCGGGGGAAGATGCCCCACCCCCAGGGAACCAGGGCAAAGGCTGTGGGAGAAGAGCTGTGAGCGAAGCCCAGCACAGCACTGCAGAACTCGTTGCTGCGAGGATGCAGTGGGGCAGAGCCTGGCAGGTAGTGGGTGCTATGCTCTTATCCAGCAGAGCAATGAACTCTGGGAGAAAGAGGATTTAACTTATCTGTTAACACCGCACCCCCACAAATAGAAAGAAAAAGAGGGAAAATAGTCTTTATTCTCAGGAGATGGTAAGATCTGGCTTGTTCCAGAGGGAGTGCGGGATATTGGGGAGCAGTGGGCATGAAGTTTTCAGAGCAGATGAAATTATTGTGGGAGAGGGGCTGGATGTAGCTCAGTGGTAGAGCATTTGTGTAGCCTGTGCCAGCCCTGGGCTCCATTCCCGCCCCAGGTGTGGCAGGGGGAGAGAGGAGAGGAACACAGCAGACTACATCTCAGGAAGCACCAGCATTAGGGAGAAAAGGAAGATGGGAAACTCCATTGGAGGCCCCAGGAGGCAGGGAGTGTGTGGTATCCCTCAGGTCTGTGTCCCCTGCACCATGCTGGACACACAAGAAATCCTTCTAAGGGGCACAGCAGGGAAGACAACCATGGTGGAGACAGGGATCAAGGAGGATCAGAGAAACACAGGGACCCCTCAGCCCAAAGCCAGAGGAGGTAATTAAAGGAGATTGGACAACTGCTTCGGGTCCCGGTCAGCAGCGGCTACTGTCCCACTCTGTCTCTGGGTTTTGCCTTGACCTCAGCCTCTGAGCAGCAGGGCTGACGGCCCAGCCCCTCACTGCCCCCATCCCCCCCACCCTCCTGGCCCTCCCGCTTCTGCTCCCTGCCTTCCCCATCAAGTCTCCGCCTCAGCTTCCCTCCTGGTCCCCTCCAGGACCTTGCAGAGGCCAAGACAGGAGGGGGCCAGGACCTGCGGAGACTTCCTGGGCCTGGGTGGGGAGAGACGCAAGGCGCTTTCCTGCTTTGGCCCTAGCCGGAAAATCTCCACTGAGCCTCATGAAGGGCAGGCAGCCAAAGGCTGGGGAGAAGGGAGACGCGTTTCCTTATAAATGATGAGGTTATTAGGGCGGGAGTTTCACATGTGGCTTTCTGCATAATCAGATTATCGAGTTGTTGGCCCATTAGAGGTCTCGTAAAGTCTCTGCTGCGATGACTCACAGGCTGGAACCTGAAATGAGCCAGCAGGATGGAGCTGGGGAGGCTGCCCAAAGCTGCCTGCGCAGGTGGTGAGAGGTGAGGATACTCTTTGGGGCCCAAAATGTCAAAAAACCCCTGGGTTTTGGAATCAGTCTTTTTGTGTTCAAATCTCAGCCCTATCACTTGTCAGCTGTTTGGCACTGAGCACGTTACTTATCCTTTCTGAGCCTTCCAGTTTATGGCAGTGGCAGTGGTTTAGGAAGATTTGCCTAGAGAAGAGCCCTGAGGCAGTATAGGGGTGTGACCACCAATTTCCCAAATCTAACCTGCACACCTGTAATCCCAGCAGCACTAGGGAGGCTGAGGCAGGTGCCCACAAACACTGGGAATGTATCCTTTACAGTTGTGGAAACTGAAGTCCTAGGTCAGGGTATTGCGTGGGAGCATACTGTTTCCAGGGCTTTGAGAAAGAATCCACTCCATTCCTTTTTGTGAGTCTCCATGGTCACTGGCAACCCTTGGGGTCCTTGGTTTGCAACTGTGTCACGCAGGGTCTGCCTCCGTTGTCACACGGCGCTGTCCCTCTGTGCCTTCGTCTTCACGCGGCCCTTCCGTGTGTCCAGATCCCTCTTTTCCAGTCATACTGGCTAGGTGCCTATACTGCTGGTCTCCTCTTAACTTAATCATAGCTACAGAGATCCCGTTTCCAAAGAAAATTAGGTTCAGAGGTACTGGGGGTTGAAATGTATCCTCCTCTGAAATGTATCCTCTAAGAAGAGGATACATTTCAACCCCAAATGCCCACTTTACAAACATAAACAAACAAATCACAAAAAGCACCCTCTTTACCTATGACTCAGCAACTCCACTTTGCAAATATAAACTAAAGAAAAATCTGCTTAGCCTTCCCAAAAAGGCATGGACTAGATTTTATTTTGAGAGCTTGTTTGGAGGTTCTAGCAGGGGAGCGCAGCTACTCATATACCTTCGACTGAGGACTGGTCCTCCTCTATTGGGGCTGGTCACCCTTTTCAACTGATAGACTTTATTTTGAATAGTCACAAGCTGAACACAACTCAGAGGCCTGTGGACAGTAGAATCCAGAAGCTGTAGCACATTCATGCATGGAATACGAGTCAGTATTAACCAGGCAAACTGCTGGTGTAAGCGACAACATGAATGAAAGAGTCTGTGCTGTGCAATTCTATTTATAAGAAGCTCAAGAAGAGGCAAAACTGAGCTGATAAATGTTAGAAAAGCATGGGAAGTACAGAGTGGGAAGAGAAATGTGGGAATCTTGGGGCTGGAGCCTGGCTCTGCATCTAATAGGGGCGTGGGTTACTTTTTTTTTTGCATGCCTGGGGATTGAACTCAGGGCCTTGAGCATGTTAGGCAAGTGCTGTATCACTGAGCTACACCCCAGTCTTTGAGGCCCAGGGTGGCTTCAAACTTGCGATTTTCCTCAGTCTTCCAAGTAGTAGGTTTGCATACCTAACTCAGTTGCATATGCATATTTTACAGAACTAAAAATTCATTGAGTTGCACAATTAAATTCTGTAAATTATACCTTAATTTTAAAAGTTAGAAAAATTTAAAAGAAATTCAGTCCTCTGCCCATCCAGGACTCGACTCCTACTTGTGGTCATAGGAGCTCGGTGTGTGAACTGGCAGGCTGACTGCTGAGCTCTGATGAGGACTGCAGTGACCCAAGGGCTCAGTACCACATGGCCCACACAGCCCTGGAGACACGCTGTCCAGTAAGGGCCTTGGGAATCCCTCTGCTGAGGTGCTGTTGGACAGGACAGCACATAACCAGGGAGGTTCTACCCTCATTCCAGTGCCGCATCCTTGCGGAAATAAATGACTGAGCACTTTGTGCTCCCGTTTCCTCATCTGTAAATGGGTACATAACACTCCCAGGGTGGTCGTGAGAAGCACCACTTGGCAAGGCTCTGTATTTAAAGTGCAATGCATAGTAACTACTCAGTTAAGGTTTATACTCCACTTGCGGAGACGGCATTTGGTGACCTACTCAGAGGTTTTTCTTTGCATCTTTTTGGGAGCTGAGCCTTCTGCTGGTAGCTGGAAGGAGTGAAAAACACTGAGAACTTTCTCGCTTGTTTCTCGGGGCATGTGGATAATAACGACACCTCGAAGTGGCTCACAGCTTGCGTATATTCTCCACCAGCCAGGAGGCCCTCTGGATGTGTCCTGCTATGGGATCACCTCTGATATTAGCACAAGCCTTTATTTTCAATGAACTAAGAGAAACTAGTAGTAAAACTATCTTGTATTTTTTTCTCTTTTCCATTCCTTCCTTTTCCTTTCCCCAACTCTAATTCCTCTTTCCTGTTGAATAATTTCTTTCCATTTCACAATACCTATGGTACATTTTGGACCTTGTTCACTTGTTCAGTTCCTCACACCAGGCAGACAATTTGCTGTTTACACATGTGAGTCTGATTTGCTGTTTACACATATGAGTCACTTATGGGTATGGTCTTGAGTAGCATCCATTTGCCTATAAAAGTCTCAAGTTTGCCCTTCTTTATGGCTGAGTAGTACTCCATTATATTAAAAGATCACATCTTGCCATTCACAAACTGCGGGGGAGAGAACCAGGGGCCTCACCAAGAGGTGATCTCCACCTGGAAACCAGTGCCATGCGCCAGCTGCTGCTGGATTGGGGACAGCCAAACCCAAGCCTCTCTCTGTGAGTCTGCACCATTCGCGGACCGTGGGGTAGGGGTGTAGGATCCAGGCCTCACCAGGAAGTGATCCTAGCCAGGAAACCATATGATTTTTATTGTTTTGTTGGGTTGGGTTTTATTCTGTTTTATTTTGTTTGATTATGTTAAATCTGATGACATGAGCAGCTATTTGAAAGATAACAAGACATGTAATGGTAGCCATTTTGAATTTACTAGTGACTTGCTTTGAAGTCCTTTATTGTATTCACTGTTTTGGTTTTATTGTTCCTATTCTGTTCTGTTCTGTTTGATTTTTACTATGTCTGAAAGTATCTGCAGCTATTTTGAAGACAACAAAAGGCAATATCGTAGCTACTGCTGGTTTTGTAAGGTTTTGAAGTCTTATATCACTTATGCTGGTTTATTTTTGATTGGTTTTATGCTGTTTTATTTTCCTTGGTTTTACCCTCTTTAAAATAGAAAAAAAAATCACATCTTTTTTATCCATTCCTTGGTTGATGAACTTTTGGGCAGTTTATAAGATTTAGCCATTAAAATTATGGGGCTATAAACATGGGTGCACATATATTGCTGTGGTATGATGTTTTTAATTTTTCCAAGGAGATACCCAAAAGGGGAATAGCTGGGTCAGATGGAACTTCCAGTGTTAGTTTTTTGAGTACTCTCCATACTGCTTTCCACAGTGGTTTCACCAGCCTATATTCCCACTAACGGTAGAGAAGTGTTCCTTTCTCCTCACAGACTCCTGGCATTTTAAAAAATTTATTTATTTTAAATTTATTTTTACATATTTATTTATTTTTTCCAGTATTTGTTACTGGTTGATTTCTTAAGGATAGCCCTTTTTTCTGAAGTGAGATGGAATGGCTCGAATGACCAATGATGGTGAACATTTTTTTATATGTTTATTTGTCATTTGTATTTCTTCATCTGAGAAGTGTGTATTCATCTCAGATGCCCATTTTTGAATTGGGTTTTTGAATTTTGGGAGTCTAATTTTTTTCAGTTCTTTATATGTTCTAGATAGAAGTCCTTTGTCTGAGGGACAACTGGCTAAAATTTTTTCCCACTCTGTGGGTTGTCTTTTCACTCTGTGGGTGATTTCTTTTGTTGTGCAAAAGCTGTTTAATAAGATGAGATCCCAGCTGTTGAGTCTTCGAAGTAATTCCCATATGATCTGGATTTTTTTCATGAAGTCTCTGCCTACACCTATGTCTTAGAGATTTCTAACTATTTTCTCTCCTAGTAGATTTAGTGTTTCTGTTTTAGTATTTAGATCTCTGAACCATTTTGACTTTAGTTTAGTGTATGTTGTTAGACATGGGTCTAGTTTTAGTCTTTGGCATGTGGAAAGCCAGTTTTTCCAGCACCATTTATTAAAGAAATTTTCTTCTAGTGAACGTGTTTGGCCCTTTTGTCAAAGATAAAGTGGCTGAGTGTCTTTGTAGTTGTGTCTGCACATTCTAATCTGCTTCACTGGTTCTCAGATCTGTTTTTATTTTTTATTTATTTATTTTTTTGCCAATACCATGCTGATTTTATCACAGTGGCTTTGTAGTATAATTTCAAGTCAGGGATTTTGATGCCCCCTGCCTTGCCTTTATTGCCCAGAATTGCTTTTGCTATTCTATGGCTCTTCTGTTTCCAAATGAATTTTAGGAATGTCTTTTCTACTTCCGTGAGGTATGCTAATGGTATTTTGATTGGGTTTGGATTAAATCTGTATAACAATTTTGGGAGTATAGCCATTTTCATTATGTTGGTTCTTCCTACCCACGAACAAGAGATATCATTCTGAAATTGGAAAGGAAGCAATATTTCCAGAATCGTACCTGGAAACAAGTATTACCCTAGTACCCAAACCAGAGAAGGTCCCAACCATAAAAGAAAACTACAGGCCAATCTCCCTAATGAACATAGACACAACAATCCTCAGTACGGTACTGGCAAACAAGATGCAGCAAATTACCAAGAAGATTATATACCATGACCAAGTAGGATTCATCTCAGGAATGCAGGGATGATTAACATACACAAATCAATAAATGTTATACACCTTATTAACAGAGCCAAGGACAAAAACCATAAGATCATCTCAATAGATGCAGAAAGAGCTTTTGACAATGTCCGGCTCTCATTCATGATAAAAACCCTACAGAAAGTTGGAATAGATAGTCTTTATCTCAATCTGATAAAAGCCATCTATGACAAACCAACAGCTAACATTACACTAAATGGTCAAAAACGGAAAATTTTCATTCTAAAATCAGGAGTGAGACAAAGATGCCCACCATCACCACTCTTATTTAATATTGTTCTGGAAATATTAGCCTAGGCAAGAGAAAGAAATAAAAGGAATAAGGACAGGAAAAGAAGAAGTTAAATCATTATTGTTTGCAGATGACATGATAGTCTACATAGAAGACCCCAAAAACTGCACCAAAAGACTTGTAGATTTAACAACTAAATTCAGTAATGTAGCTGGATACAAAGTAAATGCTCAAACATCAATAGCATTCCTGTACACAAACAGCAAATTTCCTGAGAGAGAAATTAGTGAAGCCACATCCTTTACAAGAGCATCCAAAAAAAAAGAAACACTTAAGAATCAACCCAACTACTGAACATGTGGAGTACTCTCTTCAAAAGGGCTTGGCTACTTAGTGAATTACCAAATCCAGCTGCCTAAGTACCTGGACAGTGAATGGGAGCCCAGTTTAGAATTTTAATTCTCAACCAGGAATGGTGGTACATGCCCGTATTCACAGCACTCACACTTGGGAGGCTGAGGTTGGAGGATTGATGCAAGTTCAAGGCCAGCCTGGCTGCATAGTGAGTTTCAGGCCAGCCTGCACTGCATAGTGAGACCCTGTCTCAAACAACAACAACAACAACAACAACAACAACAGCAACAACAAAAAACAAAAAACAAAAAACCAAAAACCAACAAAACAAAACAAAACCAAAAAACCAAACAACAACAACAAAACCTTAATTCTCAATAAAGTAAACTATCCACTGGGCAGCTACCACATACCATAGCACATCACCAGCCTGCCACACACCTGGAAGGCCAAGGAACTCACAGCATGCCATCAAAGCCCATGTAAGGCTCATTAGAAGTAGTTAAGAATGTAGGCCTTAAACTTTGAGATCATCAATAAACTGAACACAGACCAAAACAAAACAAAACAAAACAAAACATTAATCTAACAAAGAAATAAAAGACCTCTACATTGAAAATTACAGTATTCAGGTTAGGTCAGGGAGGTTCCAGTTAGAAGACAACTAGCCTGCCTTTCTGGTGAGTGGGGTGCGTGGACTACAGGAAGAGAAAGAGATGTGCCTCCTGAGAACCTGCCACGTTGGGTCAGGGAGGTTCCAACCGGAAGACAACTAGCCTGCGTTCCTCGTGAGTGGCATGTGACCAGCCCGGACTCCAGGAAGAGAATGATATGTGCCTCCCGTAGGCATACCTGCGCTGGGCTAAGAATCAAGGACACACCCCCAACCCCCTCGTAAGCAACGTTGCTGGTTTGGAGAACCGGCTAAGTTGATAGCAACTACTGTACATAAAGCAATTAAATGCTTGTATTGTTTGATTGATTTTGCAGGCCTGGGGCCAGCAGTCTGAGCATCTCTTGGGGAGATGACAGTATGCAATGTAGCAAATACAGGGATTCCCTTCTGTCTTGTCTTTGAGGCCCAATGTTGTTCTCATTGTTTTGCTTTATTCTGGTTAATTTTTTTTTTGCTTTATTTCATATTCTGTTTTGATTGGTTTTATTGTCTTTTGTTTTTGGTTTGATTTTACTATACCTGATGGAATAGTCAACTATTCTGAAAATAACAAGATATACTACAGTGGCTGTTGTTTTCCTAGTGTCTTGCTTTGGAGTTCTGTACTGGTTCTACTGCTTTGTTTTGATTGACTTTGTTCTGTTATGTTTTGTTGGATTTTGCTATCTTTAAAAAAATAAGAAAAAGAAAATTACAGTATTCAGAATTTCTTCTTGCTTGATGCAATGTGCTGCAGTGACCTGGCCCAGGTGAACTATCACAATACATCTGTATGGTTACAGAGGAGTTTACTGTCAAATGAATCTTGTGATGTTAGTGTCCTGGTCAGCATTCCCCTCCACCAGTTTCTGCCAGGACTAAGGACACAGCTTACAATTGAGAACATCTGGATGGCTTCAGAAGTGGTCTGACCCATGTCTTGGGAACTCACATCTTCTGTCCCCAGTCCCCATCCTCCAGGGTGGATAATGACTGCCTGACACAGGTGCTCAAAAACCTGGCCTGTTAGCTCCAGGGGCACCAACTCTGGACCATTCATACCCCCAGAGCTCCCCATGGGCCAGGGGAGGCCGGGTGAGAGGTAAGGTTACATCCTTGCTTGATAGCTTCCCCCGTCCTGTCCTGTGTTCCTCCCTGTCCTCTCTCAAGATTGTTCCTTGTAAATTGTGTGCTCATTTATCCTCATCTTGGGGTCTGAGTCTAGGAAATGGGATCAAAGACCTCTGTTAAGGGCCAGGGATGTAACTCAGTGGCACAGCGCCTGCTTGGCAAGCACAAGGTCATGAGTTTGATTCCTGGTACAAAACAAAACAAAACAAAACAATGACCTCTGTTAGTGAGGAACTGGCACCCAGGCCTAGCTGCCTCCAAGGGGGCCCTCTGAGGCCCTGTGTGGCCCTTAACTAGGTGGCAGGGTGACCCCAGTGAAGGCCTCCTTGCGGGAGGGAGTTCTCGGCTCAGGAGAGGGCATGGTCCTAGCCTTCAGGAGGATCTTCATGGGTCTGGCTTACCCCTCACAGCTGCCGCCTTTCACAGAACACAGCACTAGCAACAGGCTTGGAGTCAGTGCCAGGCACTGAGGGGGGAAGTTGAGGCCACACTTGTGGGTAGAGACACTGTGGTTTGTGAGTCTCTCGCCCTGAAGCTTCTTGGAGCAGGGTGTTCAGGACAGATGGGGCCCCTGTGTGTGGCAGCAGGAAAGCCCTGAGCTGGGAGAAAGCTGTGAGAGAGCTCTGGGAGACAGCGCAGGCCAACCTGGCTGGCAGGCGGCTGGCTGGTCAGCGGCCCAGGGCCAAGACTGTGGTCCACAGCTCACACGGCAGCCCCTGCTGTGGAAGAGTTGAGTCACCGTCCTGGAAGGCCTGAATTTTCCATAATTTGGAGGTTTGGAAGTGCCCCAGTCATGACTGCTCCAGTTAAAATTCACCTCTAGCTTTCCCAGGCGGCCTCCAGTCCTCTCTGTGAGACAGACACTCAAGGACAGCAAACCAGGGACTCCAGGGGCCCAGGGGACGGGGAAATCAGTGCCAGAGAGAGTGGAGCTCGGGGTTGGCAGAGGAATGGCTGGGGGTGGGTATGGGTGGGGAAAGGCCCCTCACTGGTCCCCTAAGAGCCTTCCACTTCAAGGCAATGGCCCCACTGACCTAAAACTTCTCATTAGGCCCCACCTTTTCATAAATGGATGTACATAAGTCTTGAGGCGGGTGGGAAGGACAGTGTTTGTGGGGGGGACATGGGTAGAATGTTATGGTTTATATCTAGATAACCCCACAAAGCCTCATGGGCTCATAGGTGGGGCTTTTTGGAGTTGGCTGGATCTAGGGTATGTGATACTGGGATTAAGGGTGTGATCACTAAATTAATCCACTGATTGGTTTAGCATAGTTCTGAGTGTGGGTAATGGGAAGCCCCACTGTGGATGTAGGCTTGTAGCCTGGGTTGGACAAAAGGGAAAGGGAGGCTGATTGCTGTTGCTTTCTGCCTGACACTCCAAGGGCTGTTTCTTCTCTGGGATGCCCTCTGCCATGCTGCCCTGCCTTGGAGTCAGTCAACTGTGGATTGTGAGACCAAAAACAAAAAACAAACAAACAAACAAACAAAAAAACCAAAAAAACTTTCCTGCTTTAACTTGTATGTGTTGGGTGTTTTGTCCTAGCAATGAGAACAGTAGCTAAGACAGAGTGGAAAGAAAGGGATATGAAGAGCCAGAGGAAACTGGGGTAATTTGGGAGGAGATGATGATGGAGGGGGCCTCCTGAGATCCTGGCTTAATAGAGTCAGGGTGATGATGAGAGCTTGGTGCCCAGGAGAACCTACAGGGGGAGAGAGGAAGTGAGAGGTGATAAGATTGTATCTGGCTCTTCCACCTCAGGGTATGGGTCCTGCTCCCCCAGAAAGGCCAGGCTCAGTGTCAAATTTCTGTCTCTCTCTTGACCCTCTTTCCCTTCTGGTATCCACTCATCATCAGAGATGATGACTGGCTTCCAGGGCTCCTAAGATGTGTCCTCATGTTTTCTCCTGGTCTTGACTCCAGAGAGGGAATGGTCTCTTGTGGAGTGTTGGAGCAGAGTCCGTCTTCTAAGCAGTGGTTTAGGTTTGCTTGAAACCTTGGGATTCGGCAGATTCTATGCCAGGGCTCACCATTGCCATGGGTGGCAGACTGATTGCAAAAAGATCCCGTTCTCTGTCCCTCTGTGAATTGAAATCCTATGCAATGTGGTTATAGAGCTTCTATCAATGAGAGGCAAAGTCTTTCCCTCTTCCTGGGATCTGATCTGGGTGTGGGACTTGCTTTGGCCCATGGAAGTTGCCCGAGGTGATGCTGTCTATTCTCAGCCCAGACTTCAAGAGGCTTTTCCTGTTTCTGCTTGGTGTCTTACATGCTACCATCACCATATGAAGACGCTCAGACCAGCCTATTAGAGTAAGAGACCATATGGGTCAGAGAGAAGATTCTCAGCTGAGGTATTAGACCAGACCCAGCTGGTACCCAAATGTTTCGAGAGCCCAGCCAAGATTAGCAGAGATCCCTACTCAACTCATAGCTGACTGCAGACATGTGTGTGGAAAGAACTGAGCAAATGATCCAAACCATGACCAACAATAGATGCTTATTATTTAAGTTACTACATTTTGGAGGGATTTGTTACACTCTGATACACCTAAATCCCATGGGTTGAACCTTCCCTCGCCCTAGCTGGACACACAGAGTAACCCAACACATGAGAGAGCTGGCTCTCACTTTGGCCTCCTTCTTGTCAACGGGGTTGTCCTGGCACTCTCTCTTATCTTTGTCTTGCATTCATTTCTAAGGAGGAGGTCTCTCTCTCTGTCTCTCTGTCTCTCTCTCCCTCTCTCTGTCTCTCTCTGTCTCTCTGTCTCTCTGTCTGTCGCTGTCTCTGTCTCTCTCTGTTTGTGTACACGTGTGCTCACACATGCCTGACCTTTAAAGTGCACTTTACATCTTAAGGTCAGTTTTAAGGCTGTGCTCATCCCTGCGACACTCTCCCTGGGTAGAATCCTGGGCCTCAATCCTTGAAAGTTCCTCCTGCCTAATGTTCCATCTACGTTGTGAGGATGCAGTTCAGTGGGCTCAGTTCAATCCCAAAAACTTCTCTGTCTTGCCCCTAAATCCAGCAAGAACGGTGAGCTGCAGTCCCCATTTAGCCCGCTGTCCCTCGCTGGGCAGTTTGCCCTGGAGCTGTGGCCACAGCTCTCCTGCCATTCCAGGACCCCTCCCTGCTCAGTGGCTGTCCCTCATGACCTGGGCTGGTCACAGAGCCAGCTCCCATGACTGTTCAGGATTTGACAAATCTGAGTGACTTAGGACACCATCCAGATCTCTCTGATGCTCAGATCCAGGGTCTTCCAACATTTACCAGCCAGGGCATTTGGTCACAAGCCACAGAAACCAACTCTGAGTGGCCTAAGTAGAAGAGGAATTCATTAGATGATTACAGGGTGCCTTATAGGATTAATAGGAGGGCTGACCATGGAGGAATGTGACCGGGCACCGCTGCTGCTGGCATTACTGTCTCCAACTGTGGTTGTGTTTTCAACTACTCCCACTCTTCTGTGACCCCGAATTCACAGCTCTGGGAGGCAACTAGAGACTAGACTTGGTTTTGATCCAGCATCTGCATCGCTGGAGAAAGTGAGTCATGATAGTGGGCGTCTCCCAGTGAGGGGAGGGATGGTAGATATTGGACAGCCGGAAGAAAGAGACGAAAAAGGAGAAGGAAGAAAAGGAGAAGCAAAAAGTGATAAGATGCCCCATAGTACTCCATGCATCTAGGATTTCTCTTGGGGAGCCAGGGGTTCCAAGCACATTCTACCCCCAGTTGTCATTTCTTTTTCATTGTGTTATTTAAAAAAATAATTGAAGTTTAATTTATGTAGAGTAAAAGTCATGCATTTTAAGGATTCAGCTCAGTGAACTTTCTTACCTATTTATGTACTTCTATAACCTCCACTCAGAATAAAATACAGAAATTTTCCATCACCCCAGAAGAGCCTTTTGTGCCTCTCCTGGTCGATCTGTCCTCTCCAGATGTAATGACCCTTCTGATCTTAGCTTAGTTTTCCTTGTGCATGAACATCATGTAAAAATCATATGGTTTATATTCTTCAGTGTAAGGTTCCTTTTTGCTCAGCATAATGCAGTTGGGATTCATTCAGATTGCTGCACATATCAATAGTTCATCCCCTTTTCTTGTTGAGTAGTTTCCTATCATACGGTTAGATTATAATTTGTTTTTCTATGCCCTTCTTAGACGTTTGGGTTGTCTCTTATTTTGGCTTCTCATGAATAAAACTATAAATATTCATGTCCCTGTTTTTCTGTGGCCAAGCATTATTTTTGCTCAGTGTTGCCCTTCTGTCCTGCCCCACTGGAAAACTTCCCTGCTGAGTTAGCCATCGACCTCAGCTAGCAATACAGATGATACTCTTACCCATGAAGCTATCATTCCTATCCCAAACTGAAGTCATCCATGTCCCTAAATCTGCTCCTTCTGCTGTCTCCCTCATTTTCCATGTTTCTGGACTAGTTGTTCAGGCTAGAAACCTTGAATCTCTCTTTTTTTTTTTTTCTTTTGCAGCTCCGGGGGTCAAACTCACAACCTTGCACCTGACAGACAGGCGCTTAAGCCATTGAACCAAATTCCTGGCCTTGGGTTTTTGAGGCAGAGTTGCATTATGTAGTTCAGGCTGGCCTTGAGCTCACGTTGTAGCCAAAGCCGGCCTCGGACTCACAACTCTCCTCCTACCTCAGCCTCCCGAGTGCTGGGATTAAAGGTATGTGCCACCATGCCCGGCTTGAATCACTTTTCTGCTCACACCCTTCAACCAAGCCATCAGCAATCCTATCATATCTGCCTTCAAAATACTTACCCACTTATTACCTTCACTGCCCAGTCTGGGCTACCACCACCTGCTCCTAGACTACTGCAGCATTCATCTCCCCACCTTCCACCCTGGTCTCTCTTTTTGCCTGCCCACCCTGGCTTTGGAAATTCTCAAGCCAAAGTAACTAACTCGTAGAGGATGAGATCACACTCCTCTTCTACTTGAAACTTTCCGTTGGCTCCCACTTCTCTCTGAGCAAAACCACAAACCTAAAACATCTACATCCTCCACTTTCTGCTCTAGGCTTTGACACTGGTAGATCCCCACCCTTCTTCCTTGGGGATGGAATGCTCTTCCTTAGATATCTGCAAGGATCTCTCCTTTACTTCCCTTCAGGTGTATTGACTTTATCAGCTTGGCTGATCTCTAGGGTACCTAACCCTACCCACCACCTACCTGGTTTATTTTTTTGCTACCTGTCTCACTGATCAGCTCAGTGAACACAAGGACTTTGTTTGAGCTGAACCCCAGTGCCCAGAAGAGCATGGGCCATGTCATAGGTGCTCAGGGAACAGGGGACCTGCAGCACACATAAAAGGGAAAAGTAAGTGTGGTTGCTCCCAACTGTGGCTCACTCGTGAGTGTTGGATTCATTAACTGACTGCTAAGAGAATGCTTTGGGCTCTCTCTGCCCCTCAGAGATGTAGAGCCCCAGTCCTCCAGAAGCCCCCAGTCTCAGAGCTTCTGTCAGTTCAGTGCAGGCTTGGGGATTGGAAAAGGCCTTGGGAAATGGAGAAGTTCAGCTGATCCTGGGAAGGTGTGTAGGGTTTGGCAGACAGAGGCCAGAATGATGTTAAGTAAGTTCACTGGGGGCAGCCCAAAATCTCCGAAGGGCTGTTCCCTGGGGGTCACCATCACCACTCCCTCCTGTGCCCACTGGGCTGGCTGTGGGGGAAGACACCCAGCACTGCCTACCTCTGCTTGTTCTCCCAAGGCCTACCATTGTCCCAGCCTCTTCCCTGCCTGAGGCCTGGACCTTTTGGTTTTCAGGGGTTGTTTTTCCTTAGCAGTGAAGGAAAAACTATGGAAGAAAAGTTATCCTTTGATAAAAGAAGCTTACAATCTCTCCCAAGACAAGAGTGAGGCAGCCCGACTTAACAAATCCCTGGACAGACAGACTGAAGGTAATTGCTTAATAAAGAGAAGTCTAGCCAGGTGGGTGGCACAGGCCTGTAACCCCAGCTACTTGAGAGGTGGAGGCAGAAAGATTGCAAGTTTGAGGCCAGCCTGTCTCAAAATAAAATAAAAAGGGTTGAAGACATACCTTAGTGGCAGAGTGCTTGCCTAGCATGTGTGAGAGCCTGGGTTCAATCTCCAGTACTAGGAAAACAAAAAGGGAAAGAGAGAGAATGAAAAGAAAAAGAATATAAAGAAAGCTCTGGTGCGAGGTTACTCCGAGAGCTAATGGATCTTCAGATTTGAACCCGTTCACACCCAGGCCATTCCAAGTCTGTGACACACTATGCTGGGTTTGTGTGTGTTTGTTTGTTTTGTTTTGTCTTTTGTTTTTGGACGCAGGGTCTTGCTCTGTATTCCAGGCTGGTCTTGAACTCACTGTGTAGCCCAGGTTCAGCCTCCTGAGGGCTGGGATCACAGGCATGTGCCACCATGCCTGGATTCATGCTTGGTTTTGAAAGCTGCCAGAGTAGCTTCCTATCCTCCTTGGCTGTCCCCAATTACAGCTGCCCTGTGCCTACCTCTTCCTCAGTGTGGGTTGTGAGAATTTCTTCCTTAGGTCCAAACTGTGGCTCAAAATTGTTTTGCTGGTGGAGGGAAAGGACTACAACTGCCCTGAGGGGTCAAATTAGATTGCACAGGCTGTTTGGGATGGGTCTAGTAGAAACAGTGTCATGGGGGTCATGGTAACTATGAAAGCTAGGCGAAGTGTAGGACAAAATGTAGGTAGGCAGGTGCCTGTAGCAGACTCTGCCATTGCTCCAGGTTCTGCTCTGCCTAAGATATGGGCTTCCCTGAGCCCCAGAGCCCCTGTTCTTTCAGAGGAGGCCTGAATCTTGAGCCACAAAGGCTTCCTTTAACCTCCTCCTCCAGAGTCCTGTCTGTGTCTCCCAAAGGAAGGTTCTAACTGGGGAGGACAAGCTGTCTTGGGGTCTTCCTTCCCCTAGCACAGGCTTTTGTCCCAGGACACAGGGAACTGGGCTGGGCTGAGCACTCCTTTCTCCCCCTTTCCTTCTTGCTTTTATCTAGGTGAAAGCAGGAGCTCCCCATTCCCAGTGCCATCCCTAGTCTTGGTGGCCCTGTTTCCTGCATGACCTGTGTTATTCTGTAGTCAGAATTGTCTTACTTGACTGTAAATCCACTCATAAGCTCCCCTGCAGTGAACCCTTCAGTGTCCCTCCTCACCCTCGAGTACTTTCCAAATCCTTTAGGGTGGTCCATTTACATCATTTCAGATCTGCCAGTCTCCCCGGCGCCATCTTCTCTGTCATCCACTGCACACCCTGGGTCCCCCTGATTCTGCCTGTTTAGGACCCTTAATACATCAGGCTGTTTGCACCCCAGGTCCTCCTAGGTTCCCTTTGTCCATTACCTTTCTCTCCATTCTCCTCCCATTCATTTGCTGAACACCCAGCTGTCTTTGGGATCTCATTTTACTCCCATTCTGGGGACTCTTTTCTAGCCCCAAAGCAGGAGTGACCATTTCCTCTGAGTCCCTGCTGATGTTATTCGGGGCAGCGGTGCTTGTGAAAATGCAGATCTCCAGGCTGCTCATAAGGCAAACTGAATCAGAACTTCTGTGGAGTGGGGATTCTACATGAATTTTCATGTGTCCCAGGCAATTCCTCCACATAAAATTAGAATTAAAACTAAACCACAGAGCCTGGCTGCCCCTCTCTCTGGGCCCTGATTGCTCTAGCCCTTGCTCTTTGGCTGGGTGTGTTCCTAACTCCTGACTCACAGAGTTGTAGACAGCTTTTCAGAGTTAACTGTGATGCACTGGGGATGAAGGTGTGCAAATAAGTCAAAGAGTGGATGGCAATCATCTGAAGCTTTGAAATCTCAATCAAGCATTGCATCAATGTTAGGAATAGTGGAAAGGTGAGGATTACCAATAGCCTAAGCATCTTATAGTAGAGGGATGACTAAACTATGGTTTGTTCATACTCCACAGCACTACCTGCAGTCAAAAGAAAGAGCTCTGAGACAAATTGACAAATGAAGAAAGCATTATCACTGAGCACATTTGTAACATATAAATGTGTGTATGCAAGACAATGCCAAGCACGGCTGCAAATGCACAGAAGGGGAGGAACTGGAGATAGGGGAGGGAGACAGTCAGATGCTCTAACCTTATCTATAATGTTCTAACTTTTTTACACAAAAAGTGTATTCTAACCTAACTTTGCTATGATTAAAAACTAAATACAGGCCCCTGCACACCCACCGCCATCATCGGAAGGCTTGCTTCCTCCAGGCAGCCAGTGCAGGTGGGGAGACATAGCTAGATACACTCAGTACACCCGCAGGCCACCACTGGAGACTCTTGCTTTCTTTGGGTAGCCAGTGCCCACCGGGAGAATCAGATAAACACACCCCTGTGTGCCTGCCACCATTGGGGGAGTCCCGGTGTAGACATGCAGGCTGAGAGAAGAAGTGGCCTTACCACTTCGCACCCTGGGCCATTGGGGAAGCCTCACTGTAGCTGCACAAATCTGTAGAAGCCTGCCCCATGTCCTCTTACCTCCCTGGGAACATGGGCTCAGAGGAACTCAGGTGTCTGTCCCATTCCCCTACACCATGGAGGGACAGCCAAGGTGGGGAGTTCCTGGGACCCCACAACCGGTTTGTGGGGAGGAATCCAGCAGAATGTCAAGTTGAAGAAGCAAAAGGCAATCTCACACCTCCAGCCCACACAGAACAAGTCTAGGAGATATACTCATTGAAGAAAACGGAAGTCACACACCTGAAATCTCCAAGAGGATAGCAACTTAAGTAAAGAAACAACTTCACAAGACTGTAAAAGTCATCAGATCAGAAACAATGTCTCAGATAAAAGAAGAATTCACAAACATAAAGGAAGAATTACTGAGCATATCTAAAGAAGACATAGACAAAAGAGAGGAGCACAGGAAAATGATGGAAACCTTGAATGAACAGTATAGGAAGGAATTAGAATGCATGAAACAGATTCAAAGAGATATCCAGGAAATTAAAAAAGTTGACCAAAAGCTGGCAAAACTGCTTGAAAGAGACTGAAGATAGACTTTCAAACCTTGAAAACAGGATCACAGTTAGCAATCATGAAAGGAAAGATCTCTTAAAAATAAGGAGCCAGGAAATAACAATTCAATGACTGCAAGATGATGCAAAGAAAAATAATTCAAGGTGACAGGTATCATCAAAGAAGCAGGGGTCAACACAAATGGAATAAAAACACTATTTGCAGAAGTGATAGCAGGAAACTTCCCAAACATGGGAAAAGGATCTGGCATACAGGTAAGCAAGGCATATAGAACTCCAACTAGCCATAACCAAAATAAACCTACACCCAGATATATAATAATCAAGATCCTAGAAATTCATCACAAGAACAGAATATTAAAAGCTGTTAGAGAAAAGAAACAGATCAACTATAAAGGAAAACACATCAGAATCACGGCAGATTTCTCAACACAAACCTTCAAGTCAAGAAGAGTTTGAAGTGTTTCAAATCCCAAAAGAAAACAACTTCCAGTGTAGATTTATGTACCCTACAAAACTATCTTTCAAAATTGATGGTAAAACAAGATACTTCTATGATAAAGAACAACTGAAGGGATTCATAACCACAAACCAGCGCTACAGAGAGTGCTGAAGGATATTCTAGAGAGAGATAAGGATGACCATGGTTCCAGGAACAACAGCTGAGGAGGACTGCAAAACAGGACAGGCAACTGGATGAAGGGGAAAAGTGGAGGGCCAATAGCAGGAGGATAACATGGCAGAGATGAGCCAATGCATGCCAGTTGTAACCATTAGTGTAGATGGCCTCAATTCACCAGTGAAAAGAAACACAAGGAAAGTGGATCAAGAAACAAGATCCATCAATATTCTGCATAGTAGAAACACATTTAACTCAAAAGGAAATTTAGAAACTGAAAGTTAAAGGAGAGAAAACAGTTGTTCCACATGACAGGAGCCAGAATAAAGCGAGGGTAACTTGCCCATCAACCGTAGAATGGATATGAACGATACGGTATTTTCATACAATGGAAAGCTACCCAGCTACAAAGTAGGATAGTCTCAAGGCTCTTATATGTAAATGGATGCAAATGGAGATCATGCTCTTGGGTGAAATGATTTGGATTCATATGGGTGAACACTGAGTCATCTCCCCAGCACAAAATACTGAAGGAGTTAGTGGAATCCAAAAAGCATAATAGATACTATGAAAGTGATAAGGAAGGAAATGCCTAAAAAGGGAAAGTGGTAACCACTGTTAATTTCCTATTACCTTGTTTTGAATTCTTGTATTGTTATCATAATTTTGTTAGGTTTGGTTTTATTCTGTCTTGTTTTGTTAAGTTTTACTGTGTCTAATGGTACAGACAGCTATTTTGAGGATAACGGGATGTATTATGGTAACCAATGTTGATTTCTTGTTATCTTGTTTTGAAGTCCTATAACGCTTTCATTCTTTTGTTTAGATTGATTTTATTCTGTTTTGTTTTGTTTGATTTTATTGTGTGTGATGGTACGGACAGCTATTTTGAAGAAAATGAGAGACATTATGGTAGCCACTGTTGATTTCCTATTGTCTTGTTTTATAGTCCTGTATTGCTTGCATTGTTGTATTCTGATTTGCTTTATTCTGTTTTGTTTTGTTTTTATTCTCTTTAAAAGAAAAAAAATTTAAAAAAACTAAACACAATTGTTTTTACACATATTTGTACCCTATATGTTTGGGTCCTCAGAGCAGTGTTGGGAGAGGCATTGATCAATAAATCAAGCAATATTGAATGGGTACTTGTTTCTTGATAAGACAGGTTGATTTTGGTCACTTACAAGCAGTATGATCTTTTTCTTGTTATGTGATTATACTTCATTGATGATTCTGGTAGACCAGCTGACATAGGTTGGGTATAGGTTCTCACCTTTTCTGTTGGTTTCAATCAAGAAGTGTCCATGCTGTGTGATCTTGAACATGTGACTTAACATCTCTGACTTTTGCTTCCTGTTGTCTTTGCTTTTATCAGCTTAAGAAGAACTGGAGACATAGGCTGTGAATAGTTTCTTTGGGAACATAGTCTCAGGGAACAGGAGAGAAGAACAGGGGGATTAAAACAGGAGAGGAGGAACAATACAAGATGTGTCACCACATTGATTAATGCTGTGGGTATCTGGGGCACAACGCCATGGCAAGCTTCCAAGGAGCCTTCCGAAGTGCTTCAGAATTTGCTGCTGGCAAACACAAGGGAGACATATTCACCCACTGGCTCTTATTCAGTGTCAGCCAGGGGAGACTCCAGAGATTGTGTTTCTCATCTTTTTGGGATGCTTTTTCTCGAGAGGATGAGATTCTCCAGATGTACTGGAGACGCTCCACCTCAGGTTGAAGCCTCCTCAGAACAGTACGGCTCAGCACTGCCTGGAGAAAGAGTTTTGACCAAAAGGTTCTAATATGGTGTCCAAAGAATGTTCAGTACATCCCTCTTTTCAAACGAGAGGGATTTTCACAAGATACTTTGTGGACATTGCAGAATCCCGCCTAGGTTATGAGGGACCTACAGTTGGGATCCTCCAGCCAAGGAGCTGAAATAAAAAGAAACCCAGTTATCAGTGACTTCAGAGTGAGGTAATTCCAGTCAGAATTTAAAGGGATGACACGATTTTGAGAACCGGAGAAAAAGTGGCAAAATGGTACTTAGAGTGGGGCAGGGGCCAAGATGGGGAAAAGACTTGTATAAGCAAAGACTTCGAGGATAGAAAGAGCAAGAAATATCAGGGGACACTGAGGAGAGCAGGCTTTGGTGAGAGTGTGGGAAACAAACTCCATTTGGAAGGCTTCTATACCTGGAACTTGGAGTTTGGGGTGGGAAGTCTCTGAGAATCAGTGAGCGGAGGTCAAGGAGTGTCTCAATTTGCTTTTGCTGTCTAAGAAACCATCCTAAAATTTATTGACTTAAAACCATAACTACAAGCCAGGTAATGTGGTGCATACCTGTAATCCCAGCATGTGGGAGGTTAAGGTAGGAGGATCACTGTGAGTTCAGGGCCAGCCTGAACTACATAACAAGGTCCTGTCTCAAAAATCCAACCAACCAACAAACCAAGCAACCAAGCAACCAATCAATCAATCAACCAACAAACCAACCACACAGACACAGACACAGACACAGACACACATTCACACACACACACACACACACACACACACACACACACGCAAACACAAAAGATGTCATTTATTATTTCTCATTAGTCTGTGGTGCTTTAAGATGCTTCCTCTGCTTTGGGCTGGCTCAGCCAATTGTAGTAGTTCCCTCATGTGTTCACTCTCAGGTTGGCTAAGGGCTGACTGATTTGAGGTGGGCTCCTTCTATGGTTGGCATTTGGCTGGTTATTAGTTTCCTGAGGGCGTCTGGGCTATATGAGTTCTCGTCTTCCAGAAGGCTACCCAAGGCTTACTCACATGGTGGCTGGACAGATTTCCAAGAGAAGTGAAAATGCATATAGCTTCTTGAAGCCCAGTTTTAAATTTCTGCCACATTCTATTAGTGAAAGCAATTCATGAAGCCAGCTCAGATGGAAGGAGTAGGAAGAGATACAAAGGCACGTTGCAAATGGTGTGGATAATGGCCATGTTAGCAGTGGTGGAATATGAGCTAGGAAAAGAGTCTCACGAACTGGAGGGCTAGTTGTGAGACAATCAAAATACTCTAGTGGTTGAGAAGAGAAAGACAAGAGTTTCCTGGACTCCAAGATAAGACAGATTTGAGGTGGAACGATGGAGGGGATAGGTAAGGAAACAGGTTTCTGAATTTGGCGCTAGTGGGCCAGGAAGAAGATATAACCATTCTCATCACTAGCTCTGCTGGGAGAAGGAGCTGTCTGATCACCTGGGGGTTGGAAACCTGCACTGGAAAGGTCTGAAGCCTTGGCAGATGGAAGCCCAGGAGAGCATTTGGCTTCCTGAAAGGCCTCTGCCATTAGGGGCTGAGCAATACTGCCTAGCCCCATAACATTTTCCAGGCTCTACTTCTCAGCATAGCGTCGGGGTAGGAATTCCAACTTTGCAGGGTGGTTAGAGACCAGCAGAGGCTCCCTATGGGGAAGCATCTTGTAAACTCTTTGGGGCTGTACACTTATTCTTGGTTTTATGGTTTGGTTTTGTTTTTAATTTAAAAGACATTAGCCACACAGAGGAGGGACCTAGGGAGGGAGAAGAGGAGGTCTGGGGTTTTGTTTAGGGGAGGGCTTCTGTGAGGAAGTGGAGGTAGTAGAAGGATCCAGAAGGGCGGGGCGTCTCTGCTTTCACCAAGCCCCTCCAGCTTGGGCTGTGGGGAGGAGGAGGCTCAGGACAGTAGCTGTGTGCTGTACTCTGTTGTGGCTGGCTCTGCCCTCCTCAGACTTTGGGGTCAGAGAACCAGGAGTAGGGTGAGAGGAGTGCAGAGTGGGTGAGTTGGTCTCCCTGTTTTGACCTCTGCCTGCAAATCCCTGGGTGGTCTGGATGACGTCAGCACAGCTCCTTCCCCCTCCCTCCTTCCTCCTCCCTGCTGCTCTGAAAAGTCTAGCAGCATCACAGCTTCCAGATGTGGCCTCCAGATGTGGCCTGGAGTTTTTCCAGGAGGATCAAGGATGCAGAAACAGCAGCCATGCTCCTGCTTCTCTTCCTCCTTCCCATGGCTATTCCTCCAGACTTCTCTTACACCACTAGGTCAGCGTCCCAGGCACCCAGAGGCCCCAGTAGATGGATAAATAAATACCAATTCCAAATAAACCAGAGCCAGACAGATGCATCTTTATTCATGCTGGAAAGAGTTTATATCTGGGATTGTGGTGAACTCTTCAGCGTTTCCGTTCTGAGTGCCTCTAACAGGAGGAAGTGAGCTGTCTCCTTGGCGGAGGACCCACCGGGGCACTGGGAGCTGGGCCAGCTGAGGGCCTGGGAGGAGCTGCTGAAAGCCTCCCCTAATGGGAACAGCCTGGGCTGGGGTGTCTCACAGGGAGGGAGCCCCAGTAAGGGGGGAAAGGCAGCTATTTTATTAGCCTCAGACCCTGGCAACCAGGTAAGGTTGCTGAGCAGGAGTTCTCTGTGCCTGGACCAGCATGTCTGAAGCTGTGACATGTGTGTTTGAATTTCCTAGGGCTTCTAGGTTGAAAGAAAGGTTCTGACTCAATATATCTGGGGTGGGGCCCAGTAAGGGATCATACTATGAGTAGACGGGCTCAAGGCTAGCATCTAAAATACATTTATAATTTGTTATAATTTTTTTTGTATATATATATATATTTTTTTTTTCCAGGGCTTTTTTTGAAACTTTTCCTTTTTTTTTTTTTTTTGGTTTATTTTTAATTTAGACAGAACCAGGGAAGGGTGGCCTTGCTGCACATGCCTTTTCCTTTCCAGCTTGTGCCTTGGACCCTGAAGCTGTCATGATCTTGATGTCCCCAAAGAACTGGAATAGTTTTTATGAATCTTCAGAGGGAAGGAGCGCTAGGGGCCAGGAAACCTGTCCATGTGCTAAGCATGCAGAGGTGGCAGACAAGAACTTGCCCTCAAAGGCAATGCAGTCCCTCAAGTCTTGGAGCAAATGAGAGAATACTTTACCTGGAGACATTTCTACTGGTACTGTAACAGTGAGGGTCTCTGGTATCTCTGTGATTACCTCCACCTGCCCCGGAGTCATGACTTCCACCACAGCCACCCTGAGACTGGCAGGCCTTGGCCTAAAGGTCTAGAGAGAGTGCCTTGCAAGACTCAAAGACAGAAAGCCAAATATCTTAGTCACTTCCCTGTTGCTGAGACACAATACACGACGCCTGCAATTTAAAAGAGGAGATGGCTATTTTGGCCCACGGTTTCAGTCCATGGTCAGCTGGCTCCAAGGCAGAAACAAGATGTGTAGAGGGTCTTGGCAGAGGAAAAGGTGCTCAACTCTGGCAGCCAGAGCAAGAGTGAGTGAGGAGCCTGGAGGGAGATGTGCCCTTCCAGGTGGAGCCCTCCCACCTGATTCCAACCAGGGCCCACCTAACAGCACACTCAGCTATAAACTCACCTCTGGGTGAGTCCACCAATGAGTACAGTGCACCCATGGTTCAATCGCATCTCACACACATGAGAATTTTGAGGGCTATTCTATGTCTAAACCATAATACCAACAGAGACCTACAGATGAAGAGTTGTATCCTCTGGTGCCAGCAAGAAAGCTGAATCTGGGGCTAGGTCAGCAAAGCAAATTCCAGTTTAGAGGTGGACTTGGTCATGAACATGGTCAGCATATCTGTAAAGTTGGAGGGGGTCATAGTCTGTTGAACGAAGTTGTAGGCACAAAGTAAAGAAAACTCCCAGACTACCAAAGATTAGACAGTGAACAGTTTTCTCCCATCTCTGTCCCCAGAAATGTAGCAATCCTTTCCCATGGCCAGCCAGTGTTGAGTTTTGTATACATTCCTTAAAAATATTTAATGAATATACATGTAAATATATGTTTTCTCTTTTTTTCTCCCTGCCCTGCTTTGGATCTTACTATGTCTTGAAGAGTGTTTTAGCTCTATATTTTTTCTTTTTCTTTTTTCAGTATTGGGGATTGAACCCAGAGTCTTCATACTGAGCTACATCCTTGGTCCCTTTTAAACATTTTTTATTTTGAGACTGGTTCTTGCTAAGTTGCCTGAGCTGAGTTTGAACTTGCAATTCTAATTCCCCAGCATTCCAGAGTGCTGTGATTTTAGGCATGCACTATCTTTTTTAGTTTGTTTTTGAGACAGGATCTTGCTATTTTTGCCTAGCCTGGCTCTGAACTCCTGAGCTCAAGTCATTCCCTTGCCTCTGCCTCAGGGATTACAGGCAGGCATACATCACTGTGCACAGCTAGTCTTACTTTTCTAAAGTTGCAGTTTCATTATAACCATAAATCATTGCAAATCTCTTCTTCATGGGCACTTGGTTGTGTCCAATCTTTTACTCTTGTGCAATAAATACCCTAGTAGCCTGTACTTTACCCATTGTGAGTTTTATCAGAAAAATAAAGACTTCAGGTGGAAATGCAGGCAAGAGGGGCACATGCATTTATCATTCTGATGAACACTGCTGAAGAGACCTTCCAAAGAGATTGTGCTAATAATGTGTGAGAGAGCTGTTTTCCTTATGCCTCTAACATCATGTGTCTTTGGTCTTTGTCAATCTGATATGTCAAAAATGGCAACTGCTCTTTCTGAAACTGTTGTGGTTGATTGATTGTGTCAATAGAAGTTTAGAAGTTTAACTAAGCTCAGCAATTCTACACCCTAGGGTGTAGAGGACCTGCCCTAGGGTAGCTTAGGGCCTGGAAGGTATAAAAGGGAAATGAGGAAGGATGAAAGGGCTTCTGTCTTTTGGAGGAGTTCTAGTTTTCACCTTCAGTTTGGACATTGTCTCCTGGCTTCTAGCGCAGATTCTTTAGCTTCTGCCTTGGATCCTTCAGTCTTCTCCAGACTCTCCTGCCTTCCTTTGCAGACCCATCAGTCTCCTGATGTGGACTTGAATGGAACACTGCAGTGAGCTCCAGACCTTCAGCTGCCAGACACCCTCTGCACGCTTCCTCGTCCGACTCTGTGACTGACGGTTATAAACCAATCTTGTATTTCTTACACATTTGTGTATCTTGCTTATATACATTTCTCTAGCAAAACCCTGACTGATACAGAATCACTCTGCTTTCAATCTCTAAGGTTATCTTGAATAATTTATCTGTTAGAATTATTGCATTCATCTTGTCCATGTCAATCAATTTATCACGCACTGGGAATCTGAGACCAACACACTAATAATTATCCTTGAACTTTCCTTCAGTGAAGATGATCAACTAGTAATTAATCAGTGATGACTGATGAGAAGGATGCATACTATGATAAGGGGGTGACTTCTTGAGGTTGTGCTCTCAAATTTCAGTGTGCTCTCATATTAACAGAGACCTTGTAAGATGCAGGCTGGGATTCATCAGGTCTGGGCTGTACCTGAGATTCTACATCTAACTAGCTCCCAGGGGAAGTTTTTGCTGCCCACCCTGGGCCTACATTTTCAGTTGCAAGGGTCTTTCCAGAACAAGGATTGACAAATTTTTTTTTCTGAACAGCACAAGATAGTAAATATTTTAGTTTTTTGGGAGGTCACATGTGGGTCCCTACTGCAGATATTCAACTCTGCCTCTGAAAACATCAAGAGATGTGCATAAATAGTTCCATTCCAACAAAACTTTACTTATGAAATAGGTTGTGAGCTGGATTTGGCTGTGGTTTGTTGACCAGTGGCCTAGAACTCTATAGGCATCCAGTCACCTATAGAAGCAGAGTGAAGAAGCAGGACACCGAGCTAGTCTTGGGATCCCAAATGCTTGGAAGAGTGACGTATGAGAGTCTGCCATGAAAACAGAAACCAGAGGTATTTGAACAGAGGTTACGCAAGGCAAGGATTTGGTTGCATAGATAATGGAAGAGCTGAGAAGTCAGTCAGGGGCAGCTCCAAAGATCAGGAACAATAGGAAGATGTTACCACTGTGGGAAGCAGAAGAGAGGAAAGGTCAGGCAGGCCATCCAGTAGGGCAAGAACCATGCCAGACACCCCTACTGGGAGCAGGAACCAGGGACAGGAGCCAGTTGCAGTCAAAGACTCTTGTAAGAAGTACCCTGCAATGTTTCTTCTTCCTGTCCTTCCGACTCCCACTGAGCGGCCAAACTGCCAGCAGCCAAGGCTGTATAGGAACCTGCAGGGCCACCCATAGGAAGCAGGGCCAGGGAACTCAAAGCAAGACTTGAGGACAACAGGCCTAGACTCAGCCAAGGGGACACCTGGAGCATAACTAAAGTACAGATAGCCAACCAGACACAACAGGGAGAGTGGGTGAGTATTTCAGGCACAATCTTAGACTGCACAGGAGTGAGGGGTATAGGATGGGGCTGGCAGAGAGGCCATTGTCTTAGGTAGGATGAAATCTATGCTGTAGAGCAGAAGTTGGGAGACATCTCTGTTACATAGTTTTGTTTAAAAATAAAATGTAAAACACAGTCAGAGTTCATAGGCTGCATAAAAATAGGCCACAGGCAGCAGCACTTGGTCTGTGGGCTACAGTTTGCCAACTTGATTTTGAAAGATCCTCTCCCTCCCTTCCTTCCTTTCTGCCCTTCCGTTCTGGTCTGACCATGTTACCCAGGCTGGCCTCAAACTCCTGGACCCACGTGATCCTTTTGCTCTACCTTCCTGGGTAGCTGGGACTACAAGCATGCACCATCCTCCTGGTGAAGTTTTGTTTGTTTGTCTGTCTGATGCTGGGGATTGAACCGAAGGCCTGACCCACACTCAGCAAGCACTGAACTATACTCCTGCCTGAAAGATCTATTTTATTTATGTTTTTATTTTATGGATAAAAGGTCAAACAAAATTTCATGACAAAATAATAGGAGAGTAACAATAGTTAAAACATTACGCGGTGTTATCTTTAAAGTAGTTGCCCAGGGTACAAGATACTGGCATAAACATTTTGCCAGTCAATATTAGCACAAACCTTGCTTTTTAATGAACTAAGAGACACTGATAGTGTAACTGACTTGCATTTTTTCCCTTTTCCCCACTATCCTTTCTCCTTTCACCCTTTCTAGTTCTTTTTACCTTTTGAACAATTTCTTCCCATTTCACAATATCTATTGGACATTTTAGAACTTATTTACTCATTCACTTTCTCACATTGGGGAGACAACGTGATGTTTACTCATGCAAGTCTAGTATATTTCACTTATGAGTATGGTTCAAGTTGCATCCATTTACCTATAAAATCTCAAGTTTATCCTTCTTTATGGCTGAGTAGTGCTCCATTTATAAAAAAATCACATCTTTTTTTATCTGTTCCTTGGTCAAAGAGCATTTGGTTGTATCCAAGATTTAGTTATTAAACATGGGTGCACATGTATTGATACGGTATGTTGTTTTTAATTTTTCCAGGGAAATACCCAAAATGGGAATAGCTGGGTTAAATGGGACCTCCAATCCTAGTGTTTTGAGGACTCTCCATACTGATTTCCACATTTTTTCACGTATTTATTTGCCATTTGTATTTGTTCATCTGAGAAGTGTGTATTCATCTCAGATGCCCAATTTTGGATTGGGTCATTGAATTTGAAGGGGGTCTGATTTTTTTTCAATTCTTTATTTGTTCTAGATGGAAAGATCCATTTTAGAAGGCTGGGTTGGAGTGGACAAGAGATAAAGAGGAGACAGAGATTAGAAAGGAGGCTGCTGAAGACTCGGGGCAGGAGCTGATCAGAGCCCAACCAGTGATTATCAAGTAGAGAGAAGGCAATGAGTTAGCAGTGGAGAGTGGGCTGGACATGGAACAGCTGGTCTGAACCGAAGGTCTGAGCTGGGTCTGGAGGGAGTTGCAAACCAGCACATCATCCATTCCCCCAGTCAGCTTGGGATGCTTGCCTCCCTTGCAGCGGGAAGCCAGAGAGAAATCCTGTCTTCCTGGATAATAAAATTCCCTTTGGCTTCTTGCCCCTCCCAGGAGAATGGTGGAGGGGCAGGTTGCAACACCCTCAGTCAGGGAGGAGTCGGCGTCCTGGTGCTGGTGACTCACTTCTTGCTCATTCTAGAATGTGAGTGTCTGTCTCTGTCCTCTGAGCCACTGTTCCAGGATGACACGGAGGTCCCACAGCACCCTGTGCCACCTTCTGCTGTGCATGGGGGAAGAGTAGAGAGGAGGGCTGGCAAGCTGCTCACTCCGCCCTGAATCAGACAGCTTACCTACCCATAGCCTCTAGTATTATCTTAATCTGAGGCTAACTGTGTCACACACAGGACTGAGATGGTGTCTTCATTGGGGATCCCCTAGAAACAGCCTTTGTGATGAGGCTCTGGGTGGTAGGGGAGGGGAAGAGCCACCAGCCAGTGCATCAGCCCAGTTGCCACCATGGGAGCTGAGTCTTGCTGAGGAGCTCTGGACATCCAGGCAGAGCACCTGCCCATGGTCAGGCTGTGCCAGGGTCCATGAGCTACAGATGGAGGTGTTGTTAAGTTTCCTTGCACCTCTGCCTGCGTGGTGGCCTTCTGTACATCGGGAAAGCCAGCTCTCAGGCATGGACATGCACAGATGCTTGGGTGGAAAGCATCTGGGGCTCCCTGTAGTGGTATGGCCTCAAGGAGAGAGCCCCAAGAGGGATCCACTCTTAATGGTTCTCATCTCCACTTGACATGGGGAATCTGAGAAGTGAAGTGACAGCCCCAAATCACATGGCAGGTCTGTGACAAACACGGCTGGAATTCAGAGCCCGTGGGTCCAGGGTCCTCCACAACGTTTTTCCTATACTGGAGGTTGAATCAGGGCCCTCTCTCTCTCTCTCTGTCTCTCTCTCTATCTCTCTGTCTCTGACTTCTCTCTTTCTCCTACTGGGGATAAAACCCAGGGAAACTATCATTGAACTATACTCTCAGCCCTCTCTCCTTTTCTTTTTTCTTTTCTTTTCCAGACATGGCCTCAAACTTGTGATCCTTCTCCTCAGCCTCTCAGAGTGCCGGAATCCTTCAGTGTTTCTTAGCCCATTTTCAAGGGTCTCCTGGCCTGAGAGGCCCCACCTGGGTGTCTCGCAGGCTGGCCTCTGTCCGCCTGCTGCATTCCCCTTCCGACTCCTCCCCACCCCCCACTCACTGCGGCTGCTTGAGTCCGCTAGGCAGGACAGGGAAACCTGCAGGACAGCATGTGTGCCACGGCCAAGGGCCTGCATGAGGCTCACAGAGCCTGGGACCAGGGGAAGCGAAGCATGAGTGGGGCTGGGAACTGGATACTGGTCATGCTGTTGGGAAAGGTCACAGAGTGGCAGGGACAATGGAACAGGGGTAGCATGGAGGACACGAGGGCGACTGCAAAAAGGGCTGGGCAGGTCAGCCCCTGCCCCTTGTCCTGGTTACTTGGGACCTGGACTCCTTTCTGTACCTGATCACAAACATCTCAGGCCTCAGCATCGAAGGCTCTGTGTGTCGAGCATCTGGCATGAACCAACTGCTCAGTCGTTTGTTATTTTAAGGGTAACATATGGGGGACTCAGGGAATGCCAGCCATCAGGTCAACTACATTTGTGGCCATGCAGCAGAATTAGACCACTGGCCGCTCTGAGCCTGTTAGAACCTGCAGGGGGAATGGTACAGCTTTCTCTGTTTTCTCCTGTGTCCTGAGGTGAAAAGTGGAAGAGAGCATAGGCTTTGGGGAGCCCCTAGGCCAAGGGGTAGACACACTCCACATCCAGCTGTTGTGTCCCGTCCTGTTCAGGGACCCCGCAGGGATGGGCTGACTGGCCACCTGACTGGCCCAGGAGAACCCGGATGCTCGGGGCTCCCTAGGCTCTGAAATGCCCACATGGTGCCGAGTGGCAGGCTTCCCCCATCCCACCAGCTGGGTTCTGAGTAGACGCAGAAAAGGTTGCAGTTTCCAGCCCCTACTCACTCCCACACCGTTCCTGCACCAGCTCGTGATGGCTCGTTAGTGATGACGGCTGTGTTAGTCCTTTCCTGTGCCCTTTGCCAGCATGGCTTTGCCACCCAGAGGTGGAATCTATTCCCCACCCTCCTTGAACCTGGGCTACTGCATTATCAGGCTTCTCTGGAGAAACAGGACCAACAAAATATGTATCCATAGAGAGATTTATTTTAAGGAACTGACTCACGCAATCATGGAGATTTGGTAAATCCAAAATTTGCAGAATAGGACAGAGGACTAGAGAGCCAAGGAAGAGCTATAGATTCTGTTTGAAGGTATCTGCTGGAGATTTCCATCTTGCTGGGGAGAGGTCCATCTTTGTTCTGTTCAGGCCTTCAACTGATTAGATGAGGAGGGTAATCTGCTTTACTCAAGGTCTAGTGATTTAAATGTTAAACTCATCAAAAACAAAACAAAACAATACAAAACAAAACAAAACCCAAACAATTCTTACAGAAATATCTACAAATCCACAATCATACTTGACCACATGCCTGTGGCCCTGCCAAGTTGGCACATGATATTAACTCTCATGATTGACTTGTCACTTGCTTTGGGCCATAAAATGTGGGGAAGGTTATACTGTAAGTCCTGAACCTCGGTCCTAAGAGACCTTGCTCAATTCTACTTGCCCAGTTGGGGTTCTGTCAGCCACCATTGAAGAGTCTTGGACTACCCACTGGAGGATGAGTGACTCTGGGGAACAGATAAGAGATGTCAGTTGATACCAGTTCCCAGCCCTTTTTCAAGTAGAAGAATAAAAACTGTAATTGCAAAATTGCAGGGCTTTGAAAGAGGCCTGTGCAAATGAGCTTAAGTTTCATTACCTTCTTCAATAAATTGCTTCTGCCTTTCTCTCTAGAGAAAAAAAAAATAGAACATTGATAATGGTGATGGGACAGGGTTTTTATGAAGGTTAAATAAATGCATCATACCTAGCAATGTGTGTGCGTGGGGGTCCCATGGGTAAGACTTGGCAAGAAGGCAGCCTTGCATGCAGGAAGGGGTTCATGCGGTGACTGGTGGGCAGGCTCCTGGGGGAGGGATGGAGGAGCAGTGGTATGTGGAGGTGCAGGGTGGTGGAATACCTGGACTCCTTCCTGGTCCCCGACTGCCTCTGAGGCCTGCAGATAGGGGTATAAGCAGAAGCTGGAGCTAATTTCAACAGGTTCTTTGTGAAGTCCTAGGGCTGAAACAAGGTTGTAACAGTGTTCTGGGCCCAAAGTTGGGAGAAGGATGTGATTTTTTTCCTAGAGTAAGAGCAAGTAATCCACTGAGGGAGTGCTCTTGGAAGAACAGACAGAGAGGGAATAAAAGAGGCTCAGGTGGGGCAAGGTACTCCCAGGGGCGTGGTGCTGGCCAGGTTCTAACATCAGCCTGATCTCATGGGGAGCTCTGGCACAGAGTGAATGGAACTCACAGCTGTCCTCAGTGAACCTCTGTGCCACTCAGTCTTAGGAGGAGGCTGAAGAATAAAATCTCATAGAGACTACCCATCAGCTGAGCACAAGTCAGAGAAGGGATGGCCTTTGCACTATGGCAAATGATGGGTGCTGTGGTTGAGAGGAGGGGATGTGGGCAGATGACCATAGCATCTGCTATGAGATCTTCCCTCCATGTCTGCAGGGTACACAGACCGATTGGGGTTGGCAGCTTCAGGGAGATGAACTGATGGAATTGAAGGGGGACTACAGTGCTGGTTTTCAGGAAAGTTCAGCAGGGGCCATGGTAAGGTACTGCCCCCATGTGGCTTCCACTGACTTGGCTTCCTACAAGGGGACCAGGGTAATGTCATGTGAGACACTCCAAGGACTTCCAGAAATAACTGGGACAAGACCAGGACCATGGGATCATCTGAAGTTTGCAGACGGGAGAAAAAGCCTGTGTGTGTTTTTCCCATTAATGCAAACTCATTTGTGAATGCGAGCAGGTGGGGCCTAGTGGGGCTCTGGGCACTTAATGGGAAATCCGGTCTTTGTCAGCTCTGAAGTGCAGAATGACTTCCATGGCTGTTTATGTGATTAACTGGGAGGTAGTTCCACCCTGTGGAAGGCTCAGGGACTCACCCAGGCCAGGCCTCGTGCTTGGGTTGGTTCAAAAGAAAAGGAGTCAGGCATGAGAGGATGATGGTTTGGTGTAACCAGGGCCCTGCTCCTTGCACCCATGCCCTGTATCAAAGGTACTGTTAGGTGTCTTTGGTGAGATGAGTCTTAGATTAAACCAACTGGTACTTGTACCTGGTACAGAGAGGAGTAGACAATGGTGCAACCACTTTGGAAAACTGTTTGGCAGATTTAGTAAGAGTTAAACATAGCTTATCATATAATTCAGCCATTCTACACCTAGGTGTTTACCCAAGAGAAATGAAAACATATTAGTCACCTGGCTCTGTGCACCAAATCACCTCTAACCTTAGCAGTTTAAAATAACAATAAACATTTCTCATCTTTACAGTGGCTGTGGGTCAGGAATCCAGGAGCAGCTCAGCTGTGTGGTCCTCTCATCAAGTTGCAGTCAGTGCGTCGGCTGGTCCACAGGGAGGCTCAGTGGAGCTGGAAGATCTGCTTTCACAAAGGTTCACGCACTTCTGGGCAAGGTAGTGATGCCTGGCTAGACAGAGGCTTCAGTTCCTTTCCATGTGGATCTCCCCATGGGGCTGCTAACTTCCCCCAGAGCCAGGGATTCAGGAGAGCAGGGCAGAGGCTGCAAGGGCTCTCTGCTAAGGTCTCTCTGTGATACCCTACTGATTGCACAGGCCAACCCTATCCAGTGGTGAGGAGATGATGCCAGCTCATGATTGGTAGGAAGGGAGGACCGTGGGGACCATCTTGGAGGTGGATAACCACAAAGATGGTGCAGCCAGACCTCCTCCATCCTGCAGAGAGCCACGCTCATGTTGGAACTTCACCATTCTGGTGCACTGAGTCAGGATGCAAAGTGCCCCTGGGGATCTGTGCAGGACTTTGGTTCCAGGGGAGCTGCAACAGCAGCAGCAGGGGCAACTGAAGACACTAGTGCTGTAGAGGAGTGGCCAGGCTGGGGTACACTTGTTCCTAAGTGAACATAACCTTGTCCCAGGTGCCACTCTGAGTGCTGTGTCTTGAAGCAGGTTGATTAGACCTTGTGGCAGGGACCTCCCTGATGTGAGGTCCTCAAAGGAAACACCTTGTCTCATTTTTATGAGCTCTGACCAAGGATGGAGGATCCTCAAGGGAGCCTCTCAGCTCCTGTGCCAGGGCTGAGTGGCTGTGGGCACACTTGGTTGAAGAGGCATCTCCAAACTGTCTTTTCTTTCTCCTGGAGTCTCCTTGGCAGGAGGTGTGTATCAGACTGGTCTCCATACCATGGAAGCTGAGGCAATGGCCCTAAATTGTAGCTCCATGAAGCCTCTCTTGCCTTTCAGGTCACCTTACACTTGTAAGGGACTTTTGTGACTTGCCATATACTTTGCAAGTAACTTGCACTAACAGAGTTGGCAGGGTTTTAATTGCTGGGCTCTGCCCCAGGGAGCTGGGTTCTTGGCCCGGTGTACAGGTCAACAGACTTCAATCCTTCTCTCCCTGCCCCACCAGCTCAGTTTCCAGTCTGGAAGCCTCCTGGAGTGGGGGCAGGGCCTTCTCCTCTATGTTCTATGCCAGGGGACAGAAGCAGGGTAGTAAGACCGATGCCCTGGTCTCCCAAGACAGCCTGTTCTTCTATAAATGGATTTTTAAATGAGTACAGAAACTTAAGGGCCACTCTTTATGTTCATCACTAAAACCTACATTTCTTAGGGGTCTAGATGAAGACAGGCCCTAGGCCTTTAAACAGAATCCAGGGTGAACAGAACAATAGAAATTACATGCAAATGAGTCTGAAAAAAAAAGAGGACTTCGGACCCAGGGGCAGTGAAGTTAGATGAACCAAAGGATTTCCATGCCAGTTCATCCAGCCCTGAATCATGGTCCCTGCTGGAAGCGAGAAGAGGCACCGCAGCCCTGGAGTTTGTATACAGAGGAGCGGGGGAAGGCTGCAACCTGGCTGGGAAGGTGGGAAGCCATAGGAGTCACTGAGCTGACCCAGGAGCCACACACTTTGTATTGCTGGGACATTTATTAGAAAATAGCTTAGACTCTCAGTTTTCTATGTTAACTCTCTTAATGTGACAGCAGGAATTGATTCACTTTAACCTTCCCTCCCCGCAGCCCCCCCAGTTCTTTCTCAATTGATCATCTTTTTGGAATTTTATAAACCACTTCTCCCTTCTTGTTCCCATACTACATGGATTCATCTTTTCTTTTTATGCCTGGTGGGATGTGACATTCTTTCCATGTACTTGCCTGGCCTGGTGGTTATTCCAGTGACCGATACAGATGTCTTTCTGGAGAGCTCCAGATTTAAGTAGCCCAGTGTCTCCTAGACAGCTTGCCTAGCCACCTCCCAGGGACCTCAAACTGAGGAGATCCGAGAGGGAATTCATGTTCCTCCCAAACCCAGGTCTCACCAGTGTCCCCATCATAGTAAAAGGGTGGCTTCGACCAACTGTCCAGCTAGTGTCTAAGTCAGGAGGCCAATGTCAGCGTGGACACCTCCCTTCCTCATTTTGTAACAGCTCTCCCTGCCATCTGTCTCTAGGGCTGGAGTCCTTGGTCTCAAAGCTCTTGTCTGACACCTTGATTGTTTCAGTGGTCTTTAAATGGTTTCCCTGAGCACTCTGCTACTACCTTCCACTAGTCTATCCCCCAACTCTTCTAACCTTCCCTCCAAAGTCAGGATGTTCCCACACGGATGCACTGATCTAGCTGTCTGGCACTGGGGAAGCCTTAGCTCCTCATTGGTCAAATGAGAAACTGACTGAAAGACTTGTCCAAGACCCGTGCAGGTTAGTCCCTGGACTGTCACAAGTAGAGGGGCTTGCCGGGTTCTGGATAGAGCACTCCCATGATGCAGTGGGCTCCAGATCTGGGTGTGAACAGTTCCAATTGTCCTACTCCTCTTTGGAGCCTTCAGATTCCAGACCTTTGCGGCCTGCCTGCCACTTCTGCCACCAAGCAGGGAGAAGTGTCTACAGGCCACAGCGGAGTCTGTCTGCGCCCGCTTCTCTTTCTCCTCCCCGACATACCAAAATATGAGTGCCCTCCTCTCCTGATCTGGACCTGCAAGCCCAACCCTGTCTCACCCATGCTCACACCACCGTGAGATTTCTTATGCTGATTCGCAAAAAGCTTTTCAGTTTGAAATTACTAGAGGTTAGCAGAGAGCTCCCGAATCCCTTCCACCCAGATTCTTTCAATGGTTACATTTTATGTACCTACAGAGCAGTATCAAAACCAGGAAACTACATTGATGCAGTGTGCGCCTGCAGAGTTCTATGTTATTTTATCACTTGTGTAAATTTGTGTAATCACCACCCTTGTCACACACTTCTCCCTACCATCCCTAATCCCTGGCAACCACTAATGTGTTCTCCATCTCGTTTTTTTTTTCCATTTGAGAGTGTTACAGAAATGGAGGCACACAGCGCACGGCCTTCTCTGTAGCTTTCCTCCTCTCAGAATCATGCCCTTGAGAGCCAACAGTTTCATTTCGGAGCAACAGTCCATGGTCTAAATGTGCCACAGTTGGTTCAACCACTCATTTATGGGAGAACATTATGGTTGCTTCTGTTTTTTTTTTTCTCTATTATAAATAAAGCTGTAATGAATAATCGTGGACAGGTTTTTGTGTGGACGTAACTCCCAATTTCTCTGGGAAAAATGCCCAGGAGTATAATTGCTGGGTTGTGTGGTAAGTGTATGTTTAGTTTTTTAAGAAACCACCAAACTATTTTCCATTTTCCATTTCCATTAGCAATGGATGAGAGATCCAATTTCTCCACATCCTCCCAATTTGGAATTGTCACAATTTTTCATTTTAGCTGTTGTAATAGGTGTAGAGTGATATCTTATCCTGGCCTTAATTTCTCTGTAAAGGATCTTTTCGTCTGTTTATTTGCCATTGTATACCCTCTGATGAAATGCCCCTCTTCATGCCTTTTTTCTATTTTCTTTTTAAAGATAATTTTAATTTTTGTTAGTACATGCTTGCAGTGCATAATAATTACATTCATCATGGGGAGTTGGTAAATGTACATAATACATCTTAAT
>RJWM01000565.1:0-206867 GCA_004363535.1 Dasyprocta punctata
TAACCTATTAAATAAGTAATGAAATGTGAATATAACATTTTAATAAAAGACTATTTTCTAAAATAAAACTTTACTGAAATGTTTTATTAACTTTTTCTACACTTTTGTGAACATTTTAATGTCTAACAATATGATAGCTCTTCTCTTATCTGCCTCTGCATTCAGTCATCATGCTATGCCATTTTATTTGAAATCTATGTAGAAAATGCAATCTTATTACAGACATAAACTGTATTTGAAAATCCAAGGGGCATTATTATCAGCTTTTCTAATAATTGTGGGTTTCTTTATACTAAAATAATGTTTAATGAAGATAGTAGCTTCTAAAAGATTTGCTTCAATGTGTAATCTGAAACGGTACTGATAAAATTTTGACTTTCTACTATATTAAGATCCAGTGATTTAATTTGACCTTTGAAAGGTTATTTCACCCATGTTTGGATTTGTGATACTGTACAATGTTCACTTGAAAAATTTACTAATTCATTGAAATATTTAAATCTATTAAATTAATGCTAAGATTTATTATTTATTGCCATCACCACCAATCTTGTCAGAAATGTCTGACATGTGTTATGCATACTTTCCCTCTCACATATTAAAACTTAAAATATAACAGTTTAGATTCAATAAAATTAATAACTAAGTGCTTTATTGAAATTATTCTGAAGTGAAACTGGTTTCCTATCCTTTAAAAATGGTCTAAATTTATAGTTAATTTTCCTTTTCTCTTCTTCCATTCTCCCTTCGACCTCCCTAGCTCTACTTTCTTTTTGAATAATTTCTTCCTATTTCACAATATTGATTGCATATTTTGGCCAAGATTTACTCTTTCAGTTTCTTGTACCAGGGAAGTAATGTGGTATTTATACATCTGTGTCCCATTTATTTCACTTAAGTGTATGGTCTCAAAGTGTACCCATTTACCTAGAAATGTCTCAAGTTTATGCTTATTTATGGCTGAGTAGTACTCTATTGTATATATAAAAAAAAATCCTTTTTCATCCATTCTTCATTTCATGGGCATTTGGGTTGTTTCCAAGATTTATCTATTACGAACTGTGCCGCTATAAACATAGGTGCACAGCTATATGTGTGGTATGATTTTTTAAATTCTTCTGGGAAAATACCCATAAAGGGAATAGCTGGGTAGAAGTGGACCACTAATCCTAGTTTTTTTAGGAATTGCCACTCTGATTTTCACAGTGGTTGTACCAGTCTACCCTCCCACCAACGGTGAAGAAGAGTTCCTTTTCCCCCACAGTCCCACCAGCACTTGTTATTGGTTGATTTCTCAATGATAGCCATTCTTTCTGGAGTGAGATAGAATTTCAGTCTTGTTTTAATTTGTTATCTCTTGAATGAACATTTTTTCATGTAGTCATTTACACATTCATGTTTCTTTATCTGAGATGTGTTGATTCAGCTCAGATGCCCAGTTTTGGATTGGGTCTTTAAATTTGGGGAAATGATTTTTTTTTCAGTTCTTTGTATGATCTAGGTATTAACAACTGGCTAAAATTTTTTCCCACTCTGTGGGTAGTCTTTTAACTCTTTGGTGATTTCTTTTGCTGTGCAAAAGCTTTTTAATAGGATGAGATTCTAGTTGTTGATTCTTTATAGTACTCCCTGTGTGATTGGGGTTTTGTTCATGAAATCTTTGCCTACACCTATGTTTCTAGGAGCTGTGCCTTTTCCATCATTCAGCAGATTTAGTGCTTCTGTTTTAATATTTATATATTTGATCCATTTTAATTTTAGTTTAGTGCATGGAGATAAACATGGGTCTAGGTTTAGGCTTCAGCATGTGGAAAACCAGCTTTTCCAGCACCATTTATTAAAGAGGCTGTCTTCCTGAGAGTGAAGTTATTTGACTTGTTTTTCAAAGACAAGGTGGCTGAGTATGTTTGAAGGTGTGTGTGTGTGTGTGTGTGTGTGTGAGAGAGAGAGAGAGAGTGTGTGGTGTGTTGCTCAGGACTGAACCCTGGGCCTTGCACATCCTAGGCAAGCACTCTATCATTAAGTTATATTCCAAGCTCTGTGCATTTGGAGTTGTTTCTGCATCTTCTGGTCTGTTGTATTGATCTGCAGGTCTGTTTTCTCTTTTTCTCTTTTTCTTTTTCACCAGAATCATGCTGTTTTTATCATAGTTACTTTGTAGTATAATTTTGAGTAAGGGACTGTGATGCCCTCTACCTTGCCTTTGTTGCCAAGAACTGTTTTAGTTATTCTAGGTCTCTTTGGTTCCAAATGAATTTTAGGAAAGTTTTCTATAGTTCTGTGAGGTATACAAATGATATTTTGATTGGAATTGCATTAAATCTGTGTAGCAATTTTCTGAGTAAAGTCATTTTCACGATATAGGTTCTTCCTACTCAAAAGCAAGGTATATCTTTCGATTTTCTGATATCCTGTTCAATCTCCTCTTTCAGAGTATTGTAATTTTCAATGTAGAGATCTCTTACTTTCTTTATTAAATAAATTCATAAGTATTTCATTTTTTGATTGCTATTGTGAAAAGTGATGTTTTCCTAATTTCTCTCTCTGTGAATTTATTTCTTGTGTACAGGAATACTATTTATTTTTGAGTGTTGACTTCACATCCAGCTACACTACTGAATATAGTTATTAAATCTTCAAATCTTTCTTTGGAGTTTTTGGGATCTTCTATGTAGAGTAGAATGTCACTTGCAAATAATGATAATTTAATTTCTTCCTTTGCTATCCATATTCCTTTTACTTCTTTTTCTTATTTAATTGCTCTGGCTAAAAAAAAGAAGGATAAAATGAAAACAAAGCTTTGTAAATAAGAAGGAGAAGAGGGATTGAGGTGAGAGGAGGGGATTGGAAAAAAAGAAGAATCAAGATGTATAGCATATACAGATACAAATTCCCAATGATGAATATGATCATCGTGTATATCTAAATTGTACCAATAAACTTAATAATATAAATAAATTTTTATGGAGGAAATTATCCTACAAATATGTAAAGGTGAAATATAGTTAGCATTCAGATTTGCACTTAAAATATAGACTCAGTCTTTATACGTGCACTTACATCTTTAATTTGAGAAGCTACTGTGCCAATCAAAAGTGAAAGTGCTGCAATTTCTTTTCCTGATGTTTCAGACTCTTAGCTACTGAGTGCTTTTCTTTGGTAAGTGCTTCAGATAATTTATTCAAAAAATGTTCTAGCAAAATGCTTCAACTCATAATTATTAACTGAGAAATTCGTTGTGCCTTTATTTCAAAGTTTTATGTTTTTCTTAAACTCTGTATATTTGTTCTTGAAATGGCACCTCGGTTTTATTGATATCATAATGGCATACTGCGAAAGACATGGTTAAGCAAAATACCTTTTCATCCTAGTCTCATCTCTTTTTTTATAGATCTTCTACATAATCTCCTCAGATTACAATTTTCTCTAATTCTTCTAGTGTACATTCCTCTCTGAATTGCTTGCAAACTTTGAAGTGTCATTTCCATTTCTTTTCAAAATATTTAGATGTAGCTGATACAGCTATGGGTAGATATAAGAGAGATTATAATCTTCTTTTCTAATTCAATGATTTATCCTAAAATACAGTGTAAGCAAATATAAGAATATGTACTTATTTCCTGCGTTTTTATGTAGCTATGAAAAATATTTTGAAATTTGAAACAAACAATGATTTGATACTAATGAGCTGATGAGGATTATAGCAGGAATGACCAAGAACAGTTAATAAGGGCACAGTCAGAATACGAAGAGCACCGAGAGGCAGCAACCAGAAGAAACCCTGCCTGCCTCCCTGATGAGTTTGCGCGAATGTGCAAACTCCAGGAAGAGAAAGAGAGGTGTGTCCCATGGGCCTACCGGCGTGCGGGCTATGAATCAAGGACTTTCCCCGCCAACCCCCGTAAGCATCCTGCTTGCTCAGAGGACCTGCTGAGTTCATAGCAACTAAGGTACATAAAGCAACTAAATGCTTTTATTATTAGGTTATTTTGCAGGCCTGGTGCCCACAGTCTCAGCATTTCTTGGGTAGATGACATTGTGTAGTGTGGCAAATAGGTGGGATTGTCCTCTGTCTTGTCTTGGAGCCCCAATATTGTTGTCATTGTTTTGCTTAATTTTGTTTAATTTTCGTTTCCTTTCTTTTTTTTTTATTTCACATCCTGTTTTTATTGGTTTTATTGTGTTTTGTTTTTGGTTTGTTTTTGCTATGCCTGTTGGAATGGTCGACTATTCTGAAAGTAACAAGATACAATATAGTCGCTATTGTTTTTTTTTTTTTAAAGATTACAAAGAGCAATTGAGTTAACTTCTGAAAATGTACAGTTTTATTTTCTAATACTATAGTGTTGTAAAACTCTAGAAAATAAAATAAATAAATGTATGTTTAACTGGGTATCAGTGATGAGATAATTACACATCATAATGAATCTGAAAAAAGATCACTGCGTACTCAAAAAAAAAAAACAGTAAAAGAATGAAGCAATAGTATTGCAGAAGTGGTTTTAATTTTATAAATCTCCTAGGAGGGTTCACAGGTCTATACTTAAAAACTGCTGGTAGAGAGTGTTGCTAGAACTTATGAAGCACTTTTATAGACTTAGAGACGCGTAGTATATGAATTCATTGATATTACAAGTTGAGGTTTTTTTTCTTTTTCTTTCATTTTTTGCAGGAAATTGACCCTGGGCCATGACCATGCCAGGCAAGTGCTTGACCACTGAGCTACACTTTCAGTTCAGATGCTGAATTTTATCCCCCCAAAAGATGTACTGAAGTCCTAACTTCTAATGCCTCAGAGTGTGACTTTATTTGGAAATAAGGTAATTGCTGATGTAGTTAAGAGGAGGTCACACCGGATTATAATAAACTTACTCCAATATATTTAGTGTCCTCAATAAAGGGCAGAGTCACACTAGGAAAAGACAGCTGTGTGACAACAGAGGCAGAGAATGGAATACTTCCATGGTGATCCAACGTGTGCTTCCAGATACCAAACATCCATGAAGTTAGGAAACAGGCATGGGACAGATTCTCCCTCAGAGTCCTCAGTAGGAGTCAGGCAACCCTGCCAATACTTTAATTTCAGGCTCCTGGCTTCCAGGACGGTGATAGACCAAGTATCTCTTGTTTTACTCCATTCAGTCTGATGTACTTTTGTCCTGAAGAGCCACATGCAAGGTAACATCGTGGATCTGAAATCCCATTCCCTGTCTCCATAGTCTTCTGCCACCAGATGCCACCATTGCCAGAGTTCCACTAAATAGTTCCACACTTTCAAGTTCTGGACTGTTTAAAAGAAGAAAGAACCTTCTCTTGCTCCTAGAAACTTGACCTAGTGAACGTATGTTTTGATGACTCTCTGGACAGTGTGGGATGAAGGCTTTGGGAAGGCAGCATTTGTCTTCAGGGAAGATTCAGAGTGGGTATTCTGAATAATGCATAAGACCAACAGAAAGAAAAAGCCTTCCTCCTAACACTGAGATGTTCGCCGTTAGTTCAGATGTGCTTGCTTTAGGAAAATCCCCTTTCACATTCACCTTAGAAATCTTCTAGATTTTATGACATGTAGTTTGACACTTTTAGTTTGGGATTTTTCCCTGTTTCCAACGTAAGTTGATTGTATCAAAATCTCATAGGTACTACCTATCACCAGAGGGAAGCGTGAAGGCAAATTACTTTTAGGAAGTGGACTGCAGATGATCACACATTGACTCTGTTTAATAGATAAGGAAACACAGATGACAGAAAAAGACAATTACATTGATTAATACTGGAACACAAAGAGAAAAAAAAAGAAATATTATCCAGAAGAGCTTTGACTTCTAATCCCTACCAGGTTAACCTGCAGCCTCCCCTGTTCGGTCAAACACCATCACTTCTACCGAAGCTGTCTTCAACAGCAGACCTCCCAATGACTTCAGTTTCAGAGGTTAGGAGCTTCCCTGGCAACAAAACCAGTCTCATGCCTCTTGCTCCCTTGTTTAACTAATTCATGGTCACTACATGTGGGTTACCCCGGTATTACCTTTTTGGTCCTGACACAAACTATTTTGCCACAATTAATGTTTTGGTCAACAATGTGCAGACTTAAAGCCTTGAGTTATATGACTAGGCAAATAAAACCAGACCACAAAACTTAGTCTGCTCTGGTTGGCTATGATTCACCCGCAGGGACAAGCCAGCAGTCTCGCTGCTTTCCCACTAAACCAAGCAAAATCAGACTGTCGTATTATACTCTTTGTCCCTTTATACAGAAGCAGTCAGTCTGCCGAGGTTGTGGGGCTCAAATATTTAACTTGTGTAATGCGGTGGAGCAGTTTCAACAAGCAGAAATTAGTCAGGTATCCACACTGAGAAACATTCACACATCACTTAGAGAAGTGTGAAGTTCTGGCCATTATCACAAGAAGGTAGCAACCTGGGAATCTAGGATATTTACGGTTTCCAAAAAAATAAGATATAAGAGGTTTTTTTTTTTTTTTTAACTTTTGGAGGGACGTAAGCTGAAAATAAAAATTATTGATTGTGTGAATAGATATATTTTCTTAAATGATTTAGAAAACTGTTTATTCATTTACCGACAGTGTTTAGAATATATGGTAGCCAGTGTGTCTGCAGATATATTTATGTTGGACTGTTTGGCTTGGTTTCACCTCTGTAATAATTTATAACAGTTTCAATGTAAACCCACCCCTGAGTAGGTCACAAAGGTCCTGGGCTTTAAGCATTGGTGTTGCAGATAAGACCACAGCACTGGTTCCTAAGCAGAGCTCGGGCTCATTCTTCACCATCAAGCTTGTGGAAATTTTTCACTTAAGAAAGTGTAACTGCTATGGAATTGTAATTCATTTTCTTCTTTCACAGGCTTGGTTCTTTTAAAAAAATAGTTATGTTTATGCTTAGCAAAGATGTGTTGTTTAGGGAATCTTATTAAATTAAAATTACATACCCTTGTTTTTTTTTTTTTTAAATGAATGAGGACCGACATTTTCATGTGTTGTATTTATAAAAGTGATAGACAAGGATGGAAAAATGGTAAACTAATTCTGAATTTTAAGCATTTTCTTAATACAATCAATTTCACTAAGCACTGGTTGTAGCTTTGTTTTCAATGTTTTCCCTAGATTTTCTAGGTATTTTATATTAGATTGAAATATCTTTCCATATATTATATTGCCAAACACAGAGTGTCAAAATATCTTTATCATTAATAATAGATTATGTTAATTATGAAATCAGTAAAACAATTTTAATAAATTTAAAAGTTTTAACTAGCCATATTTACTCAGCAAGAGAAGAAGTAATAATTTACCCTAAGGACTTTTTTAATTTATCCTTAACTTTTTCAATAGTTTACAACATACATTTGAGAAAGAATCAAGTTTTTAGAGGGAGATCAGACTGAAAGACAAAGAAACACTTAGTAGTTAGCAAAATGTATACAGTCTTACATCTTCAGACGAATAATCCCTGTAAAAGATCTTTCCTAATCAGAAAGTTTTCATTCCACTCACATGCCAACAAAAATGGTTATCAAATTCTGTTTAACTACCAGTTATCGTTCTCACAATCATCCATCCATTTGTCGTAGAAATATTTATTGAGCACCTATTTCATGTTAGACTCCTTGTCTGTGTTTTTTTCTGCACATGCTTTTGCAAAGTGAATGTTGTTATCTCAGTTTTACAGGCGATAAACTGAAGATCTGAAAGATTACTTACACTGCTTAATATCTACACTGCTAGGGCATAAAAAAGTCAAGAATTGAACAATTGCAGGCTATTACAATTTTTTTCGACACCAGTGTTGGGTGGTTGCAAAGCTGGGTCTGGAATAAAACAGATCAACATGAATCCTGCTGAGACTTTTCCCCAGAGTGTACACTGCACCACATGGTTCCTGCAGCTCACTTCGGAACCGCTCATCTCCTCAGTCAGCTTGCGGGGTTCCAAGCAGCTACACTGTGAATGCAGGGCTGGGTTTGAGAGCCTCTTCCCTCGGGCACTGAGCCTGAAAAGTAAAATGAAACTCAGGCTCACAGACTCATTCGTCAGAATAAGGTTCCTTAGGAATCCAAGCACTACAGAATCAAAAAGTATATGACGTTAAAACATGACACACACGTGTGATATTTAATAAGGATCAACTAAAAAAATAACACTTCCAGTCAACACCTGAATCACTGTGAATCAATACTTTACAAAAATCAACTAAAAAGAAAATATAAAGATAATAATATTTGTATATCCCACTCTTTCTGACTACTCTTAATATTTTGATTAATATTTACATGAGTATAAGACATTCGTGTATGTGTGTATATGTCTGATACAAAGAAACATACTGCCTTAATCCAAGTGGGATCATCCTGTACTTTTAACAAAAATCATCATATGAGAATAATCTTTCCAAGTATATATTTCTATGACTACATACTGCAGGTATGGATACACCACTATTTATTTATTTAGTCTCGGACTAAGAAGCGTTTAGTTGCAGGAGAGATTCTTGTAGATATTTGCATTCATACAATATTCATCACAGGGATAAATCCTAGAAATGAGATCTCTGAATCAAAATGTATTTCTCTTTTAAGTATTAGATGATGCAAACTGCTTTCTAGAAAATTTGCATAAATTTACACCTCCTGAATATGGGTATCTAATCAAGATTGAACTCTAGCTTTTAAAATTTTTGGTAATAAAATATGTGAAAAATTAGGTCTCTTAAAATTATCCTTTCATTGTAATTAAAATGAGAATTCTTTTAAAATAATTTTTTAGAACTGTAGGTAGTTTTGTAGAAAGGTTGCAAAGATAGTGGAACATATTTGTGTATCTGTTTCCTTTATTGTTACCACCTGGCATTAATTTGGTACTTTTTAAAAAAATTAGTGAAGCATTATCAATACCTTCTTATTAACTAAAGTGCATGTTTCATTCAGATTTCCATTGTTTTATCTAACATTCTGTTTCTTCTCTGGATCCCATCAGGATTCCACACTACAGAGAATAGGCATTCCTATTTCAACTGTTCAGTGCCTTCTCAGATTCACAGACATTTTTTTTGATGACATTGACAGTTTGGAAACATGTCAGTGATATATTTGTGAATATTCCTCTACTGCGGTTAGCCTGATGATTTTCTCATGGTTAGACTGCTATCACGTTGAAGACAGAGAGGTTGCATGCCATTTCCCTTTCAGTGTATCCAGAGAATATGCAATCAATATGACTTATATTTGCTAGTGTTAACCTTACCACCCAGGTAGAGAAATTTCACTAGAAGTTACTCTTGCTGTCTCTTTCCATACTGGTTGCAAAGGAAAAAAGTCACTGTGTGAAACTTTATACTTAGGAGAAGATAACCTTCATCTGCTTGAGAACAGAGGATCTGCGTAAGTTATTTGGGGTTTTGCATAGGAGATTTATTCCTTTTCCTTCCTTCTTTCCTTCCCTCTATCTCTCCTTCCTCCCTTCCTTTTCTTCTTTTTTCATCTATTAATTATTCTTTATGGATACTTATGTTATACTTTGCATTATAATCCCAAACTATTTTATTTCATTGCTGAAATTACTCCAAATTTGGCTCTTGGGAGCTCTTTCAATTGATTTCAGTATCACCCTGCTGTGTCCCCTCCTCCCTCTCTTCCTTCTTTCCTTCCTTCCACCATTTCTTCCTTCAAGGCTCAGCTTATGTGTCTCCTTCTCAAAATGAACACATTTTAATGTTCTACGCTGACATTACTGTTTGTTTTTTAATAATTCCATACTTACATTATTTTTTATATTAAGATATTTTTCTGTTTAGAGACAAATATTTTAAATCTTTTTAATATTTAAAGTCAGAATGGTTGTAACTAATAAGATGCTACTTAGTACTCTCATACTGAGTTAGTGGTGGTAGTGGTGGGTAGGAGAGAAAAACAGAGAGACAGAAACAAGAGAAATAGAAAAGTAGAGGAAATGTTTTTGTCCTTAAGACAAATTTTTATCATCTGAAAAGATTCATTGTTGTTTTACTGCAATTATAAAATGTGACTCTTTCTGTTAAAGCACTAGGAGGTGCTATCTGGTTAACTAGCTGTCAGTGTAATGGAAAGTACAGGAAAGCTTTGGCTTGTGAGTGATTTGTTCTGTGTTTCACAGGATAAACAAGCATTTCTAATAAATTTCAACACAATAAATGAACAATGTTTTGTAATATAAGCAGTATGTGATGCCGAACATGACATGATCACAACTCAGCCAATGGTTCTTCTCTCTCTCACTGTAGGACCGTGGCTGATCATCTCACAACAGCAAGAGATTATGAAGGAGATCTCGTCTGCAGAGGAGGAGGAGGAGAAGGCGGAGGAATCCCTCACTTCAAAGGGGATAGGGAGATGTGGGAAATGTGGAAAACAGTGTGAAACTTTGCAGAAAAACACCACCTGAAAAAGGCTGCAGCAGTATGTGTGATAAATCTGTTTCACAACAAGCAGTGTCACATTTCCACGAAATCTTCAAAAGGAAGCAAAAGTAAGTGTCATTGGATAGGTTCAGAAAAGGATTCCACTGAGCCAATAGGGAGCACTGATTGCATTAGTGATAGTGAAAGTCGTGCTGCACAATAACCCTCCTCTCTCCTGTCCCCCTCACATCAGCCACAAAAGTTTTCAAAGGTAAGTGCAGGTTAATTTGCTTATTTTTCTTTATATTTTCCATTATATTACAGTGTCATAATCATTTTTATACTGATATTTACATTTTTACATTAATATTTTACATTGATATTTTGGGGTTATGGGGTGAATCATCTGAGTTTCCGTTATTTCTTATGGGAAAATTTGCTTTGATGTACAAGTGCGTTGGATTCCAAGCCTATCTCCAGCATGAATTATGCTCTGAAACCAAGGTTCTATTGCACATTATTTTAACAGCATCACTTTTCTGAAGCATCTCCTTTTTTCAATACCATGCTGTGGCTTTTACAGATACTACAAGCTCATCTCACAAGAGCTCTGAAAGGCACAGGCACGGTTTTCTTTGTGATCCACGTGAGACACGCAGGTTTCACTCCTTAACCCCGAGCTCGTACGAAGCTGACATGATCACAACTCAGCCAATGGTTTAGGATGGAAACCAGTGACACTTACATCAGTGTTCATGTTCTTTGCTCTTCCCCATTCTCATCAGTTGTCAGAAAATATTTCTCCAACGTTAGGAGGAAATTTTCTGTCTGCATCAACAGCAGGAAGTTATTAGTCATTGTTAATTTCTTCATCTATGACTTGCCCGAAGTTGCCATTTAATCAGTCACTGTTTGATTAGAGAAACAGAGCAACTAGGAACGATAGAGAATGTGTTCTTTGTCACAGGGGTTTGACTGTATGTCATTCAGTTAGCTCATCAGACACTTTATTTGCACTGTTGCTTTTCTGTCTGGTGCTGGCTCTGAATTTTGCAAGACAGGAAGTTAGGAGGACTGGGGCTAGCATTGCCTATGCTAATGAGCCACTTCAGCAGGTCAGTGACATGTTATGAGTTCCAGTGGCATTTGTCAACCAGCCCAGCCAGCCAAGTAGGACAAGGATGTAGTTGCTGCTTCACTCTTGCCCACTAACTTTAGGTCAACATTCTCTAACTGCCCACTCTCATGCAGCTCTTTAAAAGTCAGGAGATTCTGTGAAATTCAGCTTCTCCTTAGGCAACTTGACATAATACAAATCCACTGGGATGCCTATCTTGTTTTGAGTCTTTGAAGCAGATACTATGGAGTAGGGACTCATTATTCATTTCTTTTTCAGACATACCAAGAGACTTTTGATTTTCATTTAGAGTAACGATGTCCACAAAGGTGATAATTGGTGCTAATGGGAATGAGCTCTGGTCAATAACATGTAGCCAGAAACTGTTAGTGAAATTTCCAGTAGAGCTTTCTAAAGGACACAGGTTTAGATGGTAATTGACTTCTGTCCTGTGGTTCTCTCACTTCTCTTTGGGAAACTGACTAAATGTGGCAGGTGAAGCAGTCACATCCAGCCCTTTTGCAAACTCAGTGGAACAAACATAAAAAGAAAAGCCACATGTGTGGAATTGTTAAGAAGATAGGTTAGAGGAGTTCATATCTGGGTGGAATAGTAGAACTGCTGAATCAGTAATCAAGTAGGTGATGTCTGCCTTCTTGTTCTGTGCAAAAATTAGTAGACATCCCTAGTTTAACGACCAAGTTTCATTCCTGAGATGAGGTCATTAAATGAGTTGGTCACTAAATGAGGAATTCAGAACAAAGAAATGGCCAAAGGAAACACTAACTTGATGACTTCACTTGTATTTGCTTATCTCTCACATGCAGTACTCCACAGCAGAGCAGAATATAAAGCCACAGTTCAGTATTGTACTGTACACTAAAATCAGCAAAAATTACATTGCTGGGTAAACAAGGTGCACTGCACAAAAAGACATCAATCTTCTATAAGCAAGATATACAGAAGTGTAAAAAAAAAAGAGGGGATAGGCCCAACTGGAGGGTCATAAATTTGAACAGCATGATTGGTCATAAGTCTGAGCAGTTGTTAAACAGGCACATCATTAAATAAGGAATATCTGTACGGGACTTGTATATTACTATATCATTGTGCTTCATTTTTAATAAAAAATGCCACTTACCTGTCACTTACCCTATATGTCATTAACACACCATTTAAATTAGAAAGGAACAAATGTAATATGTCATCATTTCATACAGAACACTTGAGTTTTCAAAGACCCCACAGCATTTGCACATAGAAATGTGTGGAGGGAGGCATTTTTAAGTCTAGAGGTAGAAATGCAGAGAAATTTCTTTAGTTCCCCTTGACTAAAGAAGAAAATAGTGAAGATAATATAATACTACAATAAGGAAACTGTTAGAGACTTTATTTGCTGACATGGGATGATCAAATATTTTATGTCTGCATCAATTTCCTTTGATGAGGATATATGAATGAAAAAACATTATCAGAATGCAAGAGAAATAAAGGATGCAGTGTTTTTAGCTCTTCTAATATTCTGTGCCTCATTATTTATAGACTTCACACGGAAAATAGGAAGAATTGAAATGGAATACTTACATTGTTCTGTCCATACTCTATGAACAAGGGACCTGATTTATCTTTGTAGACTTAATGGTTGTTCTTTGAAAAGAAATATCTGGTTAGGCAACCTTGCCTCTGTGTAATACATAGGACTTTACAGGGATGACAACCAAGGCATTTTGGACAGAGCTGTCTGAACCTAACTGTTTAGTTCACTTACTACTTTAATCCCTGTGGACAGGTAGCAGAGTTACTTTGCTTAACAATGACATAAACTTTTGACTCCATGAAAAAGTGAAGCCTGTCCTGTTTTCAAAAAGCTGGCACATTTGTAGTAATCTCTTGAGGCACCATCAGATCCTCCTGTAACTTGTCAAGTGCAAGTGTATTCTAAGGCTGAATGTGGAGACTCATTAGAGAACAATGCTAGAATAAAAAGGAAAAAGGATGACTGAGAGAATAGCTGAGAAAGAAAAGAAGTGATGGTGTCTCTCAGATGAGTGTAGTGGCTGCAGGACACATTTAGATGAAAGGAAAGGTAACGGGAAGCCGATTGTCCAAGATGGCTTCCATGAGCTCTACATGTCCTATTTACTCCCTCGTGTTGTCTTCATCCAAATTGCACCAATGTTGATCTGTATGGCCAGTTGCATGAGGTATATGTGACAGAATGTAAATTCCATGATTAGGTTATAAAGCAGTGACCTCCATGTAAGTTTGCTTTCTTTCTCTCCATGAATTTCCATTATTTGTGAGAGTGAAGATCCCTGGTACCTCTTCGTCGTCTTATGAGGAAACCAGTCATTGTCATCCTAGATTCAAGTGCCACCCTTATGTCCTCGTTTAACCTTGATTACTTCTTTAAAGACTATCTCCAAAAACAGTCATGATGGAGCTTACGTTTTGACATATAAATTTTTGGGAAACAAAATTTAGTCACATAATCTTGCTCGGAGAAATCCAGCTGCCATGTTACGAGAAGATCCAGGCAAACAGTGGAAAGGCCCACATTTTTAGAAACACAGGTTAATAGTTCAACAAAGAGCTTGGAAGTTGTCTCCTCGTCCTTAGCCAAGACTTCACCTGTCTGTATTCCCAGTCAGTAGCTTGGATACAACACTATGATAGACCCTGAGCTAGAACTACCCAGTAACCCATTATGCTTTCTGCTTCTTGAAACCATATGGCATAAAAAGTTTTTTACTTTAATCTTCTAAGTTTTGGCATTATTTGTATATAGAAACTCATAATTAATGTTGATGGATGTGAGAAAAATAGATATGTAGATGAGAAAATAGAGAAGGGATTTAGCATTAAAGGTATGGCAGAAAGCAAACACACACAGTGGCTGAGGATGCTGCTGAGTGAGAGCAGTTCTGTAATCCTCTGTGGACGCCCTGTGTAAATTTGATGTTGGTTTCTCCACGGCTGGCCATAAGTTCCTAGTGTGTGTGCCTGCTTCACACTGACCCAAGGGTCTGGGCTCCCCCTGACCCTTTATGTACTCAGAGATCATCTGACTTGTTGGTTCTGGCTCCTATCATTCTGGGCTCATCACCGTTTCCTGAATTCCCATTCTAATGGTGCTTTCAATAATCCTGTGAGGTCTACAAGCTGTGGCCTGTTTTCCTGAGCTGAGGTCCAGGAAGGCTAAGTGATTAATCTCGAGTCCCACAGCGAGGTCAGCAGAGCCAGGCCTAAGACTTGGAACTTCTCACTCCTTGGTTTATGCCATGGGTATTTTTTTTCCTTCCCTTTTTAGGATTTCGTCATCCTGACTATGGAAGACCAGACTCAACAGGTACCCTGAGAAAAGACCATTGAAAGATGAGCAAATTGAGCTCCATTTAGGATCTGTGCATCCTAATATCTTAAAATATTTTTCTAACATTTTGGGTTTGGCATAGCAAATTGTGCCAACATTCCTTCCCTTTCATTTTGAAACCCACATGTGTTTTCAGGGAAATTAAGCTCATATGTTTCTGATTCATTTACTGTATAACTCGTCAAAATATTGTTTTATAACAGTTCTTGGCAGTCCATGAAGCCTTTTAAAATATAGGCTTTTCCCTGCTTGCTACCATGGAAGCCATGTTTAACCAAGATTACAGTACAAATGAACTCCAAAGAGTTTTCTGAATAAGTTTCACCTGCACACTAAAGACCTAATTGAGTTGTTTGTGATCATCAAGAATGGAAGCCAACACAGGTCCACTGAATATGCACTATGCGCATGTCAGGTGTTTGTGGGTCGATGCAGATAAAAGAGAAGTGACTCTGGGATTCAAAAATCTGCAGCGATGGAGTTAGAGCATGCTGAGAGCAGAGACATTTGTCAGCACTTTGAATGTACTTTGTACTGGGCTAAGCCATTTTTAAATACCTCACATTGTCTTTTTTATGACTCTATGTGTTGTCATCATTTATTCCAGAGAAGGATACTGAGAGTTGGAGAATTTTCTAAGTTCAGTTGCATGTTTCCTTGCCAGTGAATCCAAGTCCAGATCTTCAGTATTTTGATTACAGAGCTCAGTCTTTAAACTTTTATACAGATTAGGAAGCAATGATATAAAGAAGTCCAGTTCTATGCCCAACTTGTTGGAGAGGGAGATGGAACTTCATTGAGTTTCATTTTCATTTATTACATGCAGTTAATTTCCCCTTAAACTTTAATTTTAATCACAATTCTATATTCTCCTGGATATTTCCTTTTAAGTAATTATATATACACATAAATGTATATTACATATATGTTGTTTAGTTTAACTCATTCTTGAGCTCTATATATTCCTTATATTCCTCTAAGTTTTTTACTCAAGATTATATTTCCAAGGTTAATTATGTTTTATGTGGGGAGTGATATTTTAGTCATGTTCACTATCACATAATATTTTATATTATACATGTTTGGTAGTCCTTCCTTTTCTACAGTTTTGCTGAATGTGGTATCAGCTACCCATGATCAAACATTATCCAAAAGTAATATACAGAGAATTGCAGAAATAAGGAATTCATAAGTGTCAGATAACATTTATCGTAGTGTATTTTATAACTGTTCCATTATTCATTAGTATTGTGAGTTTCCTACTGTACCTAATTTGTAAGTTACATTTTATCACTGATACATATGCACCTCATAAAGCACTGCAGGTGAAGGGCTTAATAACACTTACAGTTTTACACATTTGCTCAGGATCTTTGAACAGATTTCCCATGGATAAGGGGCGACTATTATACCATACTTCATCATTTGTACTATGTGTATTGTTAATAATCATTTAGTTTCAACTCCCTTTTTGCCTGTTATTGCTGAGTTTTAATGCATTAATTCTTGTACAAATCTTTGTTGCTGCAAGACAAGAGTCTCACTAAGGGGCTGGGATTTAGCTCAGTGGCCTAAGCACCTGCCTAGCAGGTGCAAGTTGTGAGTTCGATCCCTGGTACCAAAAAAAAAAAAAAAAAAAAAAAAAAAAGACTCTCACTAAGTAAAAAGATTAGTAATGCTAAACATGCAAATGTTTGCAAATGTAAAATAGTACTATTTTCCAATGTTTGCTTGTTATTTCAATTTATGTTCCCAACAGAAGTATATAAATGTATATTTGTCTCACGTCCATGTTAACCATTGTCATTTTTGTTAATTTTGTTGGTGCATGGTCTTAATTTTTCTTTCCAACTTATATTATTAAAGTTGGATTTTTAAAAATATCATTGGACATTTTTGCTTTAGTCTAGATTTAATAAAGAATGAAAAATGACTTCAAGAATTTAAATGGGAGTTTATTACAAGACACTGGTTATAGAGAATATTGGGCCCACGGGCAGTAGAGTTGGCAACAGCTGACTAGAGACTACCGAGGAACTAACAACCTGTGCTAGAAGGTGGAAAAGTCACAGTAGCAGTACTGGTATCAGGGAAGTGGAACTGTTTTGGTTCGCTTGAGATTGTCCAGCTTAATGCTGAGTCTCGGGTTAATCTTTTCCTTCTGCCTTGGTTACACAAGAAATCTAAGGAATGGTGAAAAAGCAGTGAGATCAAATGTGTGGGAGTCCAATGGGGGTGAAGAACTGACATGAAGGTCACTAGAGCGAGTGACCTCAAGGATGAAAGATTGGGATTGGAAAGTTCCATATTTAATTGAAAGACTTTGAAGAGAGTATGATTTCTGGTAATGACAATATCTGTATGAGCTATGAACTGAGTATATAAAGTCAAGTGGAAAGGAAAACCCTTGAGGGTTAGGAAAGCTAGCAGTGGACACGGCAACTGGGCAAATGTGCTGCACAATTCTACTGGGCGTCCTCCTAGTCAGCTGTGACGCTGGTTGGGTTAAAGTTTGAGTGGTTTATCCACACAGAATTCCTCTGCCACATATACAAGCATGGGACAGCAGGAGATTTATTATTCTTATCTTGCTCAAAACTGTTATTTCTAGCAACTAGAAGAGCATGGCCTATTAATAGGTACTCAATGAATATTCACGAGTTAGATGAATTAATGCTGATATAACTAAAAATGAGGACCAGACTAAAGATACAGAGTATTTTAATTAGTGAGGAAAGGTCAGTTGGAGCCAGCAGATGACAGCAACCAGTTGTCATGGATGGACATCCAACAGGGTGGCCTGATCCTTTCAAACAATAAGGATCTCTTTACTTTGGGTGATGAATAATGATCTGGAGTTGTGACGGTGGTCCCATTCCTAAGTCCCGTGAGGATGAGCTTAGCTTCCATTTGAACGTGCTTTAGGAAAAGGGAACTCAGTCAGAGAAATTTTTAGGTGAGATGGTAGAATGAATGCTTTGGAAGAGGACAGGAATCAAGAGGAGCTTGATGGCAGCAGCTGTTGAGTTCCGTGATGTAATGGGCAACAAGAAGAGAAAGGATACACTGATCCAAGCCCTGACGGAAAAGCAAATTGCACTCAGATGGTTTGGCTTTAGAAATTTTAATGAAGACAGACCATTTTTCTAGCTTTAGGCAGGATTACAGGAACCAATAAGGCATGTTAATATATGTAGACAATAGCCATGGTCATCAGTCATTACCCCTTCTCAGTCTGAAGGGGTAAAAGACAGGAACTACTAAAATCCTTGGTGTGACCCAGACTCATGGAGGAAGAATTACTTGAGGGAGTAGAGGGGATGGAACTACTGTGGATCATATCAGTAGGCCAGGAAGGGAGCAGGAAGGATAAGATGCTCCTTCTGTTTTTCCCATCTATATGCAGATTTTCTACTTGGATCATCCAATGGTCTTACTCAGAAATTAGAAGTTTGGGAAACCTGAAGTTTCCATTAGTGAGAGTTTGTTTCTAGGGAAAGAGTAGGGCAGAAAAAGGCAACACATGAGTTTTGAGTGGTTGTGATAGAGAAATAGAGGCTAGTGAGGGGAGAAGGTAGAGAAAGGAGATGGAGACAGAGAGGAATGAGCAAAGATGTCTGGGGTGATAATGAAGGTGCAGGGAAAACTGAATGGGGGACAGGCTCATTCAGAGTTTGCATGAAATGTGTTAGAGAGAGTACGATATCTCCCCTCCTTGCCTTTATCACTAATCAGCTAAATAGAGACACCTTATCTTTGACAAAGAGGCCAAACATGTTCACTGGAAGCAAGATACCCTGTTTAATAAGTGATGCTGGAAAAATTGGCTTTCCACATGCCTATTGCCATGCACTATACTAAAGTCAAAATGGATCAAAGATCTAAATATTAAAAGAGAAACACTAAATTTAATGGCAGACAAAGTAGGTGGAAATCTTGAGGACACTGGAGTAGGCAGAGTTCATGAACAAAAACCAAACTGCATGGGAAGTGCTTTAAAGAATCAACAAATGAGATTTTATTTTATGAAAAAGTTTTTGCACATCCAAAGAAATCATCAACACAGTAAAAAGAAAACCTATGGACTGGGAAAAGATTTTTGTCAACTGTCACTCTAACATAGGACTTCTATCTAAAACATACAAAGAATTGAAAAAATATCAGAGCCCCCAAATTTAAAGACCCAATTCAAAAATGAGCATGAATACACACTTCTCAGATGCAGAAATACAAATGGAAAATAATATATGAAAAAATGTTCAACATCATTGGTCTTTCAAGAAATGCAAATTAAAACAGCATTAAAATATCATCGCACTCCAGAAAGAAAGGCTAACATCAAGAAATCAACCAATAACAAATGCTGGAGGGACTATGGGGAAAAAGGAACTCTTCTACATTGTTGGGTAGAGTGTAAACTGGTAAAACCACTGTGGAAATCAGTGTAGTAATTCATCAAAAAACTAGGATTAGAAGTCCCATTCAACCCAGGTATTCCCTTTCTGGGTATTTTTCCAGAAGAATTGAGAACATCATACCACAGAGATGTATGTGCACCAATGTTTATATCTGCGTGATTTGTAAAAACCAGATAGTAGAAACAACTCAAATACCCATCACCTGAGGAATGGATAAAAGAAGATGTGGTATTTTTATACAATGGAGTACTACTCAACAATAAAGAAGGATAAACTAGAGGCTTTTGTAGGTAAATGAATGCAACTAGAGACCATACTCATAAGTGAAATCAATCAGACTCACATGTGTAAACACCGAATTTTCTTGTTGGTGTAAGAAACTGAAAGTAAATAAGATCCAAAAATTGCAATAGATATAGTACAAGGGAAACAAACTGCTCAAAGGGAAACCATATTGTTTGATCAATTTTGGATGCCAGTATCTGGTAACTTGAGCAATGATTTTGAAGATAATGATTTGAAATATAACAACCATTTTAAATTGTTATTACCTTGTTTTGAAATTCTGTATCACTATTTTTTTTGTCATTTGGTTTTTGTTGCTGTTATTTTTTATTTGTTTGATTGGTTTTTTATTTTTCTGTGCTTTTTTTCTCTTTAAAGTAAAACAAAGTACTAAATAGAAAATATAATTCAGCATATTACTTGAGTGTGCATAATTAGAAAAATGCTCTTCAGAATGTAGAGGGCCTTGTTCTTCTCTGCAGAGCTAATTATCTGCATGTATATCTGCAAAATCAGTCTTTACATAAAAGATATCTTTATTTGGGTATGAAGGGAAATATCAAGTCAATTAGGTCTAAGGTACCACCAGGATAAGAGAGTTGCATTGAACATCATTCACTGTTAGTTCCCATTCTAAGGTATAATTTTGAATGTGGAATTTCCTCCAAGTAACTCAGGAATAACAATATTTGTAATTATTAGGACTATAACTCCCTTTTCACTAAGCACAGTGCATTTGGACATAAGCAGAACTTCTACTTGTATCAATGATAAGAGATACTGCAGGCAGGAAGGGTCTGTGATGAATGGAGGCTGACCATCCTGCCTCATGAGGAGCTGTCTCATCCCAAATGCTGTAGTTCTCCCAAGCAAGACCCTCTATTGAGTATACAGAACACAAGGTTTTTACTTCTACTAGTTCTGTGTTTTCCAGCTGTTTCTCCCTATCTCACATTCTGCTCTGCCATGATCAGTCCTACTGTGTGCTCCAGACCCTCTGTAGCTGGTCCAGCCCCAGTTGATGCCAGGGTGTGCATAGCCTGACCATCCCCAGATCCATTATTTCTCAGTTTTATACTCAAGATATTTATCTAACTGATTGAAAATAGAGTTTTAAAAACACTTCTTCAGGGAATAAATTTAATAGCATCATCTTTGTCTTGAATCCTCTTGAACTATAGCAGAATATACACAAAGTTAAAATAATTTCTGCCCCACAGAAGTTTCATGAAAATGAAACAGATACTATCTGGAAAAAACTTCCTAAAGAATATTGAAGACATCTAATAAATGGTGGCTACTATTCCCCTTCTGTGGAGTGAAGGTATTTGATATTTTATGCCAAGGTGAGAAATGCAGTGGCTGGGTCTCAGAAGATCCAACAGATCCTAGCAACAGTTTGCAATTTTTTGGCATCCAGAGGAGGCAAGTAAGGTAAATTTTATAAACATGAATAATGAAATCATTTGAGAGACGGCTGAAGGTTAAGAGACTGGGTCAGGATGGAAATGTTACTCTGTCCGACTGTGTTCACCTCATCATGCACATTCTAGGATAATACCAAGTTGTACTCTTCTGAATAGAGGATTTCATGCCCAATTTCCACCATATGCTCGCACAGAATAACCTCCTATGTAGCAGCCCCGCTGGGCTATCTGACCCTCTTTAAGGACGAAGTACTCTGACTTGATTTTGAACATCCTAGATGGAGTCTGCTTGCCAAAACCAAAATGTTGTTGTAACATATTTGCGTGTGGATTTTATCAAAGTGTAGCTCTTCTGGAATAATTGACCAGCACTAAAATGTTCAATCTCCGAGTTAGACCTTTGTCATCCTTAAAGCAGGAAACGACTCTCTGCAAATATTTAGAAATGCTGTGGAAACTCTGAAGTTCACATCCATAGCAACCCTCAGGACTGCAGGCTGTAAAAGGCATCGTGCTTTCCTTAGCAGAATTATAAATTCCTAAATATTTGTCAGAAATGAAAATAGGGAGGCTGACCTAGAAGAGGCAAGCCATTCCAGTCCATTTTAAGAAGGCCCTGGTTGACATCTGACCCCCATAGCCCTATAAACAGCAGCAGAAATTCCCTTTCCACTTAAACTGCATCTGCTAGGCAGGGTCTCAATAAAGCAGCAATTCATGGAAAGGTCCCCCCTTACTCCAAGTGTCAAAGTTCTCCTTGTTTAAGCTAACTGCCGGCACAGTGTGCCTGTCCTCAGCTGTGAACTTTGCCTTGCTGCCTCTTTGACAGAAATAGACTTTACAAGCAATTGTAGGATTATCATAGCTCTGTATTTTCATAAAGATGACATGAAATGGAATGCAGTGAAAATGCACACATTCCATACATCCCTGACATGAATTGATCACATATGATCAGTATTCTCTAATAGCTCTTGAGAAGTTTTTAATTTGGGGATTACTTGAGTAAGCATACAAAGATAAATATGCAAAATTAAAAATAGACATGTAGATATAGAAAAAAAGCCATTTGAGTTGGAATCAGTCTTGGATTGAAACTCTCTCTTAGCGTCCTTATTTTCTGGAATATTATGGTTAAGTTACTTAGGTTAAAGATAACTTCTGATTTTTCACATTGTCAGTGAGGAGATAGGTAATAGAGCCATTCATTGAATTGGAAAATACAGCAGGAGGAAGAAGAGAACAAAAATGAGGAAGAATTAATTTTTGTGACTATGGCAATTATTTATTTTTGTTTTGTCCTTATAGAGTTTGAGACCTCGGGCATGTTTCGGTTGCTACGGTCATGTAATGCTCAGACAGCAAATGAAATTGAAGTATCCTCTGTGTTCAGGTGAAAGTTGAGCCCGTGGCTGGGATGCCATCACTGAAAATGTACTTTTAAGATGTGAGCTAAAAAGAGCTGAGGCAAGATCCAGACAAGTGTCAGAAATTAATGGACGATTAAATCAGGAAAGCTGGCGAAGGACTCTGAGGAACAATAGATGCCTGGGTGGGCATCCCTGTCAAAGGCATTCAAGCTGTTCAATGGTACATGAGCTAAAAATCCATTCTCAGGTTTTGGTACTTGCAATCCTTTGAGAACACTCAAAGCTTTCGTGGCGGTGTAATCCAGACTGCTACAGGATGGAATGGAGTAATGTAGTCCAGAAGGAGGAATTACGACTGTCTTTAGGTATTTGATGAATTCTTATAGAAGCTGATAAGCTCTCATCTATTTTGCCTGTGCAGGACAAAACATTGAGCAGTGTGAGGTCAGCTGATGCTACAGTTAAGAATGTCTAGCAGTTGAAATTATTACTAAGGAAGTGAAGTGAAAGCCTTGAAAAGTGATAAGTTCCTATCACAGGAATCATTTGACCATGGATAGAAAAGGCAATGGGAAGGGAACAGATAGACAATTTGCTCCATTCTGCCTCTCAGAAAATCTATTCCGATACCAACCACAGAAGAGGTGGTATCAGCCTGCCCGATGCCCTTGAACTTTGGGGAGCCAGCTGTTTGTACACTTTTCCATCCTTCCTGAAGACAGGGATGCATAAGACTGATTATTGTACTTTCCTGTAATGTCCAATATCAGTGGTACACAGTTCACTGGGAAGGGCTTGCTGTGAGCTGCTGAGTGTTGAGCTCAGAGTTGAGAAAGCACAGGGCTGTCTCAAACTTTGCTGAGACTCACCAGGGGATCCTCCCAGAGCCTTTCACCTCATTCTGCAGGTGCTTTGGGAGAGAGCCCTTGGCATTTCTGTGCATCTGTGTTGCTTCATTACTTGATTAAAGGGAAAATAAACACCTCTGGGGTGGAGGTCTGCCTCTCACTTGGGACCAGACTACATCTAGCTTCTGGGTTGCTCAGCAGGTATCGCAGAGGTTCATAGTTGTTTGTACAGAGACATTTTAGGTTGCAAAATCCACTTTTCGTTTGTTCTACAATGAATTCAGTGATTAATAACTTAATCACTTATTAAGTATTAATGAAGAAAGCATACCAAATGCTAGGTGAAGGCATGCAGTGTGAACTAATCGGTTAACATCACTGCCTTGAGAGATCTCATATCATTTTATCCTTATCCCACCTTATTTCCTAATGCATATAATTAATAAAAAAAGATATTCACCTCTCAACTTCTTGAACTATGATGAGTCTCAGGAATTCTTTTGAAAAAATTTAAAAGTATTAATTTTGGGTTATGCAAATTGCTTTTCTGGTGGCTATTTGAAATGAAGGCAGAAACAAAGCTGTCAAGTAAAGAGTTTCAGAAAATAACTTGTTTACTGTAATGAAATCTTCATGTTCTCATGGGATAAATGCTCAGTTTCCATAGATATCCAAGTCTGTTAATGCCATCATAACTCATAACATTGTCTATGACATTTAGCAAAAATAAATAACTAAATAGGAAAAAATGTAAATACAGATATATATACACGTGTGTGTGTGTGTGTGTGTGTGTGTATACAGGAAGAAATATCTTCTGAGAACAGCAAATCTCCAATAAACTGTGAATACCAATCATTCCTCTCCTAATTCCTTCTACTGTGGACATACTCTTGTGTTCTTTGAAATCTTTTTTATTGAAGCAAAAATCTCCAATATATATGGAAATGTGCCTGGGGAAGGTAATTATGCTACAATGCAGAACCCTCTTGAGCAAGAGCAGTTCCCTTCTAGGAAGACACATGAAAGGATGATCCCTTTGGCTGTGAAAGTATTGGAAGAGCACGACCATCTGCAAATTGTACCTCCCAGCCTCCAGACTGTGAGAATGAAATACCCACTGTGTAGGTCAACCATATTACTGCATTTGTAATTGCACCCTAAATAGATTAAAATAACCATTGGTACTTGGAATGGAAGTGCTGAATCATTTGTAGAAAAATGGATGGCACCTTGAGACCATAATGCTAAAGGAAATGAATCAGACACAGAAATTTATATATTGCTTTTTTTTTCTTATGTGGGAAACCCAACACTTAAATAATTTAAAGAGCAAAATAAACACTAACTTTTAAGGTACAGCTGTCATGGTTTAGATTGAGAATGTCTCCCAAGGACCTCAAGTACACATATCCAGGGTTTTGGGGAGGTTATGAAATTATGGGGGTGACACAGCTGATTTGCTTTTCAGAGTTTGGTCAGACAGGATGGGTCACTGGATGTGTGACCTGAAAGGATGTATCTTCTGTCCTGGTCCTCACTTCCCTTTTTCCTTCCTGGTTGACTTGTATAAACAGCTTTCTTCAGCCAAGACTCTTCTACCCTGGCATTTTTTCCTTGGAGTCAGCCAATCATGGATTGTAACCTTCAACAAAAACAAATCTCTCTTCCTTTAAGTTGTAAGTGTCAGATTATTTGTCCCAGCAATGAGCAAAGTGACTAAGATAGATTTTGGTACCAGAGAAGTGGAATCATTAATGTGAAATCCTGACCATGTGGCTTAAAAGGCATTGGAAATGGTTTGGGGGAGGAGTTTGCAGAGATTTGGAGATGACAACTAGAGAAGTCCCAGAATGCTATAAATGAGCTTGACACACTTGATAACATTCTGGTCAGAGCTCCAGATTGTAAAGCCCAAACTTAGGAGGTTTTAATTGAGAACAAGGACTTCACTGGTAGTTGGAACAGAGGCCACATGTGTTATGTTCCAGAAGAAAATTTGTCTTCGTTTTGCTAATCTCCTGAGACTTTGCATGAGGTTGAGATTAAGGGCAGTGGGCAAATCTGGTGGAGGAAATTTCAAGGCAAGGCAATGTTCAGGCTGTGGTAAGGGTACTATTGGGGACTTTTAGCCGGGTTAAAATTGAGAATTGTGAGGAAATTGCACAGCTGAGTGATTTTAAAAGTTTTGCGTTTCACCAGAAAAAGATGATTCTGTAAAATCGGGACTTGTAAAGTTGGATTAGTGGAGACTTTGGTTGCTGAAAAGATTAGCATTAAAAAGAAGTTAAGTACTTTACATCAGGACAATAACAAGAGTGCATTTAGGGGATTCCAGGAATCAGCAGGACCAAGACACCATTCTTCTCAAGTTTCAGGGTTTAAAAGTGAAAACTTTGCTTTGAGAAGAGAGCCCCAGGGAACCCAGCTCAGTCAGGACCAGCTAGGCAACAGTTCCTCAGGGGCCAGTCATCCAGAAACTCAGAGGCCTCTGTAGCTATGATCCAAGGGAAACAGGGTTCTGTTCAAGTTGCTAGTAGGCCTTGTAATCATGCATACAGTGCTGGTTTTACTAGCATGTAGAATACAAAGTCATGGGTTCAGGAAGCCTTCCACCAGATTTCAGAAAAAGACCCAAGAGGCTAAGCAGTGGACTCCTGAGATGACAGTGTCTGAAACTGTAAGAGTAAAGCTGAAAGTGCAGTGAAGATCACAGAAAGTTGGAGAAACTGGGGACATGGAACATTTGAGAAAAGCCATAGGCAGTGAACAAAGCCACTCCAGGAGAGAAGCCATGACACCTACATTTTGCAATGCCCTATGGAGTTCATATCTTTAGCCCGGGTGCTGGACATGAAATTACAGCATTTAATGTTTGCCTTACTAAGCCTCAGTCTTGCTGTGCTCCCATTGATTTTCACCCCCCCATTCCTCTCTTTTGGAATGGATTGTTTGTCTTACACCATTGTATGTTAACAGTTCCAACTTAGCTAAGAATTTGCCTTCAATATCAGAGGAAACTTTGGACTTGAATTTTTCAGCAGTGATGGTACTGTTAACACTTTGGTGACTATAAGAGATAAACAAAATGCATTTTGTGTAAAGAAACACACATGAGTCTTTTGTGGGCCAAAGGCAGAAGGTTATGGTTTAGATCAAGAATTTTCCCCAAAGGCCCCATGAATTCATAGGTGGGGGTTTTAAGAGGATTGAATGGTGTGAGTGATATAGCTGGCTTGCTGTTTAGTCCTAGAGTGTGGTTGGAAAAGGTAAGTCACTGGCTTCATGACCTGGAAGAGTCTTCCTAGCCCCTCATTTTTCTCTTGTTGGGGGAAAGTTCCCAAGCCAAGCCAAACCAAACCAAATTGAAAGGAAGACTCTTCGCACAGAGGAGATAAGAAGGCAGCATCTAGTCTTTACACTAGTGGGCGACTGTTGAATCTTCACACCAGTGGACTGTGGCAGGGATAATTCCTCAAAAGCAACAGTGGTGAATTTAGGAAAAGTTTAGTTAATATTGAATTTAGAAGTGGGAGGTACAAAGCAAGTGACAAAGTGTTACATAATTGGTTACATACATTGAGTCATATATTGACAGGCAGGCTAGTCTTGAAACAATAGAAACACTCCAGGAACCAGGGGAGGAGGTTCTCTCAGGATGAGCACAGTTAAGACCATTACCATAATATAGAAGTGTTGGAGAGAGGGCCTTTACTGAATGAGCATAATTAAGGGTGTTCTCAAAGCAGCCCAGGGTGCCTTAAGGTGTAGACAATTACTCTGACTTAGAGTTCATGGGAGGTATGCAGCTGGGCTGTAGACACTGTCAAGGTCAACTGAATTTAGCAGAAACAGCAAAATACTGACTTGGTCAGAGGCCTCTAATTGATCATGCAATATCTATAAGTTTGTTATTTTACACAGGTGCTGTTACATTGCAATTGTGCCCCAACAGTCTTTGCTTCACGGCTCTTGTGACATGGGCAGCCAGCCTCTGTCCAGGTCATTCTGCCATGCTGCTCTACCTTAAAACCAAAATACATTTATCCTCTTACGTTGTGGGTACTGGGTATTTATACCATCAATGAAGAGAGTGACTAGGACACAGAGTGAGAGGCGTTTTGGAGATGGGAAGAGCATCTGGGGATGGGAAGGAGAAAATGGGGAGGTGAAGTAAAATGATCAAGATAAGATATATGCATTGCCAATTCCCCACAAGGAATGTGTTTATTATGGAGCACAATCATATATTAATAAACAAGGGACTTCTTTTTTAAAAAAGACCACATCAAAAAATACACAAGAATATCTAAAATTATGAAAATAGTTTGGCAACTTGCACTGGATGGAGGCTAGGAAATTTTTGAGATGCGTGCTAGAAAATCTGATATTGTCTTTAGGGAACTTTTAAAGGCATTTATTTGAATCAGCACTCAGAAAACAGAGCTTCAGAATATATTTCTGTCTTCTTTGGTAGTACATGCATAGTCACGTAGGTAGACATATGGATGACACAATCCATTCAGAAGAGGGATTCGGTAGAAGTCAGGAGCATCTCATTTAACAACAGTTATAAAGTGGAAAGGAACTCAGCGGAATCGGGGTCCTGCTCCTGTGCATGTGGGTATCAGGACTTACAAACAATGAATTTGCTATCGAATCGAGGAGATTTCTCAGGGTAGTATAGAAGGAGCTGCTTGGTTGCTCTTGACTGCTCCCAGTAAACTGTCAAGAGAGATAAATGAAGCAAAAGAGAATAAAACTTAAAGATTTAGAAAAATTGTCAACATTCTCCCACTATAAAGAAGGAGAAACCATGTTTGGAAGGACACAGTGAGAATGTGTTGGGCCAACCACTTAACGGGAGGAGCCTGCATGTGAAGCAGGAACCTACTCAGCCGTCCCAGGGGGAGCACGCCAGTCCAGAATGAAGGACACTGAGGGAGGGCAGAGCAGAGGAAGATTTTTAGACCTTTTAGGTTTCATGAGAAAGTACTTTAGCCCTATGTGGCTGTGAAGGTGAACTATTCTTCAAGATAAGGGTGACCCCAAGGCGATTCAGAGACTATTAGGGTTGTCTCCTTGATTTTAAATTGGGGGAAATGGGAAGAATTTCCTTCATTCCAACAGGCAGAAGGCTTGCACTTAAAGAGTTTGGAGAAGAGACACCCAGAGCCATGTGGGTGGCAGCCCCAGCTGGCAGAGTCCTGGGGCCAAACCCTACACAGAGGACATGGAGCAATAAGACCTCTGTGCCACTGGGTACAGATAATTTAGCCAAGGGCTGTTATTTCTGAGCTGTAATGTAGCAAAGTTTTTTTTTTTTTTAATTAGGCTTTGTACTTCTTTGGGAGTAGTTATTCCTTCCTTCTTTCCTACTTATCCCTTTTAAAATGGAAATGTCTATGCTACACCTGCCCCATTATTTCACTTTGAAGCACATACTTCTTTGATTTCACAGGTTCATAGGTGAAGAGAAATTTTGCCACAGAGTGAATCATGTTTATCATCAACTATATCTGATTTAGAGGAGACTTTGATGTTTGTATTTGAGAGTCAATATTCAAATGAGATAAGACTTCAAGGCTAGAAGGTTGGATGTAAGAAGTACCTGAATTTTGGATAAATTTACAAAGAACGTTTTAGTTTGACTATTTGTGTACTTCTCAAAGTACAATGAAGACCCCCAGAAAACCCCGATTCCCAGTGTGATGTTATTTGGAGATGCGAGTCTTTGGAAGGTAACTAGTGAGGATGAAGCATTCATCAATAGAATTAATGCTCTTGTGAAAAAGAGTGTCAGAGAGATGATCTTGCTCTGTCTCTCAGCTGTGTAAACACCCAGCAAGAAGGGAACCATTCTGAACACCAAAAGAAAAGCCTTCACTAGATTGAATCTGTAGGTAACTTGATTTTTGGGCCTCTCAATTTTTAGAAATAAATTAAACCAAGATTCAAATAGGAGATACTCAATCTCACTCAAGAACCTGTGAGAGATATGCATGTATATTTGCTTTGTTCTTCTCTATATCTCTACCTCTGAGTCGAACTGGCACATAGATGCTACTCAGTAAGTATCTTTTGAAGAAATATTTTAATCAATTCATAGTTTATGTCAATTTAACAAGTAATGGGTGGAATTGCGGATGCAATCTTCAGCTATTACTGAGGGTCTGAAAGATATTAAGAAATGGGGCAAGTAATTAGAATCACAGTATTTTATGAGTCAATATCCAAGAACTTAGAATCTAATAAGAATCAAGAGATAGCAACTTAAAAAAACAACAAGAAAAATATCATGGATTCAGTGCATGTGTGTGTGAGTCTATAAGCCACCTTTTTAGTGTCATAGTTGATTATCACATGATTCGCTAGAAAGGTTGGTAAGGAGTTAAGCTTCAGATGGTGCATTGTGGAACTGGAAATAGTGGGGGGTTGATGGAAGATAAGAGAGTGTGACTGCTGAGCTCCTGTGTCTGCCATGTTTGGCTTTTCCTCCACCAGGCACTGGACCTTGGCATTCATAGTAGCTGCCTATGTCTGGTATGTGTTACTAAAATGAGGGATGCAAATATGTAACTAGGAGCACAATTTCTGGCTTCCTGAGGTTCTTGGAATCCCAAATGGCATTAAATTTAAGAGGAGGGTAATTGGTACTGAAAAGTAGACTACCTATCATGGAAGAGCTAAGCATCCCTCTATCTTTCTTACCTCTCTGTCAGGGACACCCTGGCTTTTCTTCTGTGGTTGCACTCATGTTCAAGATGAGACTTATTTCAACTTCCAAATTAGAACTCATTTCTCTCTTTTCCCCACTTTGGAGAAGATTCAGAGTATCCTTTAGCAAAAGAAAAAGAAGAAGGAGAGGGAGAGGGAGATAGAGAGAAGAGGAAGAATAAAAGAAGAAGAAGAGCAGGAGGGGGGAGGGAGAAGAAAGAGAAGAAAGAGACTCTGATACCACACCTACCGTGCAGTTTTTCTTTTGTGTTCTATGACAGTCATATGGCGCATAAAGAAAATGTCTGATAAATACAAGTAGATTTACAAGGCAGTGAATCATAATGTCATAATCTCAGACATCTGGCCACTTAGAATTATCTTTGACTTTCTTTTCTTTACTACATGACTCGTAATATTTGATGAATTAAAATTGAACCAGCAGGAAGCTCATATAGATAGTGAAATAATAGAGGTGCATGTAGCCCTCCATGATCTGTTGTTTTGAGATGTACTTGGCTGTATCTCAAGAGTTTACCACTCAATGTTTATTCAAACAGGGATTTACTGAGCTCTTACTCAGTGTGCTGGAGATAAACCATGAAAAGAACATGATACAATCCCTGACCTTGAGTGTTTTAATAACTAGCAATGAGTGATTCCTATCAGAATAGAGGAAAAAAAATGATACTAGTGGAGCCTCCATCTAAGAGGAGATAGTGGTGCTTTTAAGGAGTAAAATTTGAATGTGAGAGGTTTTGGACTGGCAGCAGAATGAGATGCTAATGTGCAAGGTATGCAATATGATAAAAAGTGGAAAATAAGCAGAAGACAGAAATAAATTAGGTGTGACTTTAATGTGTCGGTGACCTTGACTCTTCCTACGTATCCACCAAACTACACCACTGAATTTTAACCTATTTGTAGAGTCCAACAGAGCAAGGACAGGAAAGCATATAACCTATTTGTAGAGTCCAACAGAGCAAGGACAGGAAAGCATATAAAACATCAGAGATTACCTTTAAACTACAGCTAATCCATTTTTAAAAATGCAATCATGCCTGAGGTTCACTTTGAATCTCATGCCTGGCTCTCAGAAGACAGCAAAGAATATCACAGACGACTTCGGGTGAGAGCAGAAAGGAATCCAGCCTGACCGCATGAGCACTGGTCCACCTCACGCTGATAGCCGCATGTTAGAGGCCACTTGAGCGCTCGCTTTCCACTTCCTTTTGCTATTTCATGAAGCCTCGAAGCTCCGGCTGATAGGATCATGGAGGTGCTGACAGGCGCCCAACTGTGATGCGAGGTGATTAACTCAGTGTGCTGCTGCAATTAGCCCATCAAAGTCATCTGGGGACCGGTATTTCTCCCAGTGTCACAAGGCGAAAGTGAGCTGGCTTGTCAGTCCCTGTCTGGCAGGGGCCAAGTGTGGGCACAGAGGATGTCACCAAGCAAACGGTCACTGTGTCTTTAAGCACTGAGAGTAAACAGATCTCTCAAACAGGTCTTTGCTTGTAAAATTGAACGCATATTAAACTCAGCTGCCTAGTACTTGACTTGGAGCAGGGCTTCTTTTCCTGTGTACATTCATTTTATTTTATGGCCATGTAAAACCAACTCCGTGGCGCTGGCTGCAGTGGGAAAATCAACAACAACACTATAGAACAACCCGCAACCAAAAGCAACCAAAAGCGAAAACGCCAAGAGAAAAATATAGAAGCTGATCTTCCAGTCACTCCAGCAAGCCACGGCTGTGTCAGTGGTGAGAATAATTGATTCTGACAGAGAGGAAAGTAGTAATTGGAATGAAACTTGTTTGAATAACAGCTTAAATGTTTCTTTCCTTGCTCTCCAGATTACATGTGCTGTAAAGCCAGATTTCTTTCTCCTGGCTAGTTCACAGAGGACATTCTGTATCCAGGGGGCTTATGAAAGGAAAACAACAACAAAAAATCTTGTGAATTTGCCTCTTTTTTTGGATACTCATTGAGTTTGGATGTTAAATCCACATAGACAAATTATAGATACTTGTCCCAAATCTTTTCTGCTATGAACATTACTTATAGAGTACTTTTAAGATGTTAAGGACCCCATTGGTATCTGAGCAGTGGCATTTCACCCACTTGTTGGTTGACACAAGTGAAGGTGGAACTTTCTTGGAATCTCCCTCCTTTCAACCCAGGTTATAGTGATGGCAAAAGGAGTAGCACTGCTATTTTTCAGTTTCTCTTCATCATGATGTTTCAGGGAAAAAAAAGACCAAAATATTTGTCTCTTAGGATATATGCTATCTCCATCCTATCAAATATGTATAAGAAAATTTATTATAAGGTGTAACTCACAGGATCAGGGAGGCTGAGGAGTCTTGTGAACTCCCGTTGGAAAACTGGAGACCCAAGAAAGCAGAGGTACAATCCTCAGGCTGGAAAGACATTGATGTGGATTCCAGTCGGAGTTGGAAGCCCAGGAACCGGGAGTGCTGAGGGCAGGAGAAGACTGAAGTCCTAGCTCAGGCTGGCAAACAGAAGAATGACAAGCACAACTCGTTTCTGACTTTTGTTCTGTCCGTGTCTCCAGCAAGTAAAGTGATGCCTACCTGCATATTGGAGAGACGCATCTATTTCACTCAGTCCATCAGTTCAAATGCTAGACTTTTCTTGAAATACAAATGCACCCAGAAATAATGTTCAATCGACTGTGTGGAGATCTCACGTCCCAGGGAGGCTGACACATAAGATCAGCCACCTCACTACAGCAAGTCCTAATTCCACAGAGAGGCTATGTGACCCTTTACTTTCTGCCTTGCTGACTACCCCTCTGACTTCTGTACTCTGTGTCACAATGTTAGCAAACGTTCTAGTTTTACACGCCCAGGCTGCTGCCTGTCTCTCTGATCATCTCTCCGCTCACCTTGATCCCTACTCAAAAAGTGTTTCCTCTTGCTGGTCCCCTTGCCTGGAGAGTTTATTTGCCTTATCCCGTGTTGCTGAATCTTAATATTTGAGTGCAACTGTCATGGTCCAAAGATACTTTGCTATAATGAATCCCAATTCCATCAAATAAAATAGGTCTTCTGAAATTACATCATCATCCCAGTTTATTTTCTATCTTGCGTGTATTGGCTTCTAAAAATAAGACACATTTGTTTATTGGCTGGTTGTCTGTCCTTCCTGTCTTCCTTTTTACAACCATGATGCACTCTTCATGAGTGCATAAACTTTTCTCTGCTCCCCAATTCTGCAAACACACCCATGGTGAGTGGGAGCTCAACAGACATACAAATGAGTGGGTCTCAGGATACAGCCTGATCTTCCACGACTCTTTTATACAAATCAATGTTTTTCCATCCACCTAGTTGACTTCCAGAGTCTGCTCTTTGTCCTGGTTTGGATACAGCCCACATGCCTTCCTTTAATTCTTGGAGTGGAGTAAAGTCCTTCTGCAATTAGATAGCTCCTTGTATGTCTGCCCATTATGGTAATTCCCATGGTATGTTTCAGTGGGGTGTTTGTGGACACAGCCTCAATTCCTTTCCCTATCACGGGTGTTCTCCCTTAGTTCTTAGATAAGAGAAGAAGAATTCACTAATGAAATTGGTCAAATTAATAAAAAGATTTTTAGGTTTCCCATAATATCTCTTAAATTCTTCTGCTAAGCTCATGGCTCTGACTTTATGTCTCAAGGTCTCTCCATTTCTAGGAAATGAAATAAATGATCTCAGGAACTGTCACAGATTTTTTTCTCCCCTTGTTGCAGGTAAAAGGAGTAAGATCACATGATTTGACTCAAATGAGGGCTAAGTGATCAGAAATCTGGTTTTATCCTTGAGCTTCAGCTCAGGCATCTAAAAAATCTTCAACAGATCTCTGCAATATTCTGATATTAATTTTTCCAATGACCCTTGTGCATGGTAACTGATTCTTTTATATGTTCTGTACATTGAGAGAAAGAGGGAGAGAGAGAGAAAAGAGAGAGAGAGAGGGAGAGAGAGAGAGAGAGGGTCAGAGAGACAGAGAGATGGACAGACAGACAGAGAGACAGAGACAGACAGAGGGAGAGGGAGAGAGAGAGAGAACTGGGGTTGCACTTAGCTATATCCTCAGTCCCTTTTAATTTTTATTTTGAGATAGGATTTCTCTGACTTTGGACTCAAACTTAGTATACTCCAGGCTCTACTTCCAAGAGTTCTGGCATTACAAATGTGTACTACTGCAACCAGCTGGTATTCTTGAAAGTAAGAACTATTATATTCTTTATTTCTAAGCAGATTGCATACTTGGACAAGTGTTACAGTCAATACGTTGCATCAACTTGAGAAGTTTAGAAGTTTAACTAAGAGACTCAGCAGGGAGACAGGATCCTTACTTTGTAAATAACCTCATCCTGTGGAAGAGAAGGGGACAGAGATTTTGTGAGTGCTACATCTGCCCTGGGGGTTGAGGGGAATGACCTGCATACAATACAAGGGAAGAAAAGGGGCTTGCTCTTTCCCTTGTTTGCTCTGACTACTTTTGCTGGCTGCTGCCTTGAAGTGTTGCCCCTGTGCCTTGCTACTCTGCCTTGGAGCCAGCTGATTAGGGACTGAAACCTCCACAAACAGTGAGCTAAATAAACCTTTCCTTCCTTCATTTTGGGTGTCTGGTATTTTGTCCCAGCAATGAGAGAAAAGTAACCAAGACAGCAAGAATTATGTTATTGAATTTGATTTAGAGAAAAGAATTAAGTTACATTTTTGCCCTTCTGAGCAGCAAAATGATGGGAACCTGATGCATGTTCAATAAATGTCTGTGGAGTGGCTGGATTAAATCAAGGACTTTTCACCTTTCCTGACTTGCTAACTCAACTCACCTCCATCTGTGCTTTGGAACTCAGGCTATTCTAGAGAATTTGGGCATCCTAAGATACACTCTCTAGACTCTGCCATACAGTTCTGAAGGCTTGGGCATACGGTATTAAGAATCCACTCGGATCTATTTTGTGGAAAAACCATAACACCTTTAATCTGGCCCAACAGAAATCGAATTCATCTGCTTTCACATCTAGTAGCAGAAGATTTGAGGATAGGTTTTGAATTTATATGACAATAAAATGAAATTCCAGTTCAAATTTCTTCTTAGGAGTGGACTCTTATTGGCTCAGAATTTGGCGATGCCTGTTACTCATGAACTGGAATAAGCAAAATTACTTGTGACATATTCAAGACACTCCAGCCAGCAGAAATGTTATTAGAGGAGATGATGAGTGATGTCAGCATTAAATGACATCATGTTTTGGCATGTCATCATGATATCCAAAAGACATCATCCTTGCCTTTAAAAATATCCTGCTGAGAAGTAAAAATGCAAAATGATGGAAGTGATTTTTCTACACGTATGCAGCTAAGCTAGAAAGAGGAGCAAAAACACTCTTTTACCAACTTTTCTTGCCCTTGAGAAGCTAGTTCCAATTATGTTTTGAGGTATTCTGATCCAAAAAAAATGCATCATCATGGCATTCTGGAACCAACTTCTGCATGGATTTCTTAGTGTTCTAGGTACTTCATATTTATGACCTTACTATGTTGTAACTACACTGTGATTTCACTGTTATTATCCACATTTTACAAAAGAGTAAATAAGAACTCAGCACCTGCCTGATGTCACATAAATAAGCAGTGACAGAATCAGGACTTGAATGGAGAAATTTTTCTCTTCAATTCCAATGTTTTTTGAACCATAATATATTGTTTTATAGATTGTATCACTAATCTTCCCTCTCATAGATGAAAAATTAAAATGTAGAGAAGACAAACAGCTCCCAATGCCTCCTTAGGCATTCAGTTTGTAAGCCTCAAAGAATTCATTTTCTACTAGCCGAATATTTGTTTATGAGTTCTTGGTGTGAAGTTTCAGTATTATGAAAATGCAGAGTTTGAAAAAAAAGACAAAAATGGTGACTCATTTGCCTTGGGGCATGAATAAAATGTTTCCTGAATATATGGGAAAAATCAATAACATCATATATTAATCTTACCTAATCCATAAAAAGTTACTTATATGATTCCATGTATTGTTACTATAAATATTATATACTTAATTAGTTTGCTAAGACTACTGTAACTTACCTTCACCAATCAAATGACTTACAAAGGATCTTTTTTCATAGTTCTGGAGATTAGTAGGACAAGATTAAGGTGTAGCAGTGTTGTTTATTTTCTGAAGGAAGTGAGGGAAGGATCTATCCAGGCTTCCTTCCTTGCCTGTAGATAGCCACTTTCTCGCTGTGTCTTCATATAATTTTTCTTCTGTATGTGTCTGTGTTAAATTTTCCTTTTTTCCCAGATATGATTCATAGTGGATTACTGCCTGCCCTAAGAACCTGATTTTAATTAACTTTCTTTTTTTTCAAATACTGCCACATTCTAAGGTACTAGTACATTGATTAGTACACTAATATGCCAGGAGGGACTCAATTCACCCCATAACACACATATGCTTGTGTATGCATGAGACAGAGAGACAGAGACAGAGACAGAGAGACAGAGATAGAGACAGAGAGACAGAGATGTTTCTAATGTTCAGCCTTTAAAAAGTAGAATTTTGACATATCTTAGCAAAATGCATACTTTTCATGATCTTTGAACTATTTTTTTTCATGATCTTTGAACTATTATGTGTGAAGTTCTATTAGAGTCAAGGCTTTTTACAGGAAATAAGCAGAATGAAGAAAAAACATACGAGAAACTGTCAGCATCTTTTTGTTGCCAGGATGCTGAGAACAACCTGGATGTACAACCCTAGGGCCTGGGCTCTGGGCTCCATCGTGCATGTGCTCCCTTGGGACCACTGAGTTGGCCATTGGTTTTTTTTTTTTTTTTTTAGTTATAAAATAGTATCCTGAAGTTATATGACCATTGTGATAATCATTAGGTAATGAATATAGAAATACTTTGTACACTCTAACAAAAGCCAGAAATGAAAAAAAAAAAAAAAAAAAAGATAGCGGCAACATTAAAGGCAAAGCCTAATATTGAACCAAGGATAAATCAAAGCTGTTGAGTTGGAAGAGGCAGGGAGGAAGTGGCTGGAAGGGTGTCGCCTTCCTTCCCTGTGCCTGGGTTCTACTAGCTGAGGTTCTATTTGTTCTTGGGGCTTCTACTGTGCAAGTTTTTAACCTCACTACTTCATGGCTCTTCACAAATGTTAGTTTTACATCACTATTATTTTTTGCTGTTTCATTGATTCTATGAGGTAGAAGGACTTCTTATTTTCAGTTTTAAAATATGAGGAAGTTAAAACTCAAAGTGACTAAGTAATTGGCTTATAACCTTTAGCGCAATATTCCTTCAGTGATCTATAATGAAGACTGAATTACTAGGCAAGAAAGGTCTACAAAATACAAGCCTGATTTTTATTAGATCCAAAAGCGATGCAATCATTCTTCAGAGTCACTAGAGAAGTGTCTGTGAGCCCTGTCTCACCGCAGTGGATTGAGCCCCATGTGGCCCACACATCAGGTGGCGCTGCTGTAACAAGTGATGGCCTGATGCTCAAGCACATGTTCTGCGACCCCAGGGCCAGTCTTTCTTCACATCATTGCCTGTTTGATCTCATCTTTCTGAGCTTAACTTTCCTTATCTATATCAACCCCTGCCTCTGTGGGTCTTCCCAGAACCTAATGACATAAGATAGAACTTTGAAAGCTCAAAAGAGCAAAGTATTAAAAATTTTGGCCTGGAAAAGTTGAAAGTTGTTATAACCAATCTTAACTAAAATCACACAGGCCTTATACACTACATTGTCTTGCTAAAATATCCCAAAGAAACAGGTTGAGATACGCATCCCTTGAAAGAAAAATGTAATTAACAGCATTTATACTGAATTTTTTGGTATATCTAGGGTGACTCCAATATGATTTGTCTACCAAAGTTCCAGTCTAGGGCTGTTGTCTCTACTAATTATTAGTAATGCGTTTCCTCCTTCTAATTCTGTATGTCTTAGTTTTTTTTATTCCTTTGAATAATCCCCAACTTGCTTTACATATCTGTATCTATATCTAAATCTGTATCTATATCTTTATCTATATCTATATACCTATTATCTCTGTATATTTAAAGAGAAAAAACAAAAAAAAACTATGATACAGAATTTCAAAACAATATAGTAGGAGATTAACAATGCTTAATATATTACACATTGTTATCTTCAAAGTAGTTGCTCAGATTACCAGATATAGGCATGAAAAATATATCAAACAATATAAGCACAAGCCATTCTTTTCTGTGAACTAACAGAAATTAGTAGTATGATTATCTTAGTTATTTTGTGTATATATGTATATATTTTCCCTTCCTTCTTTTCTCCTTTCTCTCAGCCCAGATATTCTTTCCTTTTGAGCAGTTTCTTCTTCTTTCACAATATTTGTTGTACATTTTGAATCTTACTTACTCTTTCAGTTTCTTACAGTAAATGGACAATATGATGGCTACACATGTGAGTCTGATTTATTTCACTTATGAGTATGGTCTCAAGTTGCATCCATTTACCTATAAAAGCCTTGAGCTTATCCTTTTTTGTAGCTGAGAATTACTATATTTTATAAAATTACCACATCTTTTTTATCCATCCCTCAGTTGATGGGCATTTGGATTGTTTCCAAGACTTAGCTATTATAAATTATGCAGTTATAAACATGGGTGCACATATATTGCTGTGGCATTATTTTTTTAATTCTTCTGAGAAGATACTCAGAAAGATAGTAGCAGGGTTGAACAGGACTTCTAATTCGAGTATTTTAAGGAATCTCCACACTGATTTCCACAGTGGTTGCACCAGTCTACATTCCCATCAATGGTGGAGAAGGGTTCCTTTTTTTCCCCACAGCCCTAGCAACATTTGTTATTGGTTGATTTCTTGATGATAGCCACATTTTCTGGAGTGAGATGGAATCTCAGTGTTGTTTTAATTTGCATTTTTCAAGTGCACATGTCTTAGTTTTTGACATAAATCTCTTTTGCCATCCAGTCAGACAACAGGTTGCAAAAATTTATGATTGGTCATAGAATGCGTGATTTGATCTTTTTTTTAGTTTTTAGCATTTTTAAGCATTTTTGTTAACATATTTATTGTACATGTTGCTGAGGTTCAATGTGATATTTCTGTACATGTATACAATATACAGCAACCAAACCAGTCACTCTAACTTTCCCTTTCACACCTCATCACTTTCCTAATATCTAGTAATTACGAGTCTAGTTTTACACCAATTCTCTCTTTTTCTTCCTTCCCTCTTTCCTTTTTCCTTCCTTTCTCTCTTCCTCTCTTTCTCTCCTTATTACCCACTCTTCTCTTCTTCTTTGTTTCTGTTTTCTTTCCTATTTTAATTTTTTTAGTTCTTTCTCTCTTTCTTCCTCTCTCTCTCTCTCTCTCTCTCTCTCTCTCTCTCTCTCTCTCTGTGTCTCTCTTTCAACACAATCTCGCTACACTGTCCAGGAGGGTCTCAAATTCCTGGACTCAAGAGCTCCCAGATCTGCCCCCTAAACATCTAGGACTGTAGGTAGATCTCCAATCAATTTCTTTTCATTTCCTCATGAGGAAAAGCTTGCTGTGTTTGTCTTTCTGTGTCTGGATTATTCCTCTTAACACAAAGTCTTTCAGCTCCATCTATTTTGCTTCAGATGACAGGAATTCATTCCCCTAAAGTTGAATAATACTCTACTATATACTCATATATTCTGTATTTTTCTTCATCCATTCACCCATTAAAAGGCATTTAGGCTAAATTTATATCTTAGCTATTGCAAATAGTGCCACAAAAAATATTTGTGTCCCAATATCTCTATTGTATTCTGAATTCATTTCCTTTGTATATATACTAAGATGTTGGATAGTATTCTGAAAAACCTTCATGCTCTTTTCCATGATGTCTATTTTAAATTACACTCCCATCCAGTATATATTGTCCTGTATCCTCATTGGCATTCATAATTTTCTATTAACCATTCTACCAAATGAGATTTGGATTTCTCTGATAGTGTAAGATGTTAAGCATTTTCCATATATTTGTTAGCTATTTTTTTTTTGTTTTTTTAGGAAGGTTTGAAAGGGGTGTTTTGTTGTTAACTCATTTGAATTACTTGTAGGTCAGGTGATTAATCCTCTGTCAGATGAATAACTTAGTGATTGTTTCTGGTAGCATTTAGGTGTCAACAGTTCTAGGAAGTATCAGCTTCAAAACAAAAACAACTGGTTTATAGCATATGAAATTAAAATTTAAGAACAAGATGTTAGGCAAAATTGACAAATATAGAGGAGGAGGGAGAGAGGAAGAATTTAAACAGGGAAGGAGATGAGATCTCTAAAAGCTCGTGGTGAATGAATTGGCTTGATTAACTAAAAAATCTGCATTAGGTAGTTTTTGTCTATTTGTTTTCATTTCATATATACACTTTCAATGTTTGGGCAAATCAAATCTGTCTCTACTGTGAACAAAGGAAACTAGGAGCGTGTTCCTTGAGAGGGAGGTGATAAAGGAGAACTGTTGTCTACTCAGGAGACCGGATGATACTGTGTTGTGCAGAAGAATTTCCGAGAGTTGAGGCTGAACTTGAGGACCCTGAGTCTGAGCATCTACTCACCTGGTCTTCCAGGGTTCGCCATCTTGAGTGATAGTACAAAGCCCTCTATACTATCTCTTGGCTTCTATTTTTCCTCTTTAGAATGTATGTGCTACACATCATCAGAAAGATCTATCTGGTCATGTTACATACTCTACTTAAACCTGCCAATGGTGCCCACATTCTTGGATTTGTTAAACTACCAACATGCTAGATTAATCCATGCCAAATGTGGTCTACACCTTTGCTTTCAGCCTACACGTGAGCTCTTATCTTCCTGAGTTCCTCTCCACGTTGTCTCAACTGAACTGCACAAACCTCGATGCAGACGGATCAAAAGCAGTGTAATCTTAGCATCTCCTATATTTCAAGGCACTGGAAGACAGAGTAGCTTGCAGTCTTTCAAAGGGACTAGGATCACTTGCCCTGCATCTGTTCCTGTGACTCCTTCTCATTCCTCCACTCTGTGGGTATATCTTAGGTGTCTGATGTGTATGAAGGTCTTTTCTAAGTGTTAGAAAGCTGTTGGTTTGCATTGTAGTAGACAGCAGTCAGATTAGAGTTCTCTGCTTGAAACTCCCTTCCTCCTTCCTCTACATCTCTAACTATATTTCGTTTAAACATTCAGCTGTAGCTTTCCCTCTTTCAAGTGGTGGATACCCTCCACACCACAAGACACCACCCCAACACAACAGATGCTATTAATCCCATGGGGGAGACCACAGTTTCCTCCTGGAGGTTAATGTGATGATGCCCTTTATTCCCCTACATGTGACTCAGTCAGAAGCCAAATGGCTTTAGGTTCAGATATGAGCTCTGTTTAATCCCATCATTGTCTCCCAACCTTGGTCTGTTTATCTGTACAATTAAGGTGTTGAGGCAGTAAAGCTTGATTGTGTCAATGTGATTGGCCTAAGTGTTTCCCAGGTGATGGAGGGGGCATATTTCTGTGCATGTATGTGTGGGTCACAGAGTCGGAACCTTGGATTCTGTGTCTGTTCGTTGGCCCCTTCCTCTCTGACACTGTGCCCCCGCTCTACTTCCAGATACCATGAACGAAGCAGCTCTGCTCCTCCTAAGAGTACTTCCACTGTGATGGTTCTTCCTTGGAGTTTGGTGAACATGTAGGGGAATTTCTGATACCAGGAGCTAAACTGAACTCCACCTTCTTTAAATTGTGGGATTGAATATTACATCCCAGAAATAGGAAAGCTGACAAATACAGATATGAGTGTATTTTGCTTCATGAAGTTTCTGTGAACCTCAAGTAAGTAAAACCACTTTAAAAATGGAACTGCATGTTGTTTAATTACACAACTAATTTTAAGCAGTTAATAGAATAATCTCATTACAATGACCCAGATGATACTTTAAAGAAAAACAAGGAGATCAGGGCTATAAAGACACTTTTAACTAATGATCCAGTCATCCCTTTAAACGTGCACATGTTGTGTGGTGGTGTTCCAAATAAGAGGCACAAGAGTACTTTTTATTCATGGTATTGATTTACGTTTCATTTTGTGAACAATAGTATGAAAAAATACAGATTGTTGTAGTAAACAATGGTAAACATCGTGGCATGGTATTTTTTAAAGTTTAATTAAGCTTTCCCTAAGCCTTCTTTATAAATTATTAGCAGTACATGTTTTTCTTCAAATAAATGTCTGAAATCACCAAGTATTAAATTATAGAGCCACAGGAAATACAGGCATAAGTAGTTTAATACAAAAAAGAGAGTAAAAATTATAAAAAATTGTTATCAAAGATAGGGTCAACTTTTTGGTAAGGTTAAGTAAATGCTGAACATGAACAAACCTGTAGTACCTGACATATTTAGCAACTGAAAAGCTACCACTTTGAAAATTCCAAGCAAATTAGGTAGTTTATTGATTATAATCAAACACACTCTGAAGTGGTAAGTCTTTGAGGATGCAAAATAAGAAAAGACAATAAAATAAATATCTAATTTATAGGGTGAAAATCTTCATATATATTATTCATTCTATACTTAACAAATTTGCTGAGTAAAATAATATATTTTAAAATATTTTCCAAAAAATAAATATTTTCAGCAAGAAGAGTCTTATTTTGCACTTCAGAAAAACTATGGGGAAAATGAAGATCAAATTTTGTTGCCCAAATACCAGATTTATTTTTAATTGATGCAGAAAAACTTAACCCAAGGGAGTGATCTTTTTATTCCAAAACATCGAAGAAATAATAATTGAAATGGAAATACGTATGGATTATTTTCAACAATATTCCTAGTATTAACATATTTTTCTTCAATACTTGAATCTAATCAAGTATTTAGAAAAATTTACCTAACATCTGTAAGCAGTTCGCTTTAACATTCCATCACTCTATCTAACACCTCTGAAAAACTTATTAAGTGAATGATATATTTCTTTTCAGGCTCCATGGAAACATGTCAACTTAGCCAATTCTATGTTTATCATGGATCTGATTCTGCATGATGTAGTGGTAAAGCATAAGTGACTTAAAATTAGAAGATGGGCTGTGATTCCATAAATTTCCATACCTGTAAAATACAGATGGTGAAAATGATAATTAGAGTTGTTTATATTTTTCCAACTTTATGAGGATTCTCATTTACTCTTAAATAAAATGATTTTGCTGCCAATAAATGTATGACACTCCCATGATATATAGGAACTTGTGAAGGGAATGCAAAAGTAAATGAAATGCAGTCAGTGAACTGAGCAAAGTTAGACAGGTGAGAGAAATAGCCAAAGAGAATCCTTGAGGAGCTTGACAAGAAGTATAAGGGAAGCTCCGAGGAGCCCAGCAAGGGGCAGTTACAACATCAGATGTAGATACCCAAGGAATGTGGGAGTTTCTATAACAGGGATGTGAAAATGATTCACTATGAACGTTAACTTTTCTGAGGGACACCAGACTGTTCAACACGACAATTCCAATTCTTTAGCTGTTTATATTTTTAGAACAAACTGTCCACTTGACAGTTCCGAATCATTAACTAATGGGCAAATTAACTTACTCTATTAAGTGAGTGCTTACTATATGAGTCAGTGCTTCCTAGAGAAACAGATTTAATACAAGATATACAAATATATAAAAATTTACATCAATGTGGAGGAATCTGTGCACTGGGGACCTGAAGGATCCACTAGAAGGCCTGAAGCTCAGTGTAGTGTCCTATGCGAGTCAGTGTCAGGAGGCTGCAGGGTCTACAGTGGAAGCCCGGAGTTGATGTGCAAGGTGAGGGCAAACACTGGAGCTCCTCCAAAGAAAATAGCAGCGATTCTACCTTCTTCATTTCCCTTTTATACCATTCTTGTGAAAATCCTCTCTGGGGTGGGTCTTCTACACCCAGAACTATGCTGAATAAGTTTTGTTGGGTAATTCTTACTCAAGTTGATTCAATTAATCAACCATCATACTTACTTTATTGCAAGGCTTCCCCTCCCAACTAATCCATTCTTTAGTCTTCAAATCTTACTAAACTAAGTCTGTATCTTTCCAATTACTCAGGCTAAAACACATTAGGTATCATTTTTCTATTTCTCATATATTTTACAGTCGATTCAACTGCATATAGAAGCCCTAAACATATTTTAATCATCCCTTGGTAATGCCAAAACCAAAACTCCAGAACAAACCACCTCTCACCTCTCTTCACTCTCTTCTCTGTCTCTGTCTCTGTCTCTGTCTCTGTCTTTCTCTCTCTCTCTCCCACTTGCAGAGTGGTGAAAAGCAGTGTCTCTCCAGCAGTTCTTTCTCTACCTTTTCACCAGAGTGCTGCTTTTAAATGGATCATTTTGCTCCCCTGATTATGACTGTAGTGGTTTCTTTTCATCCATGAAAAACAAACCAAAAATCTAGAATCCAAACTGACATGTTAAGCTCCTACTGAGCTTCTCCAGGCAGATTTCTTAGACCATGATCGGGGCTGTGGATCAGACCTGCCCAGTATTGTACTCTGTGATGCCGCGAAGTACTGTGCAGCCCACATTCACTGCACTTTCCACACTGTGCTGCCGTGATACATACAGACTTCTAGCAGCCCAAGAGCTCCTTGTGCATCTGATATGCTAGGAATTTCAAGGGAACAGATATCATGCTTGTCTTTCATATCTCTAATACCAGCATAATTTAAGAAGCCCATGATGAATATTATTTTGGCACCTGTTTATCTGTGGGAGTATTAGCTGAATACTAACATGTCATGATTTTCTGAACAAAACACAAAAGCTGTCTGGATCTGTATAGAAATCTGACATTAAAATTTTCTTCTGATAAGGGAGAAGATTTTTATTCCTGTAAATTTCAATGGACTGATGTGCCCAGACACATGGCAATATTGCCACTTCTGGAAGTCTCTGGTGAGTTTTCTAGAAGAAATGCATTTGCATTGGTGGGCTCTGTAAAGTGGATGGCCCTCCCCAAAATGGGTGGGCACAGTCCAATCTGTGGGGTTCCTCAGTGGAGCTATGGTAGGAAAAATGGCTGAATTGACTCAGCTTGGCTAATCGAGCTGGGACATGGATCTTCTGCCCTCAATGCTCCTGGTTCCCAAGCTCTCAGAAGTGGGCTAGAATCTTCACCATTAGCTGACCAACTCTCTAAATTTTGAACTGTGCCTCCATTTTCCCTGAGTCTCTGGCTTCCGGGTGACAAATGGTAAGATTTTCCAGCCTTTCTAATTACTGTGTGAGCCAATGTCTCATAAAAAAAAAGTTTGTAATTCAATCATACAGTCATTGGACATATTTTTCCCTGGTGAAGTGCTCCTTCTTAACTCTTTTTTAAATTTGTTATTTCCCACTGTGAAAAAAGAAAAGAAATACCGGGCTCCCTTGCAGCTATGAGCATCTAGAGCACACAAGACTGGGAAATAAAATAAAAACCATAGTTTGGTGGGCGGCTCTGGAAGGCAGCTGTGCTCACCACTATACCACCAACATGGCAGATGGCTCTGGATGATATCAAACTCCTTTCTTAAATCCAATCCTCAACAGGATTCAACATATGAGTGGTTCAGAAAATCATTGTGCATTTCCTGACTGAGTTCCTGTGGAATCTCAAGAAGACTTCCTCCTACCCCTGAATACTTCACAGGGGAATCCATGTCAGCCATTCAGCATGTGAGTCTTGTCTTCCTCCAACAGGGAGAATCAGCAAAGAAAGCTGAGGTCAAGAGCCTTCCTTCTGCTTGTTTTCTGTCCCCGCAGCTCTTGCTTGCATCATAAACATCATTTTCCTGTAAGTTTCTTGTGCTTGATGCCATGCTGCCTCATTCATGGATGTGGCTTTATTAGGTCTTTATATTGTCCTTCATGGAACAGTCACCATGCTTCTCAATTTACAGCCCCAAAAACTTAACCTCAGAAGGAACAAAATTCATGGGTAACAGAATCAAGGTTTGAAATCAGTTTATGGAAACTACAAAAACCACAGTGTCAGCAAGTCTGTTTCCCTGTAACCTCCATGCCACCTTCACACTGGTACTTACTCATGGCCTGATGTTGAAGTTGAGGGCTTGTCAAGCTTAGGCCATTGAGGCACATTAGAGTCCAGCCCCTGGCCCCAGGAATCCCCACCTCTGTGGCAGCTGGGTCCCCTCTGTGCCTTGGATGCTCCCAATTAATGTGACTTTTTACCTTCTCTTAGCAGCTTTTTCCATTGCCTGTCTACTCCCAGTGGTCTAAGATTTTCCCTATAGTTTTGATATTCCTCACTGCAGGTTACAGTTGCTAATTCTCAGCCTGCCCTTGTTGAGTAATCACAAGACTGACCCCTACCCTTCTCATGGTGTCCTTCTGTGAATGTGTTGACAGATTGATAATTCCCTTGTCCTTCCTTGAGCCCCAGACTTCCTCGCAGAGGTCTCACTCTCTATGCCCTGGGTATATCTGTGTCTCTCTCCTCCTCTCAACTTAGTCAATTACTCTACATCCTCTAATAACTTACAGTGTCCCAAAGAGAGCCCAGGCCTTGAGAGGCAGCTGAGTCCAGGCAGAAAGCATAGTGCTGTGGAAATTCACTTGGTCCTTTTGCAAAGTGATACCTTAATTATTTGTTTCCCCAAGCCAGATGACCAAGATCTCTCTCTCTCTCTCTCTCTCTCTCTCTCTCTCTCTCTCTCCCTATCTCTCTCAATGTCCTTTTCATTAATTTAGAATTATAGACTCTAAGAATCGATGCAGACTCTAGGGGCTGTTTCTGTATTTCAAAGTGAGTAAACTGACATGTGGAGGGTATGAGGAACATACCCACAGCGCTGAGTGGCTTAGTGGTCCAGAGAGCCAAGGAGCAGCTCTGAAGTTTTCCAGCTCCATATCCATTTCATTGCAACCCTAATAATGAGCTCTTACAATGTCAGACATGTCTGGCTCTAACCCACCATGTCCAGGAGTGTGGTGTCTTTGGAAACAGGAGAAAAGCAGTGCACGGCGTCCGATGGCCAGTGGTGAAAGCGCCACTAGTGGAATCTGGCACCATGGGACACACTGGAGGGTGTGAGGAACACTTCCATGGACAAATAACACTGATTTGAATAACTAGAGGCTATGAGCAGAGGGGCATGCACTCTTCTGAAAGGACTTTTAGAGAAAACATTTTAAGATGATGGTGTAATAGTTAACAAAACCAGCTTTACAATACACAAGTCATGATTTGATTCCATAATCTGCCTTCCAGCTGGATATCCAGGCGTAATTTAACTCATCCATCTGAGTCTGTGTCCTCTTCTAAAAAATAAATAATAATAAAATAAAACATTTTATTCATAATTACACTAATATCTATCACCTGCCACATGTTATGTTACATATACTGCTTACAAATTCTGCTTTCCTCTTGACTATAAGACTCAATTCAGCTAATCTTTCTGTTTTTCTTAAATAATGAGGGTTGATTTCTTCTAAGTTCCAATAATATGACTCTCGGTTTTTCAATGAACCTCATCACTGGTGACTTTACTGTTACTATTTCTATCAACAATGTGTTTAAGGCAACCTACATCTTTTTTTCCTCAAACTTTTCACAGTGTTACCCATTCTTATCCTGAGGCCAGATGTATATGTTTAGATGTTTTTTTTGTGTTCTTTTTTTTTTTTTTTTTACCAGGATTCCAATTTCTGGTACCAAAATCTGCATTCATTTCCTGTGGGCATTGTAAAAAATTACCAGAGACCTCATGGCTTAAAGTAACAAAGATGCATTCTCTTATAATTGTGGGTGTTAGGAGAGTATAATCAGTATCGCCAGGACAAAAGTGTCCAGAAGACCCCACTCTGTCAAGGGTAATAGGAAAAGATCAGTTCCTTGTCTCTTTCCCTTCTAGTGGGTGCTGGTATTGTTTGTAGCTACATCACTTTAATGTGAATGTCCTTGATCATCTTATATTTTCCTTTACTTTGTATGCTAAATCTCTCTGCCTCTCTTTTATAGGGATACTTTCTATTACATTTAGGAGCCAGCTAGAGATTCCAGGATAATATTCTCATCTCTGGATTCTTAATTTAAGAGCAGCTACAAAGATGCTATTTCTATACAAGATAACATTTAAAGAATATAGCCTGTTATCTTTGAGACCATCCCACTATATAACCTAACCCATTCCTAAAAGAAATGTTTTCAAGTTTTCTTCTCTTTGAGTATTTCTTGAAAAGTTGAGATAAATATGTGTATTGTAATAGCATAACCATTAACATGAACACATAAAATTACTAAATACTATGGTAGATATTATACACCTGCAATCTCATTTGATTCCTTAAATTATACTTTTTAGTAATTACTTGTACACCCATTGCACAGTGAAGGATTGGAAAATTATGTAGCTAATATATGGTGGATGTGGAGTTAAACTGGAGTTTGTCTAATTCTAAAACCTGAAATTTCCCCACATCTGGTCTACTGTGGAACTTGGACTTTTGGAAGCTGGTGATATTCATCCATGAAGAAAACAAAGAAGTCTTAGAGGTATCAGTCCTAAGAATGGCATTTTTTGTTCAGCTTCCTTTAATAATGGTGTGGCTGTCACTCATCCCTGGCAGTCCATCGTATGTGTGTGTGGCTATGGTTGTACTCTTGGCTGCCCACATTGGTCACCAGGCTATGACCACACAATTCACAAATGCAGTTAGAGACTCAAAGACGTCTTCACACACACAAGGCCTTCTCAGAAATGTATTCAGTGACTACACCCTATCTATCTTCCAATGTTTAATGAGTTGAGTTTAGGAAATATCTTGTTCTGAATGTAGCATTCCATTCCTGTCCCATCACTCACTTTTTTTTCCTAGCTAGGTTGTCCTAAAAACAAGGACACATGGATTGGCATATGCATATGTAAGAAAATACTAAACATGTTCATATTTACATAAAGGTAGAAAGAGCTAACCATACCAAAATGGCAAGAGATGAATTCTAGAGTATGCAGGAAAAGCAGATGAGACTTTTAGATCTATGAAAAGGTTTTAGGAGAAAGTGGTATGATTAATGTCTCAATATAAGCAAATTTAACCATATGAAGATTGCAAGATATAAGGATATAAGTTGCTGGAAGGATAAGGAAACTTAGTGAGTTGAAGATAATAAATCATTTCATTTGAGTAGAGTACTATGTCAATAATAACAGATGAGGGTAACATATTAGATGTCTAGATTCAGGATTATCAGATTGTCATTTGGATTTTAGACTTCTTTCCTTTTTAAAGTGGATTTGGGGCAGAGTGGTCACAAAACAAAGCTATTTTTGATACAAAAATAATCTGACAAATATTGGTGGAATGGGTCAGATGGGAAGAGACTACAGGCAGAAAAACAAGGAGAGAGAGAGAAATTATAAAACCATTGTTCAGACATAGGTAATGATGACTTAACAAGAGGTGTAACAGAGCAAAAGGAGAGGGAAAGAAGACCAAAACTGTGTTAAGTGAAACCCACAGAGTATGTCAATTTCTGGATTATGTCGGGTAAGAATAGGAACATGAGTATGGAGTTCTAGCTCAGCTAACTGTAAATACATATACCAGTTAGTGTTCTGTGCAAGTGATAGAGGCTTACACAGGCTCACTTTAGGAAAATGTATTTTTGAAAAGATTTTCTTAAGAAAAAGGATTTAGAAGTAGTTCACAGATTAGAAAGACATGTTGAAAATGAGGTTTTAGGTAGTACAGACATGAGAAAACTGTAAGAATTAAATCATAGCCAGTGTAGGTATTTCCTTTTGGGGAGAACCAGGTTGATTGGTCACTCAGTAATTTTATAGACTGATGGACAGGAAAGAAAGAAAAAGTGACAGGAGCGGGGAGAACAAGCTGAGAAAAGAAGAGATAAACTCCATGGGTTGGTTACATGCCTGCTACCTGGCTAAAGGGGGGATAGTTCAATTAATAGGCTCCCAAGGTTGCACGCAATAGGTAAAAGGTAGCTTCTCAAAAGGACTTCAAATAGTTACTACAAAGAGAGGAGAAGATGGAGACTAAGCAAAAACTAAGCATTTCCATGTCTGAGCGTTAACGAATAATGCAAAAGTGTCAATACCTAGAGTCAAAGTGCATTCTGTGGAATAGTAATACCTTTATTTGCTTGCTGGGTAATCATATGGAAATCACTGATACTATTAGTCTGCTGATTACTAGGAGTAAATGTTCATGGTGATGTCAGAATTGTGATTTGTCTCCTATTTGATTTTAAGAAAAATGTCCATAGTGGTTTAGTTAAGTTGTATTGAGGAAGCACCCTTTTATACCTAGTTTACCACAAGCTGTTTTCTGGAAATACTGTTAAATATATACCTGAAAAAGTTGTGTCATTATGTAGACAGAATTTTCTAGATTTTATGGAGGATGTTGGTGTCTTGTTCATAAGTGATGGTATCTGCTGTTTTTGTTTTAAATTTTTAATTATAGGCCAATTGTGGTAGGTTGTCACTTTATGCTTATTCACATATAGCTTAATAAATTTAATAGTTTCATTATATTTTCTGAACAAATGAACTATGAATAATCTATAACTTTAGTTTAAAAATGTGGGATTGTAAAGTTATGTGAAATTAAAACCTTTTGGGAAATAATTTATATAGTCTATTTTTTAATTCCATAGCTTTTGATCAATTATATTAGGCTATCTCAATTTTGCTGTGCAAGTGTTGATCATTAATAATTTTCTCAGAAACAACATGAATCTTATCATGCTGTACAAAACTATTAATGTAACTGAACATAAAATGGGGGAAACACCTGAAAAGATATTTGACTATTATAGAATTGAGGGATCTGACATATTTGTAAAGATCTGATGGGTTTGGGAAGATCAGTGTCTCCATTACTTTTCTCTCGTTGCTGAGACAAAATACTTGAAGCCCAAAATGAAGAAAAGAAAGGCTTATTTAACTTGCAGTTTGTGGCGGTCTCAGTCCATACTCTCCTGGCTCCAAAGCAGGCTGGCGTGGCTAAGGGACAACTGTTCATGGTGGCCACAAGCCACAAGAGAGAGCAAAAGGGCAAAAAAGGGGAAACACACCTCTTTCCCTCCCTTATATGGCTGCTCCCTGCCCCTGGGTGGGTGCAGCACTTACACTGCCAGTCCCGGTGCTAGACAATGAACCAACCACAAATGCCAGATTCGGCTACCTTGGAAATGCCTGCCCACTTCATGATTGCATGAGGCTTTGCGGGGACATTCAGATATAAACTAGAAAAATTGGGAATGCAAAGACAGGTAGAAAAGAGACCCTGGGTTATGAAGTCCTAGTATTTGGGACTGATGCACTAAATCTAAAAGTTTGCTTGGAATCAAAAACCTGGAAATAAAGTTAAAATAGTAGTGGAGGAGAAACATTGGGAATAGAGCCAAGAAACTGGAAATTGATTGTCAGTTTTAAATGTAACCAGAGACATCAGAAGCCAGGAAAGTGTGTCTGGATGCCATGGGCAGAATAGCAGGTGTTAAGAAACAAGGATATATCATATAATATATATGAATGATGAGAGAATGGAAGGAATAAAGCACTACTGCACTGACACACATTAACTCTGTGCATTAATTAGCTGAGGTTTTGATTGAAACAAATGATCCATGAATAAATCATGACTGGGAAGCGACGCTTACATCAAAAAATTTCTCAAATGGGTCACAAGGTATCAGACATTACTATTTAAACAATAAAGAACATTTGAAGATATTTGAATAGAAACTTCTCTTGTGTGATCAGTTGTCTAGAAGGATGACCATTAACAAATCTCCCAGTGCCTATAAAAACATCATGCTCCTCCCACAAAATGATAAATTCTATTCCCTTGCCTGAATCTTCCTAACGTTATGATTTGCTCTAATCCATAAAACGTGTTGGAAATGAAGTTCTGGAACTTTTAAATCTTAAAATGACTGAAGTTCTTCAGTTTTGCTTGGAGGCAACCCCTGTGCTCGGTAAAGAAGACTCACTGTCCCGTTGCAGGAGGAAGCCAGAGAGAGAAAGGTAGACCAGGAAAGGGTCAGAGGCATTCCTGCCAATATCTAACACCAAAACTGCAGACACACCGGCAGCTGTCTTGGATCTTCCATCTCTAGTCAAGTTATCAGAGTGGACCCAGCTTGGAAAAGTGAAAGCCAGGCTTCCGGGCCAGTCCCAGGCCACTTGAACCATCCCAGCTGAAATCCCCATTTAGGTAAGGAACAGAGATGAGTCTCCATGCACCCTGCTTGGTTTCCTGACTCAGGATGGTGAGAGATTAAAATGACTTATTTTAAAACACTGTTTTAAAATCATAAGCTTAAAACACTAAGTTTAAATTCTGGTTAGGCACCAATAGATCAGTAATGCATGTGAAAAAATGCAACATGGTAATAGTTCATCAACCAGACGGGGAGAGAACGAAGGCAGTGACACAGGAGATTTCATTGCCATTGCCCAAAAGAAGGTGACGAGCAGCTGAACAGAGGCAATATCTTAAAAATGAGCTCGATTACCTCGGTTATACGCCTGTCTCTTGCTGGTGAGTCCTTGTCTAGCCCTTCTCTGGATTTGTAATAACATAGCATATTGGCCACACATGTTCAACCTGTGGAGTTGAACTGCACAGTGAGTAAAGTTAATTTTATTTTAATTTTTATATCCCCTAGAAGCTGAGAACATATGAGCAAAAGTTAAATTTGAAACACACACACACACACACACACACACACACACACTCGTACTCACATTTCCTGTTTAAAAGTTGCAGTTACAGTAGTCTTGTAAATATTAGAGTAGGAGTAGATTAAAATTTATGGCAAAAATAAGTTGATTGTTCAGGCTTGTGAATCATTTACCTTTTTGCCTCAAAAATGTTTGCCAAATTATATTTTGTTCTTGATAAACATGGCATACACAGGTGGCAGTGGTGAAGGATTTAAAGTATTTGTGTTCAAAGACCTAACATCGCCTTAACTAGCTGGGTGATTTCAGATACATTACTTAACCTCTCTGTGCCTCACTGATACAAAGAGTTTATATTTTGTAGAATTTTTGAGAGGATTAAAGGAAATGTATTAATAAATAGCACTGAAGACATCTATTTAGCATGCTGATGTCATCCAATATATATGTTACTGTAATGAAATGGTGATTTAAAGATGATAATGTTATCATCTTTTGTTCATTATCATTATTTTAAATCCTAGTTCTTGTCTTTACACATGCATTCTTTGATTTAAACTTTATATTTTATAATCAGCCTTTCTCTTTATAGGGAACTATTAAATGAGTTCATCTGACTACATTTCCATGGTTCCCTTAAGTAGCTGAGTAGAATCTTAGACATATGAAATAATGACCCAATTTAAGTTGCTGTATTTTTGTAAAGCACTGGAAAAGAGGAAAGCACTTCAAAGTAATTAACATGAACATGCTCGATTACATTTCTGTATAACATGCCAACACTGCTGCCTGGAAATTCTAAAACTGGGACTCTCAGGTCTCTGATTGCTAACACCATGAGCTCCTCAAGTATCCTCCTTTTCATTCTCAGGATAGTCTTTTAGAGAATTATGAAGAATTAAAAGGTTAAAAAGTAAAAAGTTAGTGGCAAAAAGGGGTAAAAATGTTCTCCCATCAGGCCAAGGGGTGGAAGGGTAGGGTCACTGAATGTAGCCTTATTTCTGCTGGCCATGTTTCTTTCCTACGGAGGCTCCAAAGTAAGCGGACTGTGTAAGCGGGAATGAAATACACAACCCCCTTGTGACTGTGAGCTGCAAAGCATTCTCCGTTTGTGGTTTTCTTCAAATGAGGCTGCTTGGAATATGTGTTTGAAAACACTGAGACTCTTTATTAATCAAGCACTTCACTTGCCCTGCCAGCATAGCCTTTCATTGATGTCTAAACTCCCTTAAAAATGGTTTTGGAGCCACTTCTTGTACACAGACTTCAACAGAAGAAATATTTTTGGAATTGTAAATAGAATAATTGAGGCAAATATTTGCCCATTTGGAAAGCTTCTGTAATGGCTTTAATGTTCAGTCGCATTTTAAATATGCAGATCTGGGTATGGGTGGCAAGCTCAAGGGACAAGAATGAAAGACACCCCAAAATCTGAGTTTCCCTTTGAAGAGTGAAGTTGTAAAATGGAGTGGCTTGGAGGTGAGATCTGAAAAGTCAGATTAGTTTCTAGAAAGAACCAAGCAATAAAGAGGTTAACTTATGCAAGCATGGGATGTGCCAATCAGAAAGGAGCTCGGTAATCAGAAGCTAAGGACAGGAGAGTCATAGAGACAAGTGTCAGAGATGGCCCTCCAAGAGACACACTGAATTTAGCAGACTTGAAGGACCAAAAAACAAACCAAAGCAAAACAAAACAAAACAAAACAATCTGCCAAGAGCTAGGAGCAGGTCCTATCCTAATTATGTGGGTGTCATATCAATGTAGCACCATAAAATCTGAAACTTTCCAGTTATATAGAAAAAGCTCTACTTTGATTCCACATACTTGGAAATGTTTCTTTCATGGGAATGTTCTTGTATGAAGACAATAATCATGTAAACTACTTGGGAACTGTGGTGTGAATTATGTGGAACTTTTCTTTGCAGGTGAGCGGATGGGCACCTTGGCTTCATAGATCTCTATGATCACAGGAGTGTGAATCTACACAAAGATGTGGATCGATTGTCTGTGTGTCCACTTGAATGTCAGAATCTGAGGAGTGAAAAATTCTTCTGGGTAATGATTCCTTGGGAGAGACCTTGGGAGAATGGACATACGATTTGGATACTAATGACTTTTGCTAGAGAAGCTAAAAGCCTATGTCCTCCTCTCCAATGCTTAGTTTCTCATCCTAGGGAAGACTCCCACTTTGCTAGGACCATGTGATTTGAGGCGGTATCAGTACTTAATGTGCTCAGAAGCCTCTTTCTTTTCTGAAGTGACATAATGTTCTATATAGACCTATGCAGGATGTCTACTTTGCCCTGACAGTTGTCCACTTTTCTCTCTTAGAGATGATTCCTGATCAATGTTTGCATTTTTTGAGCCCTTCTGCAGCATAACAAGACACTTGGTTCAGAAGCAGTAGCACTGAATCAATGTTTACATGAATATTTTTGGTCCACACAACTCTAGCCAATCTCTTGAGTGCATTAACTAGTGGCATGTGTAGTGTTACATGTTTCATAGTTAAATAAAATCCATAAACAAAGAGAGGTTGCTTGGACCAAGAATCAGAGATTAAAACAAAAACAAAAACACCCACCACCACCACTACCTCCACTACCAACTACAAAACAAAAAGGAAAATGGGACAGATGGAGAAAATAGAATTCTCAATCCTGAAAATGTTCCTTTTATGAATCTCAGTGGTGTACAAAACCAAGATAACTCTGTCCTTCTTTTCCATGAGATATTTCTACCCCACCCATACCAACAATCCCGGGCTCTCTCCCGTGACGTGTGCTACTATGAGTGAGTTTTTATTGTATGGAAGCCAATGGGTCTCTATCTTTTGATCTCTGATTTACTACTATGAGCTTCCAAAAGGTGAAGGTCACCCTTCTGATGTGGAACTCCTGGAGAGACACAGGGTGACCAGTCGAGGAAAAGAACTGGTCAGTAATACCTCCTTCATGGGGAACCTCTTGCATCCAGATACTCCCCACTCAGAAGACATATTTCATCAAACACATTTCTGCAGAGTTGTTGAAACACCCAGCGGTTGGACTGTTATTGTCTATGAAAAGGGCCAGCGTTGTTCTAACAGTGTGGCTGAAGCCTGAGTCTCTTGGTGGATACGTTTGCTGTTCTCCTTCCACCAGACACTTTGTGCCAGCGCGAGAGGTGTTTGGCTCCTCCAGATGCTTGTTCAGGTGCGTGTTTACAGAGGCAGAGGCCTGTGGCCTGATCATGAGACACCAGGGTTCTCTTAACCATCAGGGCCCTTTAGAAGAGGCCTTGGGCTGGGAGCTCAGAGTGGACAGGAATGCGCTGTGGTACGAGAATCCTTGGAGTCCCGCAGTCAGCACTAGAGCAGGTCTCCAGAGTAGCAGCAATGAGCTCTGTCTTTTGGGGCTTCTTCCAGCCTGCTGGATAGGGATCCTCTTTGGCACCTTCCCTTTGGACATATATAAGGATGGGCAGATCTGAGGAAGAGACTGAGGTCCGTAATTCATGGGCAGTCTGACTGAGGGCATGCTGATTAATATTTCAGTGTCTTCATCTGTGAAATGGGAACACTGTGGTGAGGACCAAGTTAGAGAATGGAGTGAATAAGGTGATATATATGAGAAGCATGTAATACTTATGAAATCTCCCTTTAATGACTTCCCTCCTTGTCCAGAGGAACAGAATCAATGGAGCTTATTACACTTCATTATGGGTTGGAATTGGTTAGCTAAGGTAATAGAATCAAAGATGATAGAGTCCACTGTGGCTTTCTGCACACTGGCCAGTCAGGATCCAGTGGCTGCTCAGTGTCACTGGAAGCCACAGAACAAGAAGGAGCAAGGACAAGGACTGAGCCTGAAGCCCTGGAAGCTCTTGGAAGTCACAAGTGTGTCTGAGTTGAGAGACTGAAGAAACAATGGCAGTGGTATAATGCAAGGCACTTACTAAGAAGAATGTGTCAGCTTTGCCCTTCTTTCCTTTGTATTCTATCCAGGCTACAAGCTCATTGGTCAGTGCTGCCCACAATCAAGGTGAGTTTCCCCCTCAGTTTGCTGTCTTATATGCCAATCATCTCTGGAAATGTCCTGCAGACACATCTAGCACTGGGCTTTTCCAATGTGCTAGGTATTTCTTAGTCCAGGCAAACTGACATTTCACAATTAATAGTCACAGTTACTAAATAATCTGCATTGATTTTTCTACTGGAAATTTTGATTTTCTTTTGCTGATCAAATATGAATATGACTTGAAAGGGTATCTGATATTTTTGCTATGACCTTAAAGTCTGATACTATATTCTTTACATGGCTTTTGAGGGTGCATTTCTATCTTTAATTTTAATATATTGGAACTCATAGGATGAGATAATATTTACTGTAATTTACTGAATAATTATTAGACATATGACATACATTCATGTATAATTTTCATTCTCTGAGCAATGATTTGAAGTTGACACTATTGCTATGTGCATTTGTTTTTTAATTTAAAAAAATCCACAGAACCAGTTAATAACTTACCTTGAGTCTCATAATACTAAATAAATGCTGTAAGACTTAAAACCAGAATGGCTAAACTCTAGATATTCATTTCACTGATACATAAAATGTCATGGAAATTTTGTCACTATGAGGATACTGGATACATGAAATAAGAAGTCAAAATTCATGCTGGAGGAGGACAATGAAAGTGAGAAGATGTGGGTCAATAAAGTGGTATTGAGCAGGCTCAGAAAGTGGGCACTGTTGCAAACTAATCCTGTAGCAGGTGTTAAGCTCAGAGGTCGGGTGGTGCATGTAGGGATCTAACCCAATGTATGGATCATATAAGCAAAAGATTCCTGGATGTCAGTGGTTAATCCTGTGAGGCAGAGCCAAGCTGGGATAATAACACATGTATCAGCCAGCAACTGGTGGAGAACTTCATTTGGTTATTTAGGGGGAAAATAAGACAGCAGCGGCAAAGGGCTGATGATCACAAAAGTCTCATAGGATAGACACAGTCCATGGCAAAGTAACTGAACTGAGTACAGGGTAACTGAATCTACCATCGCCATAGAATTTATCACTACTTTTTCTTTCCACCAACAGGCAATGACATTGCTCCTGAGATTCCTTCTGAGTCAGAGAAAGCCATTGCAGAGTCTGAAAGAGGTTCCTGGGTTGAAACGTAGTACAATTCAATTCAACAAATATTCATGGAGAGCCTGGTATGTGCCAGGTGCCATGTTAGGCACAGCAATACAAAGATGGATAAAACATGGCCCTCGCTAGGAATGGCAAATACATGGCACACGAGCTGTGCTTCCTTCTTCTGCGACATGGCAGACATCATTAATCAGTCAGCACACTCCTTCCTGCTGAGTCCTGGCCTCCACTTCTGGACAGGCAGCCACTATCCATCAGTACAAGATGCCTACTGTGTCTAAAGGAATTGACAGTCCTGCTTGAAAAGGTTGTTAGTCTTGGTAAGGGAGAGAGATTGAAATGTATCCACATGCCTATTAGTCTGCAGTGTTCAGGTTCAAGTTAGTAGAAATTTGGGGGAAATCTGGGTCCTAAAAACTGTTCAAGTTTCCTGTGTGTCTTATCACATTTATTTTACAGGGGAGGGAATTTCTGTGAATAAAGACATGATGTCTTTAGGGAAGCATTTCTCCCTTCATGAAGACTTATTCTCAACCAAGAGAACTTCTTCTAACATATAGCATGAGGCAAAATTAAAATTCAGAAACACAGTTAAAGAGTATAAACTCTTGCTCAAATGGTAATGTATCTACCCCAGGGGTTGTAAGAATGTGCTAACCTCTGACGGTCAGTTCTTCTGTAGCCAAGAAAATCAAGCAGCTAAGAACTCCCCAGGGAAGGCAGGGTGGTGAGTGGGGACCTATTATAAAACATACACCTTCAAGAGAACAAGAATTACAGGTAACTTCCCTCTTCTCCAAACCAAGTAGTGGTAATAGAACTCCTCTCTGTGGACGCTAAAAAGGCCTTGCTTGTTCTGTGGCTTTGGACATTTATATTTAATTTATGTTTTTAATTTTTTGGAAAGATCCCAGAGAAGCCCACTGCCTGATGGTGTGCATGATACAGCTTTTGTAAACACAAATTAAAATAAAATAAAAACACTGTAGTGCCTCTGGACACATTCAAAACAGAATTAAGAGACTCTAAATCCTACAGTAAGAATGATCCTCCCATTTATCTTAAACGGCAAAGTGTAAGGCAAGAAGGTGGGTAAAAGAAAAAGCCAGAGGGGGTTGTGGAAGTGAAAGGATATAGCATTAGGCATGGTTGAACTAGACTTAAACGTTGGTCCTAGGAGCTTTCCTGAAAAGGGAATGTTATAGCCGTGCAAAATCTGGATTTCATAGTGAGAAAAAAATCAAACATAGTACTTCTCACTCTGAATCACTTTACCCAAAAGAGGGTTTTGAATTGAGACCTTCATTACTGCCAATAACTGAGTTTACCTAAATAATCTCTAGCACTTTGGAAAGAGGGCAAGGCCACTGCTATTTGGCAGACAAAAAAGAGCAGGAATAGTGTCCTAGAGAAACCTTTTCTTTCAGCGAACTTTTTCACAAATCTTTCCTATATTTTGCTCTCATCTCTTCAAGAATGGAGTGTGAAAAGTGTAGATTATGAAACCCTGGATATGTTGGCTTATTACCATGTGACATTACTCGTATGCTACATGCAGATTTAATATTTGGACAGGATAAGACAAGATATTTAAATCTACTGTATTTCATTAATTCTCCACAGAGACCACCCAGACCCTCATGTACCTTGCATCTGTGATCAAAGGGTTGAATTTAGACAAACAGAAAACGTTCTGGATTCTGGTTTTACATTCTGCATCAGTAAGCAGCAGTTAAAAGCAAAGTACTATGCTTAGTGTGTTGTGTAGTTTAGCAAGAATAGATGATCCTAGCAGGGCTCAAGCACCTGTGTGTCATTCTTATCCTGCCTGGAGTTGTGCATCACATCCCAGACAGATACTTCACTCTCCTCGTTCAACAACAGATTTCCACAGTCAGTGATGCATAGTATTCCACAGTCTTTGTGTGACTGAATTTAAATCACTCCAGTTGCTATGACTAAAATAAGCACTTTGGAGTTCTTACTGTGCTCTGACTTTTGCCCTTTGCATTTTCCTGGCATCAAGTGAATGAATTCAGATCATTTGTGTAGCTATTGCATTGGGTTTTCTAGGGTTTTCTTAATGAACGACTGCAAACTGAATGACTTAAAGCAACAGAAAATTTTGCTTTCATAGTGGCAGAGGTCAGAAGTACAAACATGAGGTGTTAGCAGTGCTACTTTCTTCTGGAGTCTGGAGGGATCATGTGTCCTATGCCTCTTTCCTAGGTTCTGGTGACTTCTAGAAAGTCCTTGTCATTTCTTAGTTTGGGGCTTCTCTCTAATCCTTACCAGTCTTCACATGACCTTTTCCCCTGGGTGTCTCTTAGTCATCTCATTTTCTGTATCTTTTCTTTTCACAGTTTTTAATTTTATTTTATATAGCACATGTTTGTAGTTCATGATTGTATTTCTCATGCAGGGTTGGCACATGTACATAACATTTTAATTTTCTTCAACCCCTTCTCTTTTGTAAAAGGCCTGTCTCCTTATTACCTGTTATCATTTATTTTGCTCTGTGTTTGTATTTTGGGTTTCTCATAAAAGAGAAACAATGCAATATTTAAATTTGAGTGCCTGACTTATTTCATTTAGCATTGTGGTCTCAAGTTGCCTCTAGCTGTTGTGGGATTTTGCTCTATCCTCATGGTGCCTCAGTTCATGAACTCAATTCTTTTCATGATTCTGGTCACAAACTGCATTGAATGAGAACTGAATCAAATTTCTCCATAAGGTCAACATTGAACCTAACCATTGAATTTGATTTGGTTCTCCTCTGACTCAATCTGCAACCAGAATCGTGGAATTAAGTTTGTGGACAAAAGTTCTACTATTTAAATACTATAAGATGATACATATTTTAATTGTATCCAAAACATCCTTATTTCAAATAATGTCACATTCTGAAATTTCAAAAAGGCGTACATTTGCGGGCCATTTATGAACCCACCACTGTCCTCATTTCATAGATGAGGAAGCAGGTTTCAGTTTCAGGTAAGTTGATCACTCTCTCAGGGCAGCGGGGAGGGGATCAAGCCTTGAGTCCAGGTACCTGAGTCAAGAGACCCTGATCCTCATGAGCATAATATCACAGCACTCCATGGTGCTACATTCCCTTTATCCTCTGGGTTTCACTGTGGGGGGTCAGGCTACCAGATTTGGCAACTATATCAGTCAGTTGTCTGTTTCCATAAAAAGTATCTGAGATAGTCCACTCGTGGAAAGTTTATTTAGGGCTCTGGTTTTCTAAGCTTCAGTCCACAGTCAGCTGGAACCATTGGTTTGGGGTCTGTGGTGAGGCAGCACACAGCAGAGCAAAACTACCTGTGTTTATGGCCAGGAAGGAAACAGAAGGAGAGGATGGGTTCATATTATCCTTTTGGGGCTCAGTCACAATGTCCAGAAGAGCTTCCCCTAGACCCTACCTCCCCAAAGCTCTGCCCCCTCTCCACAGCACCACCCTGGGTCAAGCTTTTACCACCCAGTCTTCTGGGCACACTGAAGATTTAAACTATAGCAGGGACAAATGAAATTGACTAAGCCACTGCAGCAAGAAGTGGAGCAATGTGGAAATCTCACATTGGTGCAAGGGGGGAGATGGTAACAGACGTCTTTGGTACCCTGCTAGACACCTGATGATCTCCCTAGCCAGTTTGCCTGGTGTACTCCTTCTCCAGATGTGGTTCGTGTTATGGATAATGACTCACATTTGGAGTCTTCTCAGGGACATTTTCCTTCAGTGATTGAAGCCACCTTGTTCAGAAGAGTCTGTACACTAAATCAAGTCCCCCTCTCCCTTGCTATCCAATGAAAACTTACCGGCTTAGGCAGGGTCCAAATGACCTACTCTCTTATCTCAAAGCAGAATCAAATCCCATCGTGAACTAGATTTTCTTTGGCTCTGTGTTCATGCATAGCTCCATTCTCTTCCTCTGCTCTCTCTTCTTTCTGACTCTTTCCTAGGAAAACTGCATGAGTGAATCAGTATACCTCTGTAAATCAAGCTGTTCAATTAGAATTAGATAAGATCATTTACATGTCACTTTGTTTAGCCCTCACAATAACCTTGAAAGGTAGCGCTAATTATCTCTACTTCAGAGTTCAGAAAACTGAAACCCAGGGAAGTTGGGGGATGTGCCCAAAGCCTTGCACGAATTATGTGATGCAGTTGGATTTCAAAGCCCAATTGTCTGCTACTCCGCTTTCTATTAAACTCTCCTGCCTGCTTAACAAAACACTCAGGTTCAAGACAAGTGGTCCTTTGGGAATGAGTCTGCTCGAATGAAAGGTTTGGGGTCTTAGAATCAGGCACAATTGGGCACTTAATAACTAAGAACTAGGGTTTGGAAAATTAGATACTTGAAACTTTTGGTTGCTTTAAGGGACTTTTGTCAATGACACTTCTCTAAAATCGTAGGAAAAATTTGGGAAGCATGTAAAATGGCTAATACCAGAGCTGGGACATAAAATGCATTCAGAAAATGTAAGAAGATTAGGACTTGCTTATTTCAGTCCTGTCCAAAATCTGAGTCCTGTAGGTCCTGAAATCTGAGTCTTATGACCCAGCAAGACAAGTCAAGGCCCGATGACACAGCCACTTGGAGGTAGTCATCCACAGAGGTGCCACGATGAATTCAAAGATGAGGATCGAGGAAGCTTCCATGGGAGAGTGCAAGGCACACCTGAGAAATAAAGAGAAACACGAAGGTCACAGGTCACAGGGTGAATTTGAGTGTGTGTGACACCCTGGCTGTAATCCTACCCCACAGGGCCATCAGGTGAGCAATTAGAGAAAGTGGCTAAAATTGCTTCCATGTTTTTTTTCTCCTTCTAAAAGTATCTATGCTAAGAGAGTTGGCCACTGTGTGTGTGTGTGTGTGTGGCATATGTGTGTCTGTTTATATACACACACATCTGTGAATGTTTGTGTGTCTAGGTCAGTGTCTTCCATCAGTCCTCAGCTCATTATGGTTTTGCTACTTGCTCACTGCTCCCCTCCATTGCTTTACCTCCAAGAAGAGGCATCGTCCCCTGCCCGTGCTCCTCCAGCCCCCTGCAGACTTCTCCTGAAACAAATGTAGTCACACATTGCCCACCTTTTCCTCCAGCATACATTGAGGGATCCTTTAATGCAGGAAAACGGTCATGAATTTTTGGCTAGGCATGTCTGGAAACATTACCTAGAACTTTAATAAATGTTTAATAAAAAGAAGAACTGAGTAAACGAAAGAGTAATAAACACAACTTCTTTATATATAGAATTCTATACTTACGAAATGGGAATGACAAAGCTATCCAATTGCTGTAGTTTTTAGAACTGACCCAAATTCTTTGTACCTTTCCTTTGTGCCTCTGTGAATAGAAACGTGGATGTGTTGCTTCAGCCAAGAGCATATGGGTGGCAATGGGGAGGTATCAGTTCCAAGCCCGAGTTTTAAGACTCATCATAATTGCTGTTTATCACTTGCTTTTTGCCATCAGTATGAGAAATATTCTTCTGGGTACAATTAGCTGCAATTGCTAAAGGCTGAATGGTAGTATGAAGACCTAAGTGGAAGAAAGCTCTAGCTGACCCCAGACTTACTATGACCCTATCACATGCATCAAGATCATCAGAGGACCCCCGGCAACCTACAGGCCTGGGACAATAAGTGATTGTCTTTTAAGCCACTGAGTGGCTTATTAGGCAGCATTGTGATGGCAAAAATGAACCGATAGCCTCATATAGTTTTGTGAGGAATGAATCAGGTAACTCACGTCCAGTGCTTAGCACAGTGCCCAGAACACAGTAAGTACAGACCCAAGGCATCACTTTATTAATGTTCCCCCCCTTACTGTTTTACAAAACGAAGCCTTCTGTGGAGAAAGAATAGTTGGCAGAGAAGGAAAGCAGGAATCTACCTATCAGTCTCATTGAGGCTCTCGCAGCTGGATTTGACAGCTTCTGTGATATTTGCTGAAAGTTCTTGGTAAGCGTGAAGCAAAACAATGTGCTTTCTGTGGGGGAAGCTCCAGGAGATTCACACTGGGGCAGGGAAGAGCAGAGCTGGAAGGTCACTCTCCAGCAAGGGGAGAGCGGCACCCTACCGTGCCATCAGCAGGATGACTTGCCTGCTTTCTCACGGTAGTTTCATTCCACAGAGCAGTTTGTTTGAAAATCCTCCCAAAGAACCATTCCTTTGAGTTGATTATAGAAACACACAGCTAATTCCTCCAAGGTGCCAGATTATGGGGCTTATAAGACTTAGGCTGAAGGCCTTTTCACTGTTCATTTGTGCATCCTGCCTTCCCATCTTCAGCTCCAGCTGCTCATCTGCAGACAAAGATAACCGGCTAGTTGATCATCTCCACTGGGAAGTTCTGGACTTGTTCACACTTTAGATGCCAGAAACACATCTCATTATCTTTTCTCTGTATCTGTTTCCTCATCCCACATCGTGACTCCAACTGTGTCCTGGTCTCAAGCTAGGACTTAGTAATCTCCATTATTCTTCCTTCTTACTGAGTCTCTCTCTTTTTTGCCAGACATCTCATCCCAGCTATTTCTCTAGTCACTCTAAACACTCTATCATCACTTCTACTATGTCCTCTTTGCCTGATTTGTAGTAAAGGCCTCTGGGTACCTCTCCCTTCCTCAGTTTATCTTGCAAGTCTCCGTGTTCCACATTGAGCTCTTTGTGGTTCCTTCATCTCACTTACCTTGGTCCCTATCTCCTAGTGTGTGTACGTGTCTATGTGTCAGTGGACATGTTTATATGGTTCTATCTGTATTTGTATTTACATGTGTGTGCCTGTGTGCTCTGTAGGCATTTGTGTGTGTTATGTGTGAATCTTCCTGGCTGTATCTTGGGTATACACATACACATGCCTGTGGTTTGTTGTGAAGATGGCTTATGAACTTTATTGGGCTGTAAGTTTCTTATCTTTAACAGTAATTCCTCGTATTTTTTTCGTACGTGAGAATTAGTTGGTGTTTGCATTCAGAATTTGGATTAGGGTCATCTTAACCAAGTTGTCTGGATAAACATCTATATCTCCAGTCCTATCTATTAAAGCCAACATATTATAGGAGAGAAGGCAACAACTGAGTAACAGGTGCAGCTTATAAGGCTCAGTTGAAAACCAGTATAGCATAAAGCTTTTTACAACAGGCTACTCAGGAAAGAATCTTGACAGGAGTGAAAGGATGGTGGGGAGGGGCATCAGAAAATATGAAAAGAGAAGAATACACTAACATCACAGAACCCAGGCTGACTCTGGGGCTCCGCACTGGTGGCTCACTTCCAGAGGTTTGCAGAGAGGAGAAGGGGCCAGGAGGAGTTGCAGGGGTTGCCTCCTACTTGCCAATGCCTGTATTCGCACATGCCAGCTGCATTTTTACCTTTCTGGCTCTACTGTATATGTGGAGTGCAGGGATAACTACAAGAATATTTACCTTTAAAGCTGTTGCAAGGAATAAATGAAATAAAACATCGTGCAGTGGCCTGTTGTCCTCAATGACTCTATTAAGAGGAAGAAACTCACAGAGAGAAGAGAGAAGCTATCCCCGGGCAGTTTGGTGATTTGTTCAAGTGAGGGCTGAAGTTGAGCATCATTCTAGCTTTTTCTGAGCCTAAAATCTCAGTAACTTTTATCTTTCTGACTGATACTGCTTTGTTCTGGTGAGGGCTAGGATGTAGAGAGGACCTCCGGGAGTTTTCCTCTTACTGCTCATCGTCTTCCCCTTCCCTAAGCATCTTTCTCCACACCTTTTACCTTCTTCACCTGATTCAATGTCTTTCCATCTTTAAGGACCAGCAAAAATATCGCTTCTCTGGTTATGCAAATTCATGGTGCTGCTTTTGGGGCACCAGTACAGACCCTGACCTTATCCTTATTTCTCTGGTCCACGGGATCAATGTAACCCTTACAATAGTGAGATTTTTTTTCTTTGCCTGTGAGATGTGAAATATCATTGACTCCTGAGGGTTGTTGTAAAGGGTTAATACTTTGAGGACAAAATAATCTCTCATCCTTTCCCCACACCATGCTATTCAAAGAGGTGATAATGAGAGTGACCAAGAAAGAAACCACTTTGGCCACACCAGTAAAGGCTTGCATCTGCTCTGGGCTTAGCGTGAGAAGACCAGGACATCCACAGACACGTGAGTGGGTTGACTGGTCAAAGGAAGAGAATTAAAAAAGCTCATGAATCTTTCAGGTGTCCGATATATTTTGTCTTCCTTGAAGAAAGAGAACTTTTTTTTCCGGTGTGGCTTTGGATGGATTAATTTGGTCAGGCGGTGCACACACACACACAAATCTTAGGTGTCTTGCCCCACCGAGGCCTCTGGTTTCTACTTTCTGACAGCACTGGCTGTGACGACATTCTTGTCACTTGTCTGATCTCTCACCTCGGGGAAGAAACAAAGTGATGAAACTGAAGACTCAGCAAAGGAGTCTGGGTTTTCACCTCCAGGTGTGAGGAAGAAAGAGCTGGGGTGGCAAAGGGCAAGGCAAGAATGTCCCTGAACTCTGTGGTCACTCTGCTGAGCACCACGTGCAACGGGTGGTCACATCCTCGGCCCCACGTGGCACCATGATGGATCTGAATGGGGCAAAAGACATCGTTATAAGTGCAGCTGGTCATTATTTTAGTTCTGAATAGAAGAAATGGTGCAGACAAAATAAGCTGTCCAGATAAACCACTCAGTGGATTAGTAATGCCTGAACTTGACTAAGAAGCCCGAGAGCAGGGTCAAAGGATACGCTCATTGGCTGGACCTTTATGATGGCTAAATCTTACTGAAGTGATTACTGCCAATTAAAATGACACCAGAAGAGCCTGGAAAGCTGGGGCCCCCACCTCAGAGCATGTCAGAGCGCTTTTGACAGCCGAAGCACAAAGAAAGATGGGTGATTAGGAAACATAATTTACTCAATTACTTGTGATTTGGCAGAAGTTGGTTTTAAGGATTGTTTTTCTAACCTAAAAATAGGGGCCTAAGGAACCTTTGAGATGAGGGCAAGACGCATAGAGTGAAGTGATTTCAACTCGGAATCTACTTTAAGAACATAAGAGCTGACACGCTGGATCGTGGGATCTGTTTGCTGTTTTGTCTCTAACAGCAGCAGGAGAGAAGTGTGCTGGGAAGAGGTAGTGTTTAAGGAGCACCTGAGGATTACTGCAGTGGTACCACATGGAATGGCACCTAGACCAGCAGCTATTCTGAAACTATTCTGAAACAGTCAGCTTATTTGCCTTTCTTGCCTTTTGGAATGAAACCGTGGTGTACTGACCTCAAGCTTTCCTGGCTGTGTGAAATGTGGCACTCTAATTAAACTCTCAGACTTTCAATATCCACATTTTGCATACAACTCTAATAATAGCTGCTCTTACAGAACTGTGAGCAGTAAGTGGAAACATAATAAAAGACACTTAATATAGCATTTACTGCTTATACAGTGGACTAAACAATTGACAGAGGTCTTAACTCATTGATGCCTCACTCCATTTGATGGATTTGATTTGTATAGCTCCCATGTGACAGACAAGAAATCAATTCCCATCCAGCTTGGATTTAACACAGACTCAGAGTGAGGAGCCTGAAAGTTCTAGGGTTACCCTCTGTTGATTGTGTTTCTGGATCTACTTACAGTACAGGATCATGAGTGTCAGTGAGTGGACTGGTGCTTACTTCAGTCTTCGTCGTTTCATAAATACGAATTCAGTTAAGTTGTCTGGAAGATTAGGTGTTGTGTTGAGACTGAAGCTGAGACAGTTGCGTGGGTATTATCCAAAAGAAGAAAGTCTTAGCATTAGCTGAAACTTAACAACACTGATGATCACTTTATCCAGCTTTGACATAGAGTTCTAGGGCCATGTTAGCCCATCTTTCCACCCTATGTCTAGTTCTTTGAGTATAACAATTTGGTACTTTTCAGATGAATTTGAGATGCTATGCCATCACTTCAGTTTCACTTTCTTCCCAAAATATATATTTCAACTCCCTGTAGGGTATGATGAGATCCAAAACAGGGAGCTTCATGTCTCTAAGCAGTTCTATTCTCTGTTTTCAACATTTGTGAAAGAAAAGATATGCATTGCTGTGGTAACATTTTATTTCTGGTGCTTGCCTATTCCTAGATGACATGATTTACATGGGTCAAAAGCAAGAACTCTGTGTAAATAGTGGCAGCAGACATCAATAAAATAGCTTTTAACTAGGCACACAAGTGCAAAACACCTAAGTTGAGTCATCACTGCAAAGATGGGAATTTCATTTATAAAGAGATCTTAAAATACTTGGTTGTTCAACTCTGCTACCCTGACTTGAATGGTAGGGTGGTTTGACTATTAATTTGCATCAGACTATCTCTGACTTAGCACTGCTGGCTCAGTGGGGCCCACAACTCTCTGTGGAGGGACCTGTTCTGTGCATTAGGGGATGGTATTATTTAGTGGTACCCCCGACAATGATCTGCTACATGTCAGTACCATCATCAGCGTCCCTACTTCTGACAACTCAGTTATTTCTAGACAATGCCAAATCCAAAATCACCGTTTTTGAGAATCATCAATTTACACTTACAGCAAGGATTATCAAACCTTTTCTCTTTTGGTGAAGGGCCATATAATAACTACTTTAAGTTTTGAGAGCCATACGTCTCTGTTACTACTACTAAACTGTCATTTTTGTGTAAATGCACCTATCGATACTATGTAAATAAATGAGCATATGTGTGTTCCAATAAAACTTTATTTACAGAAACAGAGGGTGGGCTGGATGGATTTGGGTCTGATTTACATCAGTGAAATAACATGACATGACCCCTGATGAGAGCAAGCAGGCACTTGCCGCCCATGCAGCACCCCCAATGCAAACAATAACATGACATCGTGTGATCTAATACTTTATTCTTAGTGCAAAAGAACATTTCCACACAACCATAAACACAAGCATCACTGGTTGTAGAGTGTCATCTTCTCAAGTTTGAGTTAGACACGCACACACATGTATTCATGGAGACTTTTATTTCGTCAAGAATGAAAACATATAAAACTATACATGAGGATATTGTATCCTTATGTTTTCAGCACACAATTCTTAAAAATAGAAGAAATGCATGTTACATATTTTTGAAAAACATAATCGTTAATAGTTATTCATTCATTTTATTGATATACTATCATTTACTTATAATTCCCTGAAATGAAATGCTTTTATTTTTTTCCATTTTTTATTATAATGTGAATAATGGTACAACGATATTTCTATATCTCTGTAATTATTCAGTCTGATAAGTCTATAGGACAAATTTACATAATAATAGATTAACAAATGAAAGAAAGAATGTTTTAAATTTCTTGTTCCTTGATTATTTTAAAAACTGACCTCCAGAAATTTTCTGAAGTTTTGTGATCATATTGGAGAACTGGCTGTTTTGAGCTGAGTTGTATTCTAGGTTGTACACTGCCAGGAAAGAGGACGCACCTACCCCTGAAGCAGAGGACAACACAGAATTCTGAGACAGGAGCATATGCTGTTGAAACAGAGTTGAAATTCTCTGCAAGTCTTTGGGTTAGATCTCCTCTGGTTTGCAGCCCATGTGAGTGACTCGTCATGCAAAGAATGGCCTAGAAGTTTGGGACAGGCATTGATGGCAATACTCTCAGCATCCAAGTTGCTTAAATTGACATGTTACAGGTTGAGTGGGTGTAAAAAAAATGACATAGACCTCACATAGTGGAGTTATTGACATGAAAAGAAGACCAGGAGGGGTCCCATTTCCTTGCACAATTCTAGGGTTTGTGTCTTTTAAATGTGCGGAATATTACCATTAGGAAAATATCATTTATGTGGATCATTGGATTTCCTGTTTTTAATCCCTGCAAGCAATCTGGCAATCTTCGGAGCTAGCAGAAACCACAGCCGTGCCGTACAGAAACCCTAGCTTGCACAGGCCACCCAACCCTTGGGGAAATTTCTTATAACTGGTTCTTTCTCACAGCTTCTCCAACACCAGGTGAGACAACTAACCAGACTGCAGACCAGAGCTCTGCTGAAGAACCAGGAAACTGAAATCTACCATGTCTTGTGTTTTATCTTTCAGGGCTAAGTCTAATATGGAGTAAGATGTCTGAACCACACACATTTTTCCAAAGCAAAACTGAAGAAACTGGTGCTTTGCTTTATAGTGCCCATGCTCTGTGGTTCTTTGAGGATATGCCTTTAGTGCATCTCACGAGAGCAGACTGCTGATGGTAGACCAGCAGTCAACATTGCTCTGGGCTCCTCATCTCAGCAAGTTAAAAAGCAAATATACATAGGCAGGTACATTTAAAAACTCTAAGATTACAAGGGTGTAAATTATTAACTCAAAGTTTTCAACATTATCACCTAAGCGTATGCTTTTAAATGTTTCAGGTACAGATGATTGAGCCAGGAAATGAATGCAGTATAGGAAGGTCTTTGTGCATCATTAGTTCTCAATGGTCCTGACCATTGTGTGGGTATAGAGAACAAGGTTAGAAAGGACTGTGATAGCTTCAAGGTGAGTAAATGTGAGCTTGCAATATTCACAGAACACACAAAACCCATGCCAGGGTCTGTGTTGTAGGATGGTATTATTGGCAACATCCTAAAGGATGCTTACCATACCTTGCTTCTTACCATACTTTGTCTCTGGGGATATGATGTTTGATTAAAGACCCCACTTCCTTCACATATTTGCATCAATGCCCTCCTCCTGTGTGATCCTCTGAAGACTGCTCCAGCTAAAGCTGTAACCCATAACCCTCACTTGACATGCTCTGTTCTTCAAAGCTTTATTTTCCTTTTTGGCACTGACCACCATTCAACACATTGTATATTCACTCATCTACCCTAATCATTTCTCTGAGTTGCCAACTGAAGTATAAACTCAGCAAAAGTGGGTTGTATGCATGCATGTTTTTATTTTTGTGTGCTCCATGAGTTTCTTTGCCTAAAATCCTTGGGAAACCTTTGAATGTATTGCATACAACCATGCCTGGTAGACCAGTTTCCTTCCCAGTTAGGTGAAGAGGTTTGGAGGGGCAGCAACCATTATGTACACAGATAATGAATACTTAATTTGCTATTGTGATGTCCCTCTTATTCTGTTTTAAGGTCATGCTCTGTAAAATGTCCATAAGCCCAGGTAGCTCTCTTTAGGAGAGCCCTGGCTGAAGGGAAAGTTAATTTCAGGTGTGGTGGTTTGATGACACATGGAGGAGACCACATAACTAAACATATGTAATAGAAAAATATCTGCCAGGCATGGTGGCACACTCCTGTAATTTCAGCACTTGGGAGGCTGAGGCAGGAGAATCGTTCACAAGTTCAAGACCAGCCTGAACTACAAAGTGAGCCCAAGGGCAGGCTGAACTGCATAGTGAGACCCTGTCTAAAAAAGACAAAACAAAAAAAGAGAGAAAAGAATCAAGAAAGAAAGAAAAGAAAAGTATCTTATCACTCACAGATCCATGGAAGAAGTGGGGGTGACTACTAAGACCAAGAAAGCCAGGACACCCCAAGGTACTCAATTTGTGAGTGGATACAAGAAACAGAGGCCCTGTGGATCCAAAGCTTTATTAAGGTCCAAGATGTTATTCCCCAGGCTCTCCCTCAAGGACTCGTGATTTGACTTCTAGAAAATTCATATGAAGAGGGAGGCTACTTACATAGATCTGGCCTGGAGCAGTGGATTTTATCTTTGAGAGTAGCTGACAGTTATGTTGGGCTCAGGTAGTGAGATGAAGAATAAATGGGCTATAGTGCAATCAGAAGGGGAGGACAACTTTTACCCAAACCAAAAGTGATATGGTAACACTATATTTCAAACAAGTTATGTCTTGCCTAAAAATCAAGGATGAGACAGCAACAGCATTAGACTATTTTATGACATACACATTGGTGGCTTTAATAAAACAGCCCTCTTCTATGTGCAGAGTGACAGAATTTAGGTTTTTCATAAATAACATTGCTAGATAACTGCTTAATGGGTCATCTTTTCTTCAATCTCACTTATAAGATACACACTCAGTTTGCACTCTGTTGTGTCATCCACATAATGGTCCTATACAGTCACTTTCATTACTTTTTTCATTTTGCCAATTAATAAAATGAAAATTGAGGCTTCAAGATGTAAAGTGACACATCAAAAACACGTTAGTTACTACTAAAAGAGATGTCTTGGTTGCATTTCTCTCATTGCTGGAACAAAATACCCAACACCCAAAATGAAGGAAGGAAAGGTTTACTTAGTTCACTGTTTGTGGAGGTTTCAGTCCATAACCAGCTGGCTCCAAGGCAGGGTGGCATGGCACTGGGCAATACTTTAAGGCAGTAGCCAGAAAAAGCTGCCAAAGCAAAAGTGAGGAGAACAAAATTCTTCTCCTCCCTTATATTGAAAGCAGATTACCCCTTCCAGGGTGGGTGTAGCACTCCCACCACCTCTGAGCCCTCCTCTTATGCAGGTTGAGGGTATTTATAAAGTAGGGATCTTGGCCCCCTGCTGAGTCTCTTAGTTAAATTTCTAAACTTCTCAAGTTGACACAATGCATTAACCATAACAATCCACCCCCTTGTCAACTTGGAAAGCAGATACATTTTTAAAAAATCAGTCCTCAAGTAAAAAGACGTGCTTATTCTTATCATTTCACAACTTGAACATTATTACACATGTTTAACAATCCTTAAGAACCAACATTAAGTCTATTAACATTATACTACATTGCTATCATAACATTTTGCCCTGTGCCCCCAAAGACTCATACACATCCCTTTACACAAAAGATACATAGTCCATCTACAAGAGTTGCCAAGGTCCTAATAGTTTCAGCACTGCTGAAAAGTTCATCTCAGATCTCCTCCAAAATGCAAGGCAAGCCTTAGCTGCAAGTCCCTGTACAAATAAAAACAGAGCTGAGCACTTTCAACATGCAATGGCACAAGATAAATATTCCCATTCCAAAAGTTACAAACAGGAGGCTACAAAGGACTGGGAAAAATGCAAGTCCAAAATCCAGCAGGACAAACACTAAGTCCTGGAGTTCCACATTCCAACATCTGAAGCAATCTGTGGCAAATTGTGAGCTCCAAAGGGCTTGTGTGACTCCATTGCTACAGTGCTTCTGGTGGTTGTAGCTCCCACAGCTTCTCTCTTAGGCTCACTTTGCTCTCTACTTTCAGATTTCCTTAAATGATCCATGTTCCTGGCTTTTCCAAGCTTCTGGGGTCTCCACTGCACCTTTGGCTTCATACACACAGCTTTATTCACTGCCCTCTCAGGAGCACACTGCCTGACCTCCTAGCCTTCTGAAATTGAAGTGGGAACCTTTTTAACCTCAGAATTCTTACATTCTGTATGTACCTAAAACCAGAACCACATGGTTGCTGCCAAGGTCTGATGCCAGTTGGAGCAGTAGACAGGTTTCCTCTCTCTTGGCTGCAGCTGTCAAGTGCCTGGATTTCTGGGCACTCTGAACCTGAATGTGAGAAAAAATTCTCTGCTGGCATTCTAAAACATGGTGCTCTGAGACTTTCTCCTCAAAGCAAAGTCTTTCACTTTTGCAGTTTTGAGGCTGCAAAGGGTGGGGACCTGCCACTTTCCAGGTTGCCCCCAGACCATCTTTTCTATGCTTCTGTTACTTCTCAGTGATCAAGATCTCAGTTCTGTCTTTGCAGTCCAAAACTTTACTGGAGTTTCTTTCTGGCCAAATTCACAACGTTTTAAATCATCCTACTGGGCTCTTTGTTCTTGATTCTCAACATAAATCTGGCTAAATGCCCCCAATAATAACCACGCCACCACCTCAATATTTGACTCCCTTGAAATTTCTTCTGCAAGATTAATTAGTCCACCGCTGTTAATCTCAGTCTCAGGCAAAGTCTCTGGACATGAGCAAAATGCAGACAAACTTTCTGCCAAGCCATAGCACACATTGTCTGCAGTCCAACAACCAGTGCAGTCCTTTTTCCTGGCAGAAACCTCCTGAGTCTGGTCTTTACCAGTTTTCTCGTCTTCTGAGCTCTGACCAGAATCTCCTATACAGAACAGCCTAAGATGTTCCAGTTGTACTCCTTCAGGCAACATCTCTGAAACTTTCAAACTTTTCCCACAAGCCATTTCCAAAGGTTCTTGAACCACATGGTCAGGTACAGTCACAACAACAATCCCATTCCACTGGTACCAAATTCTGTCTTGGTTACTTTTCTCTCATTGCCGGGACAAAATACACAACATCCAAAATGAAGGAAGGAAAGGTTTATTTAGCTCATTGTCTGTGGAGGTTTCAGTCCATAATCAGTTGACTCCAAGGAAGAGTGGCATGGCACAGGGGCAACACTTCAAGGCAACAGCCAGCAAAAGTAGCCAGAGCAAAACTGGGGAGTACAAAACTCTTCTCCTCCCTTATATTGTAAGCAGTCCACTCCCCAGCTGGGGTTGGTGTAGCTCTCACATTACCTCTGTGCCCTCCTCTTTCACAGGCTGAGGATACTTACAAAGTAAGGATCCTTGGCTCCCTGCTGAGTCTCTTAGTTAACTTTCTAAACATCAAGTTGACAAAATGTATCAACCATAACAATAGGTAAAATACAAATCTTTTCCATTGTATGGTGATGATCTGGAAAATTCCTCATATTCCTGGGAGAAAACGTGGGGACAGACATAACTTTGCATTTATTAGGACGTCCCAAAGGCACAGACGTACTCTTATGGGCCTTTTACTCCCCGTGGAATTGTGATTTGATTAGAAGGTGATAATAATGTGATGTTTTTATGGGATTTTTTTCATCTCAGAATCCCATGCACTTAAAGCACATTAATTAGTTCTCACAACTGACAAGATACATAGCAAATTATTGTGATAGGAATTTAACTAAAATAAGACCACACCATATCAAAACTCAGAAAGATATCTTATAGAAATGTATAATAGCTCATATGTTTTAGCTGTTTTAGAGGGTTGGCTACTTATGAAAGTGAGCAAAACTAGAGTTAACAATGTTTAGCATCTCTTCCCTTGGATAAATCACTGTAGAGTAACAATGATTCCTTTACCATGATTAGTGAGGTTGACAATGAACTGTCAACATATGGTCCCTCTCTAGAAATACTTTTTTAAAAATATAAAGAATTGTATACATCAGTGCATTTATTTAACACCAACTATTTAAAATTTAGAATAATAAAATCTGGATATTTATTAAAATATTTCCTGTGCAATACATCTGAGTAGCAAATGGTGAGGTTTTCTTTTGGTGTGATTCCATGGTATCTTTTTTCTACAGTAATGGTAATGATATTCACTGAAGATTACATTCGTCTTTTTCACCTACCTCTGGAAGGAGGACTTTGAAAATAAGTCCAAATGAAACCAGAAAGTTCAACCTACCCAAGAAACACGATTTATTTATCATAAACCAGTACCTGGATATTTCCCTGAATAATGTAACATTTTATCTCCCTCCAGATTGTTAAGAGAGGACACATGTGAAAGATTGGTGAGTTTCATTTAGTAACACTGAGACACAGAGATAAATGGCTGTCAACTTAGTAACAGCCAGTAATGGTAAAGATAAAATTCCCCCTCTGATCTGACTCAAATGTGATACACTTTCTGACTCATGTCCCTGATGGGGAGTAAGAGTTTTATTTTGTTTTCTTGCAAACATTTATCCAACTAATGTACTTTGCAATCACACCTTTCACTTCCTCAAATGTCTTTCTGAACCTTTGGGCATTATTTACTTGGTCTTTCAAATAATCTTCTGGCCTGAGATTTTGGGTTTATTGCTGCAAATTCAAGATGAATGTGCTTGTTTGCTAACATTGCCATAGCAAAGTTCCACAGGTTTGGTGGTTTAACAAAAACATATTTTCTCATAACTTAGGAAGCTAGAAGTCTAAGATAGAGGTGATGTTAGGAATGATTTTTTCTAAGATTTCTTTCTTTGGTTTGCAAATGTCCACCTTGTCCTTTTGTCCTAATCTTTTCTTCTTATGATAATTTGAATTATATTAAAATAGGCCCATATTGCCTATCTTAACGACCTCTTTTTCATCTAGTCACTTCTATAACCTATCTCCTAAAACATTCGGAGTCACATTCTTAGGTTCTGAATGTCAAGTTTCCAATTTGGGGAATGCAACTGAGCCTATAACACTGTACATACAGAAATAGTGAATTTGGTCAGCTGGCAGAAAAATAGTGTTTATGATAATCATAGATACTCTTGCTTTAAATGCCACCTAAAAATAGGTGCCAAGGGTCTTACATGCTTTATCCCACATTAGTGGGAAAACAGCCTGGCAAACTACATCTTACTGAGCTTGGTTTCTAGGTCAGGCAGCTTGGACAGGGCTATTTCTCCTAGGTCACCCAGCTGGTAACTGACACAGGCTGGGATGCCCATTGATTTCCAAACTCCTGTAAATTGTCCTCAAGTTGAATGCAAAGACTGTGCTGCACTCAGTGGGTGCTGTCACTGAGACACAGCATGAGGCATGTCCTCTGGACCTGGGTGTTCTTCATTCTCAAGTGTGGAAGCCCACATGCTGAGGCAAAACAGCTGAGACCAGTGGCACTATGGCTCCCATGGTGCCATCAGAAGTTTGACATGAAAGGCCACTGAGCCAGGTCCAGGAAAGGCTGAAAGACATTTAAATTCTGCATGTTGTAACATACAGAAAGCAACAACTCTTGTAGGCAGGTCTGAAATCAAAACCCCAATGCCATTGCCTCTCTGAGGGGCAGCCTGTCTCCCAGGAATGTGGCCATGATAAACGAGAAATATGTATAAAGTGTGAGCCCTTGCCCCAAAGGGTGCTGTATAAATGCTGGGCATTATACTATTGTTTATTTGGGCTACCCAAGTGCATTGGACTGAACAAGAGTATTTCTTTCACTGACAACCACAGTCATTGTGGTGAAAAGATTTATGTTACAACACATGAATGATGTCTCTGTGTACATGTGTGTGTTTATGCGTGTGTGCATTGCTAATATTTGGTGGGCTGTGTAGGGTGATGGGCGCTGAATTTATCCTGGAAAATGAGCTGGAAATTTCAGGAAAGTTTTGGTTACCCACAATTCCCATTTGACATGGTTTCCAAAAGACTCAGACTTAATCATGGAATCTTTGAAAGGAAGCTCAGGGATTCCCTCACCTAATCCCAGTCTCCACCAGTTTCAAAGCTCTGCTGTAGCACTCTGGAGATGTGGTTAACCAAGTGCAACTTGAACACTTTTGCTGATGGTGAGCTCATTACTTCTGTAGGGGCATTTGTTTCTTCTGTAGACAGCCTAAAGAAAGAAGGCACTATTATGTGTAGGGCATTATGTTCAGAGATCTACAAGTGTTATTTCATTTACCCCTCACTGTGACATTTGGAGGTAGATTGCATTGCTGTTATTATTACCAGTAGCAAGGCTTACTGCTCCTTTTGTAGATCTAAAGTCATGTGACCTTTCCAATAATTTTATGATGTAGGCACTTTAATTTCTTCCATTTCATGGATGTTGAAGTTGAGACTCAGATAAACTGAACAAATTGCTCAAATTCACACAACTGGAAAATAAATTTGAACACAGGCAGTAGGATTTATAATCCATACTTCTTATTGCTCTGCTCAGCTTCTTCTTACCTGGATCTTTTTTTCTTTTTCCAGTACTGGGGATGGAACCCAGGGCCTTCACACTAAGTTACATCCCCAGTCCTTTCTGTTACACTAAGTTGCTAAGTTGTCCATGCTAGGCACCAGCCTCAAACTTGCATTGCTCCTACCTCTGCCTCCTGGAGTGCCAGGGTTATACGTGTCTGCCATGATCCCTGGCTCTGATCCTGATTTTAATGACAAGAAAATTGGACTCTGAGGCTTCAGTAACCAGTCACAGTCACAATGGAAACATTGATAAAATGGTGATTTGAACCTGACTTTGCCTTTCTCCAAATTCTTCTTAGTTCCCCATCCCCATCCACTACCACTTGTGACCTGTGCTGATGGAGACAAAATTGACCTCTCTTAAATTCTGCACTTGGCTTTGGGCTTTGATGTAGACCCCACTCTGTAATAGCATTTCGGATTCTTTAGCAGCTCTGGGCTCCAGTTGCATGGAGTAGTCTGAATGGGCCAGAAATAGATATCGCAAACTTTTGCACCTTTGTTATTCAGTCACTTGATAAATAAACACAAGAGTTAAATGATCAGCTAAGTGTCAAAAATTGGGTCTCTCTCATATGACCAGTTGCACGCATACATGTATGAACGATATGCATACAATTACTCTGGACTACAAAATATTGTTATCCATAGCCATAGGGTCCATTTTGCATTTTAACAGCTATTGGTCTTTAAAATTAGAACACATTGATGGCTAATTCCCCTTCTCTTTCAAATATTATCTTGGTTATTCTTGGTCACATATATTTCCCTATTCATTTCAGCATCAATTCTTTCAGATTTATAAGACTTTCTGTTGATATCTTTATCATCATTACATATACATTGAAATTTCATTGAAAGAGAACATCTTCACGGTATTTGATATTTTCACCTGTGATTATGGCATCTCTTTGAGCTCTTTGCTTTTCTCTCTGGGAAAATTTTAAAGACATTTTTCTCTCCCATTAAAGTCTTACATATATTGTGTTAAATTTATTCCAGGAAACTTCACACTTTTGTTGATGTTGTTTATGATACCTTGTAACATTATTTGAACCATGACTTTTTCCACATTTTAGTAATGTTCTGCTTTAGTTGTATTTGGAAAGCAGAAGTTTTCACAATATATTCTGAGGAGTCAGGGCCCTCTGGGAGGGTTCAGCAGCCACTCCAGGGACCTTGAGCTGGGGTGATGAGGATACAAACGGAGCTGGCTTCACAAACCCTCTCTCTGCACCACTCAGATCTGCTTCATTTTAATCTGAACTATGTATTAGAGTTTTCTAATACTGCCAGCCAAAACAATCACTTTAGTATACATATATTGGCTATAGATATTGCTTCTGGACTCTGATTTCACCTTCTTTTTGTTTGTGTGTCTGTCTGTTTGTTTGTTTTCTAGGAAGGTGATGAGTACCCTGGTTTAGTAATTATTAATCTGTCATTCTTTTTTTCTACTACTCTCAGAATTTCCAATTCAGTGTACATATGTCTGAATTAGACCCTCACATTTAAGTTCATTATTGCAAATAAGTAAGAGACAATTTAAAGCTCTGTTGTCCTATGATAATCAGTGATTTATAAAACCCAAAATTTTTCTCTTGCTCAGGTCACCTGTCAGTATCTGTGAGCTGACTGTGGCACTTGTTCCTCCAGGAAAATATCTTCTGCAGAACAAAACATGTTCTATGGAGGCCCAGAGGCAGAACTGATACAGGATATGTTTTGTAAGTAGAGTTCATAGGATCGTCAATAGATGAGATGCTGTCAGTAAGTGGGAAAGAGACATCAAGGTTTCTGCTGAGGCTTTTGTTTGGTAACTCAAAAGTCATTTCTTGGAAGAGTTAAGAACGAAATCAAAAAACAGTGACAAACAACTTTCCAGAGTTTCGTTCTCCTGGGGAGTGGAGAAATGAAGTCAGAGATACTGGGAAAATGAAATCAAAGGAGGGTTACATTTGAAGGTAGAACATCATGGATAAAGTGTATCTGCTAATTAAACTTACCAGATAAATGTGAGAGAATATATTGAATAAAATTTTCAAGTGCAAAATCTTTGTATAAACAGTAAGCATGATTTTAAAAAGGGTTATTAATATAGAAATAAAAAATGCCATATCAATAAAGATAGAACAGGCTTATAGTGTTAGTCAAAAATTTTGTTGTATAAATTATTATATGCACATATGCAGGATTTGGTAGGGTTATGAACTAAATTATAGAATATGATCAATAATTAGCCTCAGTAGAAGCAAAGAGGGAAGACTTTAGAGACCAACTGAGCATTGGGAAGATTATTAAATGATAATTCTGATAGCAATATTGTTTTTAATATAGTAAGGAAAAGGGAAAGGGAGAGGTAGGTGATGGGGTGGGGGAAAACAGCGTGAGCAGAGGCAGGAAGCAGGTGAATATCTGAGCAACACATGTTTACTATGGAATGACTACAAGGGAGGGAATGTCAGTGAGTTTTCCTTGAAACAAGACATGAGGTGAGAAATGTTTCACCTGATTTTCTAAGAGAAAACAAGGAGATAAAGCCAACTGAAGGCTACATCTTTGTTAAAAGTCCAACTAAAGGAAGGCACACCTGACAAGGAGACTTTGGAGTAGAAGTTACACCACAGAGTTGCCTCCTTTAAATACCAGCAGTCTGGGATATTGAATACCACACATCTGGGAAATTGTTTTAGGTACTGACTGGAAGCAGAATAGGGACAATAACTCTAATGGGGACAAAGAATCTGGAAAACGTTTTTCGCACAGTGAATGTTACCCAATGCAGCAGCATTGCCTATTACCATCAACATTAACAAGTTAGTAATTTATTCAACAAAATCCATGGCTAAAACTATTAACCACCCATCATTATTGATACATTATTCTTCTATTACTACAGCAATATTCTTTCTAAAGCTCACCTTCCCTGGTATGCAAAAATTTTGTTCTTGAAATTGTTTTCCTCTTTTGCACTTCGGAAGGTATAGGGAGAGACAAGCAATTCTATAGTTTGGACTTCAGTCTCCATTAAAAGATAATGCAGTGATGGTTTGGTACTTGCAGTGGTGCTATTGGGAGGTGGTGGAAATTTTAATTGATGAGAGATGATGGGAGGTCTTTAGGTCATTGGGGACATATCCTTAAAGAGGACTGTGGGACTCTGACTCCTTCATCTTCCTCTCTCTTTCTGTTCTAACAATGAAGTAAAGGGTTTTGCTCTACTTTTTGCTGTGTTGTGCTGCTTTGCCACAAGCCCAAAGGCAATGAGACTGAACAGCTATAGACTGAAACTTGTAAAGTTGTGAGTCAAAATACTAATAATTATTATAAAGGACCTGGTGCTGTTGGAAAATTACACATCAATATGTTTCACAGTCCTTTATAAATGAAGGGTAGCTACTTCTGCCTTGGTGTATTTAGCCATTTCTATGGCCATGAAAAAATATTCAAGATTGAGTATATTATATAAAAAAGAAATCCATTTGACTCGTGATGCTGGTATCTTAGTGGTCCTAACAGCATCGCAAGAGCCGATGGTAGCTCCATGAGAACAGTCAACCCCTTCTGAATCACTAATTTCCTTCTACCAGGCATGACCGTTACAGGTTCCACTACCTCTTAACGTTGCCACACTCAGACCAAACAATCAGCACGTGAAACTTTGGGGGACACTCAAACCATGTCTGCACCATCCCACCTGAGTATACCTCAACAAATTGAGGCATGGGCCTTGGTTTGGATTTGGTCATTTAAAAAAGCCAACATCCTGTTTCTTTACATCACCTCTACTTCTATAATACTTTGTACCCAAGGATTTTTATGTAAAATTCATTTTAACACTTTTTCAAGTATTAGGAAACTAATACTCACCTGGCTTAAACAATATGGAGACAGTAGACTATAGGGTAGCTCCAAGTTTATAACATCTAAGTCACTATCAAGGACATAATTTTCTTTCAGTTTTATGGTCTGGTACTCTCATTGTATTCTTTTGACGTCTGGCAAGATTTTAAGATAGAGAACAAGAATGATTACTGTGTCTCATTTGCATCTTCATATTTTCAGAGAAAACCTATTTTGCAGAAGTCCCCCCAATTGTTTCTTCATGTTTTATAGGCCAGAACTGTACTCCCTTTCCCTGCATAATTAATTACTGGAATAGGAAGGCATTTAGAGCACTTGGCCCAAAATATAATTTATTTTCTCTGCTGGGGATGCTATTAACATACTCTGAAAATCATGGTTACATGGAGGAAGCTAAAAAATTCTAGACAAAATCTATATTTGTTAGAGGAAAAGTAATTAACATTATTATTTTTAGTACAGTCATCAATGTCTGCTTAGAAGAAGATTTTGAGAAATAGAAACCCATGCCAAGAGGTTCAAGGACACTGCTGCTAAGTGGTGTACTATTAGCTCTGAGACTAGGAATGTGCATATGCACGGTAAGTTGATGGGTGTTGTAAATGGATATCTGATTAGGTCTCTCTTTTACTCATCATGGTTTCTCTTCTGAATTCTCTTGTTTATCAAAATGTGTTTACTATTTTTCTCTGTAAACTACTTTTTCTTTTATTAGTATCAAAATCTTTTTCCTAATTTCAAAGTTCCTGAAAATATGTGATGTTTGGCCTAACTTACGTTTTGATTACCAGCCAGAGGCTGTCTGTCAGTCTTTGGGAAAGCCGAACTTAAGCAAATGTTCACCCTGATTCAATTGGCTCTGCCACCTGCTGCTGTGGATTGGGGCAGTTCACCCCAGCTATGGTTGGAAATGTAGAGGACAGTCTTATTTATGTAAAACATGTCTCATTTAATTACATTTTTAAAAGATTATACAGAGTAAACAAGAACAATATTTAAAAGTGAGCTTAAGTTTGTATTTTTCTCTTCTCACTCACTCACTCATCAATTCAGCAAACATTTATAAAGCATCCGTTTACTTCTAAGCATTGAGAACCCACAGATATAACAGAAACACAGTGTTTGCAAAAAGTCACAGCGAGTCAAATAAGCATTATTAAGTGACCAGCCTAAGACATCACAAAAATGTAAATAGAAAATGAACACCTAACTCAATCTCAAACCAATCCCTGATCTGAATCTTAAATTCTAAGTAGGAGTTAACAAAGCAAGTATGGATCATGAAGCAAGTGAATAAACCTGATAGAGTAACCTGGACAAATGTAGACACAAGAACAGATCTCCATATTTCTAGATTTCAAAATGTTCCATTCAGATGTTGCTCTAGTGCCCTTGGATTTGTAAAATACAGATAAAATATGGGGCATAGAAAAGAGTTTGATATGACTACAGTTTGGAAAAAGAAGGAGCTGGAGAAACAAACAAAAACTAAGGATAAAAGAATGTTTTGGATTTTAGAACAATGACAAAAATGAGGGAGCCTCAGACAGTAAAATGAAATAAGCATGTTGCGTTGCTCACCATGGAATATGACTATAAAACTCAGACAGAATATATGCACTCAGAGAAGCTATTTTGAGGACTCTTGAAAGTAAATAGCAGGAGCTGTGGGGAAGATGACCTAATTCAAAGTACAATTTAACCAACAGTGAGTTTTTCATTATTTTTACTCTGATGTCCTTCAGTCTGAACCTGAAAATGAGGACAGAGAACTTCAGGAGAAACACCACAGTTCTGGCTTCAGTAGCAAGTACTGATTTCTTAAAGGTCAATAAAATGGGGTAAATACCTCCATTAAGGAAAAATATCATGTCTCACCTTCAGTTTCCCACAATCAGCTAGAATTCTAAGTAGAACTTTTCTCTCCAATCAGAAAAACTCAAATTCAAAAAAGCAGAAGAAAATTCCAATCCCCACCACCAGTAACCCTTCTCCTCTCCTCTTCTTTTCTCTCTCCTTCCCTCTACTTCCCCTTCCTCCCCTCCCCTCCTCTCCTCTCATCCCTTTTCCTTTCCTCTCCTCCCCTCTGCTTTCCTCTCCTCTCAGTTCTTCTCCAACCTTTACCTTCCTCTCTCCCTATCTCTCTGTCACACACACACAACACACACACACACACACACACACACACACACACACACACACACAGACACCAGATCAGATATGAGCATAGTCAAAGAGACTGTGGCGGAATAAAGTATATAAATATTTTTCAAAGTGGTAGACTGAAAAAACAAATTACAAGAAAAAATTTCAAAGAAAGAATAGTTCTAGAAAATAAAGAACAAAAACAATATTTTCACCTCAATCTATACAAAAAAGACATTTGATAAAATTCAATGTCCTTTCACAAGAAAGCCACTAAATAAATGAGATATAGGAGGAATATTCTTCAATATAATAAAAAAAATAAGTCAACAATGAGCAAGCAGAATGGAAAAAACCTTTCTATCTAAGGTCTGAAAGACAAATTTGCCTGCTTTCACCACTTTTATTTAACATAGTACTAGAAGTTCAAACCAGAGCAATCAGATAAGAGAAAGGAATAAGAGATCCAGATTGGAAAAAAGGGAAGTCAAATTACTGATTTTCAGATGACATGATATTATATATAGAAAATTCTCAAACTACCAAAAATTATTAGAACTGATTAAATAATTTAGCAAAATGACATGATAAAAAAAACATACAAAAATCAGTAGCATTCCTATATGCAAATAATCAATTATCTGAAATAGAAATCAAGAAGCAATTTCATTTACAATACCTATAGAATTACCCAAGAGTTTAACCAAGAAGGCAAAACATTTCCAGCATGAAATCCATGGGCAATTATGAAAAAATGGTAGAACAGTAAGTGGTAGAGTAAACAGCCTCTCTGAGAGATATAGTACAGATGATGGAATATAGCATTGTGGGGAAGCCAAGAAGGAAGAAAGTGGGTCCCCTGGACCCAGGAAGAATCTAAAGTGAGAATTGAAGCTCACAGAAAAAGTGAAAAGAAAAATTTAAACAAAGAATAAGGCAGTAGCTAGCAGCACCTTCTCCAAGAGCCAGACCCACTGTGCGAGAGGTGCTGTTAGAACCTGGGGATGTACGGTCATAGTGACAGTGGCAGTTGGTGACCTGGAAGCCTCTGCAAAGAGATGCAGTGGTGGAGAGGAGCAGCGGATGCAGAGGACTGCATTGGCTGGCGATGAGTGCAGAGGACTTGGTCCTCCCACAGGAGAGAGCAATTAGCCAGGAGCCATTTTGGAGTCTGGCCAGATAAGTCCAGAACCAGAACTGCTGCTAGCTTCCTGTAGCAGCTCCTAGCTGGGTGCAGATCAGTAGAAAATTCTGGGACTTTGCCCTGCCCCTGAGCACATTCCAGCGGTCATCATGGAGATTCCCTGCAGGTAGCCAGCTTGGTCTGGAGGCTGTAGTCAGCCCTGCCCCATGCAAACTCCAGAGGCCATAGTGGATGATACTCACTGATGAACAGCCCAGGTCCACAAGTGATGGCCAGCCCCACTCCTGCACACACTCCACCAGCCATCAGGGAGCCACCACAGGCTGGGAAAAGCAGCAGACAGCCCTGCACCAGTGCACCTAATAGTCACCATCAGATATCCATAGCCAGCATTGACTAGAAGAACCAAACAGTCTCCTTCAGAGAAATTGTACTCAATGCAGGAAGTGCCTGGGACCCCCAAATACACTCATCCAACAGAACCCAGGAATATGCCAAGATGACAAGCAAGAGGCAGTCTCTGACCTCCAACCCAAGCAGAGCAAGTCCAGGAGATGTAAGCATTGAAGAGATTGGGAGTCACACACCTGAAATTTCTGAAGTGATGGCAACTGAATACAGAAACAACTTCATGAGGGTACAAAAGAAATTAGAACAAAAATACTATCTTAGGTAAAAAAAAGAAATGAAAAACATAATAAAAGAATTGCTAAACACCTCTAAAGAAGACATAGATAAAAGAATGGAGGAGCATAGGAAAATGAGGGAAACCATGAATGAATAATATAAAAAAGATTTAGGATACATGAAACAGATTCGAAGAGATATACAGGAAATTTAAAACTCCATTGAGGGCTGGAAAAAACCACTTGAAAGAAACTGAAGATAGACATTCAAACCTTGAAGACAGACTTGCAGCTTGCGATTGCAAAAGGAAAGATCTCTTAAAAATAAGAAGGAACCAGGAAGTAATAATTCAATGACTGCAAGACAACCCAAAGAGACATAAGAATAATAGGTGTGTGTGAAAAAGCAGGGGTCAACACAAATGACATTAAAAGTCTGTTTACAGAAATAATATCAGAAAACTTCCCAAGCATGGGAAAAGGAAGTGACATTCAGATAAGTGAAGCATATAGAACTTCAGCTAGCTACAATCAAAATAAATCTATACCCAGATATATAATAACCAAGATCCCAGAAATTCAACACAAGAATAGAATATTAAAAGTTGTTAGAGAAAAGAAACAGATCACCTATAAAGGAAAACTCATCAGAATCATGACAGACTTCTCAACACCAACCATCAAATTAAGAGGAACTTGGAGTGAAGTATTTCAAGTGCTGAAAGAAAACAACTTCCAACCCAGATTGATGTACCTTGCAAAACTGTCTTTTAAAATTAACAGAGAAACAAGATATTTCCATGACAAAGAACAATTGAAGGAATTCTTGACCACCAAACCAACCCTACAAAGAATACTGAAAGACAGTCTAGATAGAGATAAAAATGACCATGGCTTCAGGAACAACAGCAGAGGGGGATCACTGAGCAGGGCAGATAATTGAATGGAAAGGAAAAGTAGGCAGCCAATGGCAGAAAAATAGCGTAGCAGAGATGAGGCAGTGCATGCTTGTCATAACCATTAATGTAGATGGCCTCAATTCACCAATAAAAAGAAATACAGGCACAGTGGATCAGGAGACAGGATCCATCGATATGCTTTATACAAGAAATACTTTTAACTCAAAAGGGGGTTCATCGATTGAAAGTCAAAGGAGAGAGAGCAATGCTGTATGTGACAGGGAACCAGAAATAAGTGGGGGTAGCTTTCCCATTAGCTGTTGAGTGGACAAGAAAGACATGGCATTTCTATATGATGGCAAGCTGCTCAGTTATAAAGAAAGATAACAGTGAGGCTCTTGTATTTAGATGGATACAACTTGAGATCATGCTCATGGGTAAAATGATTCAGAGTCACATGGGTGAATATTATGTTGCCTAGTATGAGAAACCAAATGTGTTAGTGGGATCCAACTTAAACAATACATATTGTGAAAGTGAAAGGGAAGGAAGTGTCTAAAAAGGGAAGGCAGTTGCCATTGTTAGTCTATTGTCCTGTTTTGAAACCATGCATTGATTTCATTGTTCTGTTTAGTTTGGTTTTATTCTGTTTTGGTTTGTCTAATTTTATTATGTTTGATGGCATGTACAGCTATTCCAAAGGTAACAAAATATATCATGGTAACCATATTGATTTCCTATTATCTTGCTTTGAAGTCCTATATTGCTTTCATTGTTTTTTTAATCTGTTTTAGTCTGCATTATTTTGTTTGATTTTATTATGCCTAATAGTATGCGCAGTTACTTTGAAGATAACAAGAGGCGTTATAGTAGCCATTATGGATTTCCTTTTATCTTTTTTTCAGGTCAAGTACCATGTTCATTGTTTTGTTTTGATTGACTCTGTTCTGTTTCATTGCTTTTGATTTTATTCTCTTCAAAATAAAAAAAGGTACAAAACCCCCCAAATTTGTGTGAAATTACTGAATTCCTAAAGGGCCAAAACATATCGATCAAAAACTACAAAGCAGGGGCAATACACTATTTAACTTCAAAATATCCTACACAAGTCTCATACTCAAAACAGCATGGTATTAGTTTAAAGGCTGACACAGATTAATGGAAGCAAAAAAAAGAGCTTAAATGGCATGGTGGCCCACATCTGTAATTCTGGCACTCAAGAGGCAGAGGCAAGAGGATCACTGTAAATCTGAGATCAGCCTGTGCTACAGAGTGAGCTCCAGTCCAGCCTGAGCTGCATAGAAAGATGCTGTCACAAAAAGACAAAAAATGTGTGGGGAAGGCTAGAAGTAAACCTATGCATTCATAGTCAACTGATTTTGACAAGGTTGCAAAGATAATCACTGGAGAAAAACAGTATTTTCAATAAATTGTTCTGGAGTAATTCACAAGCAAATTAATACTCAATTCCTATCTTACTCCATTTACCAAAATTATGGATCAGTGACTTCAATATATGATGTGAAACCATACAACTAATAGAAGAATCATAAGGGAAATACTTTAGGGTATTGGAAAGGGTATAGGATTTTTGGAAAATACCTGAAAAGGACAGATATGAAAAAATAGACAAATATGATTAAATAGACAATTATAATTACATCAAACTGAAAAGACTTTCCACAGTCAATTTCACAGTCTTTGCTATGAGGGGAAAACCTATAGAATGAGCGAAGTTGTTTGCAAACTATACAACTAATAAGAGGTTAATATTTATAAATATAAGAAACTTGCAAAACTCAATATAAATATATAAACTAATAGCATGATTAAAAATGGTAATAAACCTAAGTGGACATTTCTCCAAGATGACACACAAATGGGCAAAAGGTATGTAAAATGCTCAAAATCATTAATTATTAGAGAAATGCAAATCAGAACCACATGGAGTGGTTATCTCCAGATAATTCTGTACAGTAAGAATTATCAAAGGACAAAAGATAGGAAGTGCTGGTGAGGATGTGGGGAAAAGGGAACACTTGTATATTATTAGTCAGAATCTAAATTGATGCAGACATTGTGGAAAATTAAGCAGAGAACTACCGTATGATTCAGAAATTACATTTCTGAGTGTATATCCCAAGAAATAATCAACATGTTGAAATGACTTCTGCATTCCCATATTTTTTTGCAGTGTCACGCACAATAGCCAAGAACTTGAAATGTCCTAAATGCCCATGGACAATGAGTAGGTAGATAAAAAGTATACATAAGCACAAGAGACTACAGTCCAATCACAGAGACGGATGCAATTCTGTCATTTGTGTCACTGTGGATGGAACTGGAGAGCACTATGAAATGAGCCAGGCATAGAAGAACAACTACTGTGTGATCTGATTAAGGTAGAATGTTAAACAATAGACCTCACAGAAGTTTGGAATAAAAAGTAGAATAAAGTTGTAGACTCACGACCAAATTTTAATAATTACTAATCAAGACATAATAACATTAAAGGGATTAACATAAGCCAAAGGATCATGTATCAGTTTGATCCTGTGTCCCCCCCAAGGCCTCATGTAATTTGGACAGGGCTGAGGCTGGTGCTCGTGATTGGTTTGTTGTCTGGCACTGGGATTGGTGATGTGAGTGTTGCACCCGCCCAGGGGTTGAGCTGAGATACCATTTGAGGAAGGCATGTCTTACTCTCTCTCTCTCTTGCTCTCCCTCTCACTGGTTTGCCTTCCTGTTTGTGGTGGCCATGAATGGCAACCCCGCGACACCACGCTGCCTTGGAGCCAACTGAGCATGGTTCGAAACTCCTGAGAACTGTAAGAAATAAACCTTTCCTTCCCTAATTTTGGGTATCAGGTATTCTGTCTCAGCAATGAGTGAAAAGTAACTAAGACAGAACAGAAGAGGATCCATAAATAGATTCACATAAGTGTAGTCAACTGATTTTGAGAATCAGGCCAAAGCAATTTAATAGAGTATAATACTTAAAGTAAATTATTTTGGAAAATAAATCAACATCTATATGCAAAATAATGACCCTCTACTTAAATCTCACATTTCATATAAATGTCACAATCAATACATTTTGAAAACTTTTTGTCACCTGGGGTTTAACAAGAAATTCTTAGATATTCCTTCTAAGATATAACTTAGTTTAAAAAAACTTAGAAATTAAACACTTGAAAATTAAACTTAAGCAAAATTTTACCGTTTGAAAGACACTGTTAAGAGAATAAAAGTATAAATTGAGACTGGGAGAAAGTAGTTATGAACAACATATCTGACCCAACAATGGGAATAGAAAATTCACTCAAAAAATTGGCAAGCCAGGAATGGTGGCACAGAACTCAGAACTCAGAAGGTTGAGGCAAGAACTCAGGAGGTTGAGGCAGGTAGGTCACCATGAGTTTCAGGCCACCCTCGTAGATAGCTAGTTCAAGGCTAGCCTGAACCTACTTTAAAAAAAAAGAAAGACAAAACAAAACAAAAAGGACAAAATGGAGGATTCAATGTGATTGTATAGAGGAGGAGCCATGTTGGAACTACTTAGGGAAAATCAACTAAAAATACAGGTAATTGAAAGTAAGGTATGGACAGACATCCAGATGCCAAAATCAATGTGAAATAGAGACATGTAAATCAAACAAAACATAGACATAGGACTTTAGAAAACTGCAAACCAGCCCACAGGCCTGCAAGTGGCCTTGCCACCTGCCTGCCTAGCAAGAATTGCCATACTGGGAAGTCTCCAAGAAACTGATGAACTGCAAAAGTGAGTTTAATTCAAGTCACGCATGTATATTTGAGATATAAGGCCCTTGCCTCCTCTTCTGTTTTTCTCCACACAAAGGATGCTGCAGCCAGGCAGCAAATTTATCTGGCACACGCAGGTGAGTGACCAGGCAACTGCCCCTTTCCCAAGGGGCCACCAGTGCTTTTACTTTTTTATTTTCTTTCATACAGCCTAGCAGCTAACTAGAACCTTTAGCAACAATTTTAGGGACCACAACAGAGACAAAGCACAATCCTTAATGCCCTAAGACCAGACTTAGAAAGGGACACATATACATGGGATATCAGCAGCCTTGGGAGGCTGGTGCTCAACCCACTGGAGTGCAGAAGAGATTGAAGGGAGACCCAGCAGTCTTTGGCTAGCTCTGTGGCACAGAAAGACCCCACTTCCTGCACTGTAACAAGCAGCATGACAGAACAGAGACAAGCTAGGGATGGAGGGGGCAAAGGAGGCCATGCAAGGACCAGGAGTGGTCAAGTATACCTGGGACTAGGAGCAGCCCCAGGCTGTCTGTGGTTGAGGATGCCACAGAAACTGGGAGACTGATGTAGAGACAAGCAGGGTATGGAGACATAAGTGGGCCACCAAGAGACAAAGAAAGCTACTGACTGAAGACTAGCCCTAGCTCCCACATCCAGGGGCCAAGATCAGCCCCATGCCCAACAGTAATCCTACCACAGACTTGGTGGGGTTACCCAGCAGTTTTGGGTTCTGATTTGAACATTATCACAGAACTGTGGACACCAGAAGAATTTTTTCCTTTCTTTGTTTCTTTCCTTTTCTTTTTGTCTTTTTTAAAAAAAGTTATTTAGACTTTTAAGTTTATTTTTGTTTATTTTGTTGCATTCATCTGCTTTCTTTCTTCCTCAACTATTTCTCTTGATTTTATGATATTTTCAAGTGGGTAAAAATTGTCTCTAGCCTTTCTGGTTCTCCTCAATAACCTTTTGCTTTTTCCTTTATTCTTTCTCTCCTGTCCCCTTCTCCAGTTTTGCAAAGCTCGGCTGATCATCCTTTGTCTTCCAGGCTTGCTTCTACTGTATTTCTCTTCATTTGTTTCTCTGTTTTGTCCCCATATCTCTCTTAAACTTCACCACTACAGGATAAAATAACTCTAGTAAGGTGATCTTCGCATACAAGCTCCTGACTTATTTTGTAATATAATTTTGGAACTTGCTCATTTGAGTAATGGTACCAAATAGTTACCACAGTTTGTCAGTTTCTAGGTTTGCTTGATGCTATTGGTATTGCTAATTCTGCTGTTTCAGCCAGGAGGACCTACTTATAATCTGTTGCTCTCCCTTGTATGAAAACTTGGTGATTGTCTGGGGTCATAACTATGACCATAGCCCAGTATAAGGACTGGGAGCTGAGTCAAATAGATAGTATCATCTTATCATTAAAACTGGGATGGTCAGAACTTTAGACAGGTATAAAGACCAAAAACCACTTACACCTAGAAGACATATTTGAGGAACACAATAGCAAACCTCGGTATTAGTGATATTGTTATCTGCCATAAGACATTTACAAGCATCAACACACAAAACAAAATTAAATTAAATAAATAGAAGATAACAAGATGCAGAAGCAAAATGCAACCCCAGACCTACACCCCATTCAGGAAATCCAGAGAACAATGAGATTAAAGAAATTGGAAGCCACACACTTGAATTCTTTTGAAATCATAGCAGTAAAGATTTAAAAAAATCAAAAAACAAACAAAAAACCTACAAATAAATGTGACTCTAGAGAAAATAATCTCTTAAGTAAAAAAAGAAATAACAATTCAAACGAAGAACTTGCATAATTAATCTAGAGGACACATAGATAAAAAGAAACCAGTAGTCCTTAGGAAAATGATGGAAACCATAAGTGGCCAACATAGAAAAGAAATCAAATTTATGAAACAGATTCAAGCAGATATCCAGGAGGTTAAAATTTTCATTGAAAGTATGTGCAACCAATTGCATGAAGGTGAGAACAGAATATCAGATCTAGAAGGCATGATTACAGTTAGTGACAATGAAAAGAAAAACATCAAAAAAATAGCATGGACCAATGAAAAATCAATCCAACAGCTGCAACATAATGCAAAGAAGAACAAGATAAGATTGATCAGAGTCAATTAGAAAAACCAGAGGTACTATCATTGCCATAAAAACAATATCCAGAAGTAATGTCAGAAAACTTCCCAAACATGGAAAAAGAACTTGACATACAAGTAAGTGGGCATATAGAACTCTAATGAGCTATGGTCAAAGTAAATTTACACCAACACATATAATAATCAGGATTCCAAGAATTTAGTAAAAGAATAGAATGCTAAAAACTGTTAGAGAAAAGAAATCACCCATAAAGGGAAGCCCACCAGAATCATAACAGACTTCTAAACACAAATCTTTAAGTTACGAAAGCTCCAACTAAGATGGGTGTACCTGGGCAAAACTATCTTTCAAAATCACTAGAGAACTAAGATTCTTCTATGAAAAAGAACAATTAAAGAAATTTATGACCACCAAACCAGTTATACAAAATCTCATTTACAAAGAGATAATGAAGGCTACAATCCCAAGAATACCAATAGAACGAAGGCACCAGGTAGGGAAAGCAATTAAATACAGGAGAAATACAGGAAACCAACATCAGGAAAATAATATGCAAGGATAAGCCAGTATATATCAGTTATAACCATCAGTGTAAATGCTGTCAATTTACCAATCAAAAGGGACAGAGTGACAGAATGGATTAAGAAACAAGATCCAATGATATGCTGCATACCAGAAACATATTTAACTCAAAAAGAAATTCATAGACTAAAAATCAAGTGAAGGAAAATAACACTCTATGTAACAGGAACCAGGAAAAACAGGTTAGCTATTTGATTTGCAGACAATGTGAATTTTAAGCCAAGACTGATCAAAAGAGATAAAGAATGTCACTACATAGCAGTTAAAAGAAAACTCCAAGAAGAAGAGATAGTAATCATAAACACATTTGCACCAAACACAGGTGCACTCAACTATATAAAACAAATAATAATGCACATAAAAAATCAAATAAGCACTAACACAATTATAATGGGGGATCTTAATGCCACACCATCAAAAATAGATAAATCAACTAGACAAAAACTAACAAAGAAATATCAAAATTGAATTTAACCTGCAAACACATTGAGTTAGTAGATGTCTACAGTGTTCTATCCCACAACATCAGAATACACATTTTTCTCAGCAAGGCATGGGACAGTCTCAGAAATAAACCATACCCTGTTACATGAAACATACTTAAGTAAATGAAAAGGAATTGAAATTATCTCAAGCATATTATGTGACTGTAGTGCAATGAAATTGGAAATCAATGGCACAAGAAACCATAAAAACTTCATAAAGACATGGAAATTAAATAACACCCTGCCAAACAACCAATGTTTCACAGGTGAAAGTAAAGAAGAAATTAAGCACTATCTGTAATTCAGTGATAATGCTGATACATCATACCAGAACTTAGGGCATGCAATGAAAACAGTCCTAAGAGGGAAATTTATAACAGTGAATTCTCAATGGGAAACAGAAAGGTTTCAAATAAATAATCCAATGTTGAACCACAAACTTCTAGTAAAAGAAAAACAAGTCAAGCCCACACTCATATGAGGGAGAAAATTATAAATATCAGTGCAGAAATTAATGCAATTGAGACTAAGAAAACAATGCAAAGAATTGATGAATTGAAAAGTTTGTTCTTTGAAAGATTAAACAAAATTGATAAACCATGAAGAAAAAGGCTCAAATCCATGCAATTAGGAATAAGAAGGCTGAAATCACACTGGATCATGTGGAAATTCAGATCATTGATACATACTACTAATAGCTTTACTGTAATAAGATGGAAAACATAAAAGGAATGGATAGATTCCTAGGTACATATGAATTACCAAAGTTAAATCAAGAAGATACAAAAATTCTAAATAATTCGGTATCAGACAATGTAATTGAACAAGTAATTAAAACTTACAGACAAAGAAAAGTCCAAATACTGATGGATTAACTTCTGAATTCTACAAGAAATTTAGAGAATATATAATGCTATTACCTAGGGCTGGGAGTTTGGCTCAGTGCCTTAAGTGCCTACCCTGGCAGGCACTAGGTTGTGAGTTCAATCCCCGGTGCCGCAAAAAATAAATAAATAAAAAATAATAATAATGCTATTACCTGACAAATTACTTAATGAAATTGAAAGGGAAGCAATACTACTAAGGTCACTCCTGGAAGCAAGGATTATTCTCATACCAAAACGAAAGAATAGCCCAAACAAAAAAGAGAACAATAGGCCAATCTGCATAGTGAACATAGATGTAAAAATCCTCGGTAAGATACTGGCAAACAAAATGCAGTGAAGTGATAAGGTTAGACACCATGACCAAGTAGAATTCGTCCCAGGGATGCCGGGATGGTTCAACATACATAAATCAATAAATGTAATACAACATGCCACAGAACCAAAGACAAACATCACAAGATCATCTCAATAGATACAGAAGAAGTGTGTGACAAAGTCCAACACTCACCCATAATAAAAATCCTACAGAAAATCTGAAAAGATAGTCTTTGTCTCAACTTAGTAAAAGCCATCAATGATGAACTAACAGGCAATATCATACTAAATGGACAAAAATTAAGAGCTTTCACTCTAAAATCAGGAACAAGACAAGGATGTTCACTATTACCACTTCTATTCAATGTGGCTCTAGAAATGTTAGCTAAAGCAATTAGACAACAGAAATAAATAAAAGGAATAAAGATAGGAAAGAAAGAAGTTAAAGGATCATTATTTGCAGATGACATGATACACTATATAGAAGATCCCAAAAGTTCCATCAAAAGACTTCTAGGTTTAATGACTGAAGTCAGCAGCGTAGCTGTATACAAAGTCAACTCTCAAAAATAAATGCTATTCCTATAAATAAATAATGAACTCACTGAGAAAGAAATTAGGGAAACATTATCTTCATGATAGTATCAAAATAAACGAATTACTTAGGAATTAATCTAACAAAGGAAATAAAAGATCTCTACAATGAAAACTACAGTGATTTCCAAAAGGAGATGGAAGAGGATATCAGAAAATATCCCTTGCTCATGGATAGGAAGGACCAACATTAGGAAGATGGCCATGCTCCCAAAACTGTAGTACAGATTTAATGGAATCTTGATCAAAATACCATTAGCATGCCTCACAGATCAAAAACATTCCCAAAAATCATTTGAAACAGAAGAGACCTAGAATAGCAAAGGCAATCCAGGGCAGCAAAAGCAAGGCAGGAGGCATCACAATCCCTCACTTGAAATTATACTTCAGAGATACTATGAAAAAAATAGCATATAAGTTGCAAAACAACAGACTCAAGAATCGATGGAACAGATCAGAAAATGAAAAAACAACTCCAAACACATTCAGCTAACTTATCTTTGAAAAAGTTGCCAAACATATTCACAGGGAAAAAGACAGCTGCTTTAATGAATGGGGCTGAAGAACTGTCCACATGCTGAAGATTGAAATTAGAACCAAGTCTCTCACCATGCATTAAATTAAAATCAAAATGGATCAAAGATCTAAATATTAGACCAGTGTATTGGGTAATACTATGACCCCCCAAGTCCTCATATACTTTTGATTGGGCTGAATTTGGCATTTGTAATTGATTTGTTGTCTAGCGCTGGGATTGGTGATGTGAGTGCTGCACCCACCCAGAGGTGGAGCTGACATACAGTGTAAGGGAAGGTGGGTCTTCCTCTTGCCCTTCTGTTCTCTCACGCCAGTGCACCTTGCAGCTGTGGCTGCCATGAACAGTAGCCCTGCCATGCCATGCTGTCTTGGAGCTAAGTATAGACTGAAACTCCTGAGAAACTGTAAGAAATAAACCTTTCCTTCGCTAATTTTGGGTGTCAGGTATTCTGTCTCAGCAATGAGTGAAAAGTAACAAAGACAACCAGAAATAATAAATCTACTGGAAGAGAGAATAGGTAGAATTCTTGAAGATACAAGTGCAGGCATAGACTTCATGAACAAATCCCTGATTACATGGGAAATACTACTCCCAATCCAAAAATGGGCATCTGAGATGAATAAACACCTCTCAGTGAAGAAGTACCAATGATAAATAAACTTATGAAAAAATGTTCTACATCACTGGTCATTCAAGAGATGCAAATTAAAACATCTCACTCCAAAAGGCATGGCCGCCATCAAGAAATCAACAAGTAACAAATGCTGTGGGGCTGTGAAGAAAAAGGAACCATTCTTCATTGTTGGTAGGAGTATAGACTGGTACAACCACTGTGGAAATCAGTGTAGAGATTTCTCAAAAAAAATAAAACTAGAAGTTCCATTTACCCAACTATTATCCTTTATGGTATCCTTCTGAAAGTATTAAAAGCATTATATCACAGTGATAGATGCACACCCACGTTTACACCCCCACAGTTTATAATAGCTAAATCTTGGAAACAACCCAAATGCCCAGAAACTGATGAATGTATAAGAAAGATGCAGTTCTTTTATACAATGGAGTACTACTCTGCCATAAAGACAGTAAGGTTGAGACAATTACAGTTAAACAACTAGAGACAATACTTTTAAGTGAAATAAATCAGGCATGCATGTTTACATACTGCATTGCTTCTCTGGTGTGAGAAATTAGGAGTGCAGATAAGCAATCAAAATGTATAAAAGATATTGTGAAGTGTGAAGAAAGTGTTAAAATGGGATGGGGAAGAAAGGAGGAGAGGAAGGAAATAAAAGGAGGGACAAGTGAAAGAAAGAATAGGAAGAAAAAATTGGAAATGAAGCTTTTGTAAATAAGGAAGGGAAGAGGGGCTGAAGGGAGGAGAGGGGCATGGGAAAAAAGAATCAAGATATATCATGTATACTTAAAAAATTCCCTATGCTGAATGTTCTCATTATGTATATTTAAAATGTACCTGCAAGATTTTAAAAAAGAAAAATATACAAAAACTTGAAACAAGATTTAAAAAAAAAAAAAGAATGTAAGAAAATGACACATCAACAATGGCTGCACCAGCAAATAAGCTCTGTCTGGGAACCAGTATCATATGTGAGCCACAGGCAGACTGGGAACAGCTAGACCCCTGCCTCTCCCCATGAGTCAATGCCATTTGTGGACTGGGTCAAGAAAGAGCAATGGCTGTACCAGCAAACAAGCCCAGTCTGGGGACCAGAGCCATGCACAGGCCACCGCAAGACTGGGAACAGACAGACCCCAGCCCCTTCCAGGGCACAGGATGGCAAACAAGAAGTACCAAGCCCAAGCTCTGCTCTCCCACTCCCCCTTAAGTGACCGGCTTATCTGGAGAAACAGGCTGTGATGATAGCTATTGAGGTGAAATGCAATTGGATGCCTGCGATGCTGTGGTGTTTCACTAACATTGCAGGTTTGGGTTCAGTGGTCTGATCATAGGGTTCAGAGGATATCAGTACGCAGTGTGTCATCTAGCAGGGGATCTCCTTCTGAGGGTTGTAGCCATTGTTGATTCCTTATGGTCTTGTTTTGAAGTCCTGTACCATTTCCATTGTTTTCTTGAGTTGGATTTTATTCTCTTTAGCTTCGTTTGATTATGTTAAATCCCATGGCAGGAGAAGCTATTTCAAGGATAGCAAGATACATTATGGCAGCAATTTTGGATTTGTTATTGGCTTGTTTTGAAATCCTTATTGCATTCATTGTTTTGTTTTTATCGTTTCTATTTTATTCTGTTCTGTTTGACTTTTACTATATCTGAAGTTATCTGCAGCTATTTTGAAGACATAAATAGGCATTACGGTAACTATTATTGATTTCATAATGTTTTGAAATCCTACATGCCTTACACTTGTTTGTTTTGATTGGTTTTGTTCTGTTTTATCCTCACTAAAATAAAAAAAAAAAAAGAAAATCACACATGTTTAGGTACATAGCTGAGGATGGTATATGTCAGGGAAATTTGAGGTCTTAGTAAGAGTATCAATGAAAAGCAAATTCTGTTTAGTCAGTCTACAGACAGCATGACACAAAAGAAGTGAACTAACTAGCAAGAGGAGATGGTGTGGATCATTCTCAGCTTTAGCACACCAGTTCATGGTGTGTTGAGTTGAGAAGGTAAAAAAAGGATGTATGAAGAAAAAGGGACAGATTGGTGTATAATATCTGATACAGAACCTTACAAAATGGATTATAGAGTCCATACCTCTGAATTAAATAAGTGATGAAAGAAAGAGGCATACATGACTTGCTATTGCAAAGCTGTAAAACAGTGCTTGCCTGTAACTCACTTCAGAGGTCAGGGGCTACCTGTGTAGTATGGCACTGAATATATACAGCGGATGCAAGTGGAGTGATAGGAAAACAGGTCTACAGTAACTGGCAGCATCTGTCCTGGGGGCCCCAGGGTGATGTGGTCACGTCTGGGTCACATGTTGTCTCCAGGATCAAGTGCCCTTAACTGGAAGCTGAGAGAATTCATACCATTACATATATTGCACTGTCACCCTGGATCAAGAAACTGAAAGCATAAATAAGAATCAAAACATAGGATGGATACTGGAAAATTGGAAGAAATTATTCAAAAGGAAAAGGGAACTAGGGCAGGAGTAGGGGGGAAAGAAGAGAAAGGAAAAAAGTGAGAAAAGAAGGATTAAAGCTTTGTAAATTTGAGTGGAAAAAGAGTGGAAGGGAGGGGAAAGGAATGGGAAGAAACAGAAGAATCAACATATATCATGTGCAGGTACAAATGATCATTATGTCTATCTAAATTATACCAATAAACTTAATAAAATGAGCAAAATATTTATGCAGTCACTTCCTCAAATGTGGTGCATAGAAGACAAATGCAATAAATGACGCTCAACATCATAAGCTATTACACAAATCTGAGTTAACACTATGATAACAGTAATTATTACAATTTCTAAAATTAAGATGAAAATACTAATAACACAGGAAGGCTCATATGTTGTTAATGCAAATAAAAATAGTACAGTTACTTTGGAAGACATTTTAGCACTTTATTGTACAGTTAAACTTACACTTATCAGATGACTAAGCAATCTTATGCATAGGTGTTAGTGATAGAGTTATGAAAACTTATGCTCAAACAATAAAACTTGCATATGCATGTTTTATGGCAGCTCTATTTATAATCGCCTAAAACACAAAACAACTCAAATATCTTTTAGTAGGTGAATGCATAAACAAACTGTGGTATACCTATACAATGGAATATTTTTCAGCAATAAAAAAGAACAGACTGTAGACACATTAAACAGTTTAGATGAATCTCAGAAGCATTACACTGAGTGAAACAAGACTGTCTCAAAGTTTATACACTGTGATCATATTTATAAAACAGTCTCAAAAGGACAAAACTATAGTGCTGGAAAATAAATCAAGGTTTTCTAGGGGGTTGAAGAAAAAAAATGTGTGACAGGGAAATATCCACTTTCATCAGATGGTGATGGAATTGCTCGGTTGTGATTGCAATGGTCACTCTAAGTGTCTCTACATGCATTAAAATTTACAGAACTATATGCAAAATAAAGTCAATGTTATATCGAGGGGCGAGACATGGTCACTTTAACCCCCTAAACTTCTCGAATTGCATACATGACTTAAAAACCTCCCAGAAGGAGGCTGCAAATCTGTAGATGTTCTTCTTGAATGTGATTTTTTTTTCCTGGAAAGCAGAGATGTCCAATTTGGAGTGGAAACATCCCTAGCTGTGAACTCCATTAGCACACTCTCCCCTCTGAACATGATTATCTTCTCTATCATCTCAGAGCAGAAGCCCTACCCCCGAGCCCTGGTGTCCTGACTACTGTGAACTGACACAGTTTGGTTCTCTAAGGGGAAGGATGAGGGCTGGGCTGGACCCAGAGCAATAAACGATACAGACTCCAGGTGTTTAGTAAAACAGTGACGTGTCAGCTCCTAACGTGATACAATGCAGTGGGCTTTGGAGCCTGCCCATATATACAGAGACATAATTGTGTTTTATGAACCAAAAAACTGCATTAGAGGACAGGGGAGGAAATCAGGAAGAATTAAACATTCACTTGGATCAAGCATACTCTGTTAAGAGAGACCAAGTACACCATGATAGCGTTTGCAATGTTTTCCTAAACCGTATGAATTATGAGATGTGACACGAATCTATTTCCTCCACAACTGATTTGTATGTGAAGCAATTACGATCCTTGTTACTCACTCTTCTAAACTTTAATGAGAGAGTCCTCTGGGCCAGACATTGTGATAGATACTGGAAATAAAAAGAAATCAGGCCCTAAAGGAACTTTGCCTACCAGGCTGATAAATCTTTTTAGACCTCTGTGATCTGGAGACAAAACATGTCATCTAAGCAAAAATGTAGTAAGATTCCTTTCCCAGAAACAACAGGTAAATTTTTCCATGCTCACAGGTGAATTCTAGGCTGTTCTTTGACAGGCAGTCAGTCTAATACGTTCATGGACTCCAGAGCTACATTGCTTGGTTTTGAATCCATGCTCTGATCTGTGTCATTTAGGGCAAGTAACTTAGCCTCTCTGTGCCTTATTTTCCTTATATGTACAAAAGAGCTAATGACTTTTCCTGACTCATGGGTCTCTGATCAGAATATGAACAAAGTCATTTGAAGCTACAGCAGATACTAGATACAGAGTAAATATTCAGAGTGTTACATCTTATTATCCAAACATAACTCAGTGATCTTGGACTAAGAAGCAACTCCTCAGAGTTGTTATTTTATCTCTTTCTTGATTCGCTCAGATTAAAAAAGCAAAGTACTCCTTCTTTACCACTTTGCTGTTCATCTTTTATGTCCCACAGAGTAAGCAAACATCGTCCATTCTCCAATGTCTTGTGTTTTTCAAGCGTGCAAAGGGAGCGGTCAGATGGCCTTGACCTGCGCAGGCTGTGGGAGTCCTCCGGGCCACTGTGCTGCACACTGCAGGGGGAAAGATGACTCAAGCCATGACTTTTTCACACCTACGTCTGCGTGAAGAAACTTCCAGGCTGGTCTGTGACTTCTTAATAAAAAGATCAACATTTCCCTCTAGTGGTGAATTGGGAGCAATAACTTGCCTTTAGGAATACTCAGAAAGGTGTTTTCTAGGGGTGTGTGTGTGTGTGTGTGTGTGTGTGTGTGTGTGTGTGCCTGCATGTGTCTGTGTGTGTGTGCCTGTGATAACAGATAGCTAATTAAGGAGCAATGATTCTAGGTGGTACACTAACAACATCTATTAATTTTTACTATTGACTTAAATTTAATGTACCGTTGAGGAAACACAGAAAGAGCCCACCGAACTCTACGACTGTATTCACAGCTTGTTCACGGTTAAAGCAGAGAAAAATGAGGCAGTGCAAAAATGGTTATTAATACTACAGCTAATAGATGTGTAAGGGTTTTAGAAAGGAAGCTTGGAAGACAAGCGTTTAGTTTTTGCCTTTAACAAAAGTTAACTTGCCTATGGTGTTGAAAGAAACCCAATAGTTGCACAAAAAGTGTTTAAAATAATAGATGAGCCGCTCCTTCTTAGGTGTAACTGTTTGTAATACTTTTGGCTAAGTGTTTGTCTCTTTGTTTTCACATGACATGGTTATACTCCTGCATGTTTCTGTTTTAGACATTCCGTATTGATTTCCCGGTACAGAGGCTGGCATTGTTTTCTCTTTTCCCTATCATTCCCTGTCACAACCCCCTCTTCCTCGCTCACTCTCTGCTATACTTCTGATTACTCCATCTTTCCCCCATACTTATACAGCAACTTTGCTTAACTATTTAGTACTAATTATCACTCCTGTGTAAATGCTATTATTAGCTGATTTGTAAATGTGTTTGTATTTACTTTGCTGCAAAAATATTACCCAGGACAGGAAAGTAGATTGGAGACCATGAAAAAAGAGTAACATGATAGGGGAAGTGGCAAAGTTGAGAAAAGTTTAGTTGAGTGTGAAAATAATAAAAGTATATTCCATGCTATATGAATGTGTCAAAATGAAACCAACTACTATACAAAATTAATGTGTACTATTAGTACAAAAAATAAAATAAGTGTAATTCCTCATGAAGCCAATGATTTGTCCTTTTGTTTCATTGGCTTATTTTCTATATACATGTGATTAATTCAACTCTAAATTCTTCCCCAATTGTATAAATCACCTTTGAAGACAAAGAGATATTTTAGATTACTAACTAGAATCTGTTATCTCAGAGAAATTCCTTCTTTTCCAGCTCCTCAGCCCTGCTGCTCCCAGTACAGCTTGGAACGTTGATTCCTCTTCCTTCATGCTGGGTGTTGACTTTGCTTAGGTTGGTGGTGCACCTCCTATTTGGGTCCTGAATTCTATCGCTTTTATTTTCCTGGATTATTTCAGTTTTCACAGAAAGAAAATCAAATCTGTCAGTCTACTTCTGGGAGAGAATGCATGATCAGAAACTTTAAGATCTTACATCCTCAAAAATATCTTTGTTGTGTCTCCTATGAAAGTGATAGGTTGTCTTTGCATAGAAGTCTCTATATGAGGTTGAGTGAATAATTTCCTGCACAATGCCATCTAGCCTCACGTGTGTTTTGTGAGAAGTGCAACATTACTCTTGTTCCTCTATGTAAAATTTATCTTGTTTTTTATTCAGTGTTTTAGAAAGGTCTTGATGGTGTGTCTTGGTATAGGTGTGTTCTATGCACTATTTAAGAGCTTTGAAATAGAAACTCATGTGCATATGATAGGAAAACTGTTTAATTATTACTTCCATGATTTCTTTATCCCTAATTTTTCTACATTGCATTTGAAATTCTTAAAAATTGGATGTTGAATCTCTTAGGTGTGTCACAATGCTATGTGTGTGTGTGTCTGTGTGCCTTTTATTCATTCTGCATCTCTACCTTTGCTATAGTTTTTATGAAATTTACGAATTTTATCTTCAGAGTCTCCATTGTGGTTTTGTTTCATCTTTTATACTTCTATACATATCTTCTTTCATATCTCATAATTCTAAGAATTCCTATTTGTTCCTCTTTGAGAATTCTTACTTTATAGCTTCCTATTCTTGTTTTATAGATTACTTGTATTCCTTTATTACTAGGAAGTTGCCAGTGACAACACTTTTGAAGATTTCTGTGTTTGTGCTTCCTCATTCTCCTATACTGCTCCTTCCCTCCTCCCTTTATTTTCCTCTCATTCTTTCTTCTTTCTTATTCCTTTATTTAGTTTCTGACTTTCCTTTTTTTTTTTTTTTTTTTTTTTTTTTTTTTTTTTTTTTTTTTTTTTTTTTTTTTTTTTTTTTTTTTTTTTTTTTTTTTTTTTTTTTTTTTTTTTTTTTTTTTTTTTTTTTTTTTTTTTTTTTTTTTTTTTTTTTTTTTTTTTTTTTTTTTTTTTTTTTTTGTGGCACCGGTAGTTTCTGACTTTCTATCAGATATTCTTTTTCAATGCCAAGTGACCTTGGGTGACTAGCAGTTTGGAAAGATGTACACCAAAATTTCATGAGAGGATTCCTGTACATCAAATGAATTTGCCCAATACATTTTTCTCCAAATGGGGACTTGGCTAGGAATGCATAGTGGGGAACCTCAGAAGTCAGCACTTTCAGTCTTCTCCTGGACTTAGTCCAATTGCCTTCCGATTTCTAGAGTACTCTATCTTCAGGCTATACTTGGTTTCCAGTACTTTGAAAGCTCCATTTGCATCAAAGAAGGTCGCAATCTCATTGCTGCCAGTGCCAACTTTTCCTTATCTTCTGAGTTTTCACTGTGGCACTCCCATACTCACACTGACCTCTGCCTGTCAGCCATCCAGCCACAGACTTTTCTTTTAAATTTTCCTATGAGTCAGTTCTCTTTCTTCTACCTGAGTGAAAGGGATACCTTAAGAAGGGGAAGCTGTCTAGCAGTCTGATTGATCTGAAATGCACTACAAATGTTTCTCTGGCTTGTTGCCCCACTTTCTCTCCCTTACTCAGAGGTAGGTGATGCAGCCCATTGCTGAGACTTTGGGGACTCTGTGGTGTAAATCAAATTGCTTCTCAGCTTTCTTCATTCCAGCGTAAGGACCTGCCTGTGTGGGGCTGCTAAGTTAGTCACTACAATTCAGCCAGCTGTTTTTCAGCTTCCAAAATTTTTTTTGTCTTCTCTCTTCTTTGTCCTCATGGATTTATGCCTTTAAAAAATAATTTAGTTGTCTCATTATTGGTTTTCCTTTGGGGGTACTGTTGGGAGAGGGAGAAGGAAATCTGTACATGTGATATGTGTTTGTGGGTGTATGTGTGTGTTCTATTTACTCCCTTTGACAGGAAGTCTCATACTGGTTATTTCTGAGGGTTTCTCTTTCATTATTTGGTAAAGCACTTTTAATGGCAATTCTATATTTTGAATTTAAAAAAATATCTGAAAGGAAGCAATTGTGTGAAATATGCCCGGGTGTTCTTTGAAAAAAATACTAAGTTGCTGGAAACTGAAGTGTGATTATCACAGTCTCAGAGGAGCTAATAGAAGGGAAAGGGACTTTCTAGAGTCTCTACTATGTGTTTGACACTGTACTTGACTCCTTAGCATGTGTTATCACATTTCACTTAAAATAGATATTATTATATTTGATTGACAAAGAAGGACGTAGAGGGTAGGCTGAAGAATGGCACAGCTAGTTGATTAAAAAAATAGGGATTCATCTAGGTTCTGCCTGAAACTGAAACCCATCGTCTCACCACACCAGCAAACTAAGCTCACACTGTGATGAAAGCGTTGCAAAGTAACTGAGTTGTGTGCAGTTACTTATGATTGTCAGCATTCTTTCTTGTCACAAGCTCATGCTTGACTTAAAAGAAGGAAAGACAGGGATGGCTGAGAATGTGGTTTCTGATTGGGAGTTCTAACACATTTTGTGACCTTGGGAACACTGTTTCACTTTCAGGGCCTCAATTTCTACATCAGTAAAACAAGGTCATCAGAATAAATGGTCTGTTACATTCTGATGATCTATCCTGCAGATGGTGAGCGGGAGGTGCTGAGAGCTTCGACAACGTACCCGAGGCAGAAGGGAAGTCACATGCTCGGCCACCCTCTAACTCTCTGTTTACACTCTGCAAGAAACTTCCCAACAGATAGTGCAACAGCCTCCCAAATGCCAGTGGGCATGAAATATGGTTTTCTCCAGAGTCTCTCTTCAGAACTGAATCTTTCCAAGTCCCCTTGAGGGACTACAGGGCCTCATCTAAAAGGAAGGTAAATAAATACTCCAAAATGTGGGCTAGAAATGGAAGTCACAAGGAGAGACCAGGGAAAGGAGGCAGCAAACCTTGGACCTTGTACCATATGGCCCCAGCGTATTTGATTATTTTATGAATGCACAAGGTGACACATTGGTTTCTTTAAAGCCATTCTTATGCATGCATTTCAGGGTTATAATTTGTGTGAATTCAGATAATGAGGTAATTGAGTGTAATGACTAATGCAGTGATTCAGGAAGGAGAGGATCACAAATTATTTATAATAATTGTTACTAATACTTGTATGATATTACCAAAGCAACATTAAATGGTAATCATTTCAATTTGAGTAATGGAAGTGATCACAGATACAAGTTTTCTGAAACCCTTGTTTTGAATGTCTAAAAAAAATGTAAAACACTTGAGCAAAGTTATGCTTTTTCTTAAATCAATGATTTTCTCATAATTCTCAATTGTTCCCTTGCTTGTAGTATTAGGCTGTCTCTTGCTACATATATGTATGATAGCACTAATTTGGAATTAAAATTGACATCTATATAATTAGACTTCTTTTGTTTTGTTGATTGGATTGATTAATAATGATGCACACAAATTAAGCTTCTGAAATAGGGAAATGGACATAAGAATGACTAGCAATATAATCTGAATTTCAACACCAGAAGTTGTCATTCGACAATTATTATAGCATTCACAAAAAGAAATAAAGCCATTTTATGTTGTGGTATAAACTATATGATTTCCTTAAAGTTTTTTACTTAGTAATTTCATTCTATTAACTCAAATATCTAATATATATATACATATATATATACATATATATATATACACACACACATATATATATATATATATATATATATATATATGTATATATATCAGGCACTGTGTATGTGGTTTGGATAAATTAACTAATGACATTAAATAAAGCAAGGGTAAATATTCCCAATCTCTGGAGCCTGGTAACATGAGTGAGTTTCTCATTGTGCAGACCCAGCTTTGGGAAGAGTTGAACTAGAATCTCAGGGAGATTTACCCTGGAACCCAGACCCTTATCTCTGAGCTATGTTTGCCCTTGAGAATTTTCATGTGAAGCACTTTAAAACCAGATTTCACATTTATTTAAGGAGAGTCATATTAATGAAATTTTTACCAAATTTGTCAGCACTATGTTATCTGAGCCAAATATTCCCTCCATTTTGATAGTTTATTTGATGATATTTCAGTTGCTATATTTCTATCTTCAATGACCTGCCTAATGATACCACAATGTTCTGTTATTCCTGAGAGTCATTTATAAATATTATAGTAATTATTTTGGTTTAATGCCAGTTTGTCCCAAATGGTGACCCTCTATTATTTCCTATTAACATTGTATAATCATAATATTATTTTACATCTTAAAAATACACTTGTTTCACGAGAGAGAAAAAAAGGTCAAAATGTCACCGTTTTGAGACATGCAAAAATTAGTAAATTCCTTACATCTTTTATATTTCAGTTTCATTGCATTCAAGATGAAGTAAGATAATTCAGTCATTCTTTTATTCAATATTTATTCATCATTTGTACAGTTCATTACAAATTGATGTTCCCTGGTTTATTAAATGAATGACTCAGACACCGAGACATGGGATTGACTCTGCCCCTTCAAAGTGGTTTTGCTCTTGTTTACTTTCTTGTAAGTTACAGAATTGAGTTCTTTCATCACATTCCCCTAATGTGGCTCTGTGGATGGAACGAGATCACAATGAACCACAATGTCCGCCACATAACCGATGTTAGTAATGATTTCTCATTCGTTTACTCAAATGCATCCACACATGGGCTGCCCTTCTAGTCACAGACCGTGCTCCTGTGTAAGCAGATAGCTTGCACAAGGTGAGCAGTGCCGACTGTATTGAAATCGTTTGTCCAGGATGTTTCCTTTCCCATTCAGCACTGCTTGTTTACATCGTGTCGGATCAAATGGGAAAGAGGAAAACAGTGATTCATGATCTTCTTCCGAGGTGGCAGCTGCGACATAAAGGCCGTCTCAGGAAACAGGATAATCTGTTTGTGTGGCACAAGTCTGTGATCCCTGACCTGTCTTAATCCTCAGCAGTAGGTATGCGTGGCACTTTGTCCCCAGGTGGAACTGAATGTTTGGAGGAAATAAAGCTACTCATTTGGATATTTTTCTCATATTGTTGCTGATAGATTAAAAGGTGTTTTAAATCTTCTCTGTCTTCATTGGGCTCAAGTGTGCACATCTTCTACTTCACAAAAGTAAAAAGGATTTCCCTGAAATCCCATCTCTCTTGAGGATTTGGGATGCTCTTTGGTATCTGACATCTAAGAAAACAAGCTGAAGGAATGCGGTAATGTGAAGCCATCCGCTGCTGGTGCACTCTCACACCGGCTCTAGGGGTCACCGAGAGCCCTAGAAGGACCGCTGAGACCCCGCTCCAACAGGAAACATTTGATCTCGTCGCAGCAGTGCGCGGACATGTCTACTCAGCTATGTGGATTGTCCCCGAACTGGGTGGTGAGGGAAGATTTAAACTGGAGACTCAAAAGAGAGAGGTTTGGAAACTGGGATTTTGGAATCATTAAAGTCCCAAGTTGTAAACACTTTGGTTAATGTCAGATTGCATTATTTTTTCTTGACTGTGTGCCATTGGAAATTTTAAGCATTTTAGCATGAGAGGGTTTTGTTTAAGGTTAGAGGTACAATAATAAATAAGTGATGCAGGGATGGGTAACATGGGTAATGTGCTACGGCAGGTTCTGGCTGAGATAAGCAAAAACAGATTCATCCATAGAACAGAAGGTCTACCTGGTTTACTGAGTAGAATCTCAAATTATTAGACTTGTCATCCATTCAATAAATAATGAACACTTAACTCTGCTATTGTACTTTGTGTTCTGGTCCCTGGTGATCTATCTTAAGTGATGTATTAGTCTGTTAGTATCACCATAACGGAAGTCATAGACTTGGCAGTTTAAACTGTGGAAATTTATCTCTTATAATTATGAACATTGAAAGTCCAAGACCAAAGTTTCAACAAGGTAGGGAGCATTCTGAGGTCTCTTTTTTTGGCCTGTATGTAGCTGCAATCTCACTGCTTGCTCACGTGATCTCTTGTTTGCACATATGTTCTTAAAAACTTCTTCTAAAGACACTCTAAACTCATCATCTTGAGCCTCCACCCTTATAAATTCATTTGACTTTAATTTCTTCTTCAAAAGCTTTTATTTCCAAATTCAGCCGTACTGGAAATTAGGTGGAAGTACAGGATGCTAGAGCTGAAAGGGGTTCCTCCAGCCATCCAGGTCTGCTTCTATCCAAGCTTCATGTTGGACAGTGAGAAAGCCAAGGACCACAGGGTTAGGGTTGTTCCTAAGAGTATCCTGAGCTCAAAAGACAATCTGAAGGACACGTACACTCGTGGATCAGGAATGCTGGAGTGAAAGTGCTAAAAGAGGTAAAACGTTTTCACACTTAAGTGAGAGAGTCTTTTCTGTGTCTGTTCTGGTCTCAGTGTTTGTGCTTACGGATACTCTACAAGCTAAAAAGTTCGAGTGAGCCCTGGTACTGGGGAGGAAGAGCTAAAGAATGAGCATGACCAGAGAATAGGAAGGTTTCATCAAAGTTGTGACTTAAAATTCTAACTCTTAACATAGCTATAGCAGGAGGCAGGGCTTTGGGAGATAAATCAGTCCTAATGATGAAGCCCTCAAGAATGGGATTAGTGCCCTTTTATATAGGCACAAGGGGGCATGTTTAGTCCTTCTACCATGTGCAGTCTCAGTAGGAAAATGCCATCTCTGATCCAGCAAACGTAATTGTAAAATGTGATAGTTTTTACTGTCATCCCATCTCCTTCCCAAATCTATCCCCACCTCACAAATCCAGGGATTTTATCAGCAGCTTTACTTCTGCCTAAGTCTTCACTTTTCCTAATAGACTCAATAAAATTTCTTGAGAAAGGGGTTCATGTTTGATAAATTTCTTGTTTTTTAATTTCAGAGAAAATTTCTTGTTAATTGAGTCACTGCAAATTTTTTAGGAGCCTGGGCATTTGTCCTGAGCAGTTAAAGCAAAGCAGGCTGGATAACATGAATCTCATTAAACTTGTTAGGAACAAGGTCACCTCTGGGTACTTTATACATAGTGTCCTTAAAATATTCAAAGAATTCTGCTGATGTCTGGTGGTAGATTTGAAGGTAAAGGAAGGAGAGGACAATGAAAAGATTGAGGGTAATTCAAGAATTACATAAAGTCTTACCCTCCTATGGCTACCCTCATTCTTTATCCCTTCCCCTCCAATAGCAAGGTACACTTGTGCTATTTAACTGATAGAATAATTTAACCACACTCTGCTTTCCTTAAGTTCCATGGGTACTTCTGTACTTCAACCTAATTCACACTGAGTATTTAAATTTATACTCTTCCTAAAATCATTGCTTAACCTAAGTATACCCTACTTTACTTAAACTGAATCAATACTGCAAGTGAAATATATATATATATTATTTACAGAGGGTATTTTTCCTTTTTTTTCTCCAACGGAAAAATTTAGACTGGTGGCTTTTTAACTAATAATGAGAAACATAGACTTGCCCATTGTCTTAATGATTAGATCAAGAGACAGCAGCTGGAAAAACAATCCTCTCACAAGCTTTACAAAAGTTACAGTTAAGATGACACAGTCACCTCTGACCTTGGTGTCTTTGCCCTATTTTTACAGAAATGAAGAGTAAGAAATCTGCCCAAGGTCACCTCCACCAGCAGCCCAGGAGGCAGGGTGTAAAATCAAGGCTGTATGACCTATAACTCTCCTAGCTATAGCACCCCTTATGTCTACCAAATCTGAAAGGCTGTCCTGGTTGATGGCCCTGAAGATGCTGTAGATTAGTGCTCGTTACATGAGAAGGGAACAAAGAGAGCATATCCAGCTCTTGGGCCCTGGAATAGTGTCTCCAATTAACCTGTCTCTGAGGGTCACTTCTGAGGTTTAGTATATCTTCATATACACACTTCTTCTCTAAAGTGACGACCAAAGTCAAAGGATAGGAGAGCTTGTGTTTGGTGATCTCATTTACATTGGTTGAACCATTCCCACCAAATGCTCATGAGGAAGGTTAGTTCTTGTTTAACCAACAAAGAAACTTCTGAACTGTAAAGACAGTGTTACAGTTATATATTAACTGCTTTATCTGATCCAGGAATTGTTATAAACACTTCAACTGTGTAAGCATATTTATTCTCAGATAAGAATGCATACTTTTAAAACCCTTGGTTTACAGATGAAGAGACTGAAGCACAAGATAGTTATTCGATTGCTCAGTGAGAAGGATCCATGTTGGATGAATTTTTTCTTGCTTTTTAATTCTAGAGAAAATTACCTGTGAATCAAGTCACTGCAGACTTCTAAGGAGCCAGGGTATTTGTCATGAACAGCTGACACAAAGCAGACTGCATGGCATCTATCATCACTGGTAGATGGATGTGGTAGAACAGAGACTGAAACTCATGTAGGTGAACTGCAGAGTTCATGTTTATAATCACTGTGCAAAGATGTTAAATGACTTCCTTAGGGTACACAGGGAGTGGTAGAGATGGTCTCTAGTCATGGCTCTGACTTCCAAGTCCATATACTTTACGGCTTCTTAAGAACGAGCTCCTCTGGGTCATATAAGAATGTGGGCACCGAGTCAGAGGCTGGTTCCCGTGTTCCTGTGCATTAGCAAATTTCTTAATCTCTCTGTGGCGCAGTTTCCTTGTCTGCTGATGGAAAATGACCATGTGTGGTCTGAAAGTTCGTGTCCTCCAAAAATTCTTATGCAAAAGCCCTAACCCACAAAGTGTTAGTATAGGAAATGGGGGTTTGGAGGAGGTGCTTAGTTTCTAAAAGCAAATCCTCGTGAATAAGGTTACTGACGTCATAAGAGAAGTTGTCTCTTCCACTATCAGAAGACACATCAAGAAGAAATCATCTACAAACTAGAAAGCAGGCTTTCACCAGACAGTGAATCAATTACTGCTTTGCTGTTAGGCTTTCCAGCCTTCATAATGGTGAGATATAAATGTCTGTTCTTTAAAAGCCACACAGCATTAGGTATTTTCTCATAGCAAACTGAATGGAATAAGATAGAACTGATTCCTATACCACTGCGTTTTTTAAAATGTATGTGAAGGCTTAGCACATCGCTATTTACATATACCATTTATGTAGAAAGTAATGAATGAGGGCAAAAACTACTTTTTAAGGTCCAATTCATTTTGAAGCACCATTGTTTATAAAATCAAAGTCATCTTCATTAAAATATGAGGTATCTCTCTTTAGTGGAAGGTTTCATGAGAACTACACATCCTAGATTTCCTTCTGGCTCTATGAAGAGAGTGAGAAAGAGTCTCACTTCTTACCTAAAGAAATGGAAAGCACCAAGAGGTCGTGTTTCTGAAGGAAGATAGAAGAAAACCTGGAGACCTTTCGAGGTACTTGCTGGATGGCAAGGACTGAATCAGCTATAGCTGGAAGGTTACAAATTCACAGGTGAGGCAACAAAGTGAGAATGAAATGTTCAGAACAGAGAAGGAGAGAAGAAAAGTCAGACTGGAGACGTTGCTTCATCTGAGGTGAATAGCACCATCTCTGTCTGAAGAGCTGGTGACCTCTGATAGCACTATGAAGGCAACATTAAAGACACCTCACTTGAGCAGAAGAGGCTCTTGAGATTGTCTTGATCTCCAAATTAGAAGCTGTGTAAAAATAAGAGCAAAGTTGTTGACAGAAAGACCAAAGGGGCATTGGTGATCAAGTGTCTTATGAGCATGTTTTTGAAAGAACCAAGGCAGGTGTTCATAGAAGCATCTGCCTCCATGGCAGCAGCCGTTTCTGTACTATTTTTTTTAACATGGAAAAATATCAGCCCTGAAACCAGCTGCATATAGGCTGACAGGCTGAAGCCCAGGTTGCTTCACTTAGAAAGTGGTAACATTAACGCTTTGTTATTATCAACTGAGATACATTGAAATCACAGTTCCTGGAATGTAGTAGGTGCTACACATTGATAGTATTATTGTTATTATAGTGATTGACTTTTAAAAAATAACCCTGCCGGGGTCCACCACGTGGTGTTGTGTGATGAAACCTGCTTCAGCTGGGATAGATGGGGAATGCGATCAACTCTTTTCAACAAGGCCCGAGATGATGAATTGAGATGAAGCCGGTGCATCTGGTATGATGGCTTCTTGGGGCTCATCTTGAAGTGCTTCGGTGAGGTCTGTTTTGTTTTGCTCTGTTTAGGATCATTTCTTTTGCCACTCCAGCTATGCAAAGATAATAATCGCACGAATAGAACTGGTGACCTTTCACCCTCCCTCCCTTTGATACAGTCTCATTTGCTAGTAAAACCATGACAAATGTCTCTTCCTTCACCTTCCGTAAACCAGCAGATAATCTGTCTATTATGCTTAATATCTTTATCCCCATAAGTCGGTATTTGGTTTGGATTCAACTGAATGGGGTGAACATTATATCTCTAACCTATGAAAAAGCATTGCTCCTTTGCAGTGTTGGTGGAATTAAATTTGTTTTCACAGCTGGTTGTACTTGGAGAAGGGTTAGCCGACATCTTGAAGGTTCTACCACACCAGTTCATCACTGAGCCTGCTGTGTGGTGGGGGCTGTACGTTGTTAACGGGAGGCATGGAAGGATGTCTAAATTAATCATTTATGATTTATTTATTCTTTTTCCATCATGGAGTAAAATGAGTACATGCCAACATTTCCAGAGCTCAGGCTGTCTGGATGATATGGTGTTTGATAACTGACTCCTGATATTTATCTGCTAACAAGACCGATCTGTTAGACTAATAACAATGTCCTATATTTGCACACTGCTTCATAATTTACAGTTTGGTTTTCCTATCTTGGCCTCAGTTGATTCTTATAAAATCCAATGAGTTCAAGGTTGCATTCTTTTATGCCCCTATTTTAGAGGTGGCAAAACCACAGCTCAGAGGCGCCTGTATGGTTTGTCTGAGCTCACGGAGCAAGTAGACAGCAAGAGGTCAGTATCTTAGATCCCAGTCTTCTAACTCTAACACTTGTACTATTTCTGTTAGTTAATGATGTAGAAGGCACAAAACGGGCATTCTCTGTCACAGAGTGCTATGGTCTGAATGACTGTATTCTCCCAAAATTTGTATGTTGAAACCTGGCCCCGAGGTGATAGTATTAAGTGGTGGACCCTTTGGAAGGTAACCAGATCATGAGAGCACTATTCTCAAATATGGAATTAATCTAAGCCTGTCATCCCTTCTGATCCTTAAAGATGGATTAAGGGGCACCATGTTTGAAGAAAGAGAGAGAGAGAGAGAGAGAGAGAGAGAGAGAGAGAGAGAGAGAGAATGAGAGAGAGAAAGGGAGAGATTAGCATATAATTAATCTGCTGTCTCCTTGGTCTTTGAATTCCCAGTCTTCGGAACTGTGAGCAGTAAGTTTTTATGATGTCCAAGTTACCCAGTAGAAGGTAATTCTGTCACAGAAACTGAAATAGACTAACACACACAAAAGTCACTTATACTCTTTGCTCTTTCTCCAGTGAGGTCCTGGCATTCAGTGCCACTCCTGACTCAACCATCACAACAACTCTTGATGAGCACCAGTTCTGTATCAGAAACTTCACTTGGCACTCACGATGGTGAGATGAACTAAGGCAGAGAAACTGCCTTGAAATAATTTTTTTAAAAAAACTATTGTTATTATTTTAAAAACAAGAAAAGAGTAAAAATGATGATACAGAATTTCAAAGCAAAATAATAGAAGAGTTTTTATGCTTCGACTATTCTAATCAACAGCGTACCCACTAACTACACATGACCAATGAAACATATCAATTAAAACTGAATAAAATCAAATGTTTTAGCCTTTAGCCACACTAGATACATTTCAAGTGCTGATAGCTACATTACTGAGCACTTCAGAAAGTTCTTTTGGACAGCTTTGGTTTCATAGGAAAAACAAGTAAAGGCCGGGAGTTTGGCTCAGTGCCTTAAGCGCCTGCTCTGGCAGGCGCGAGGTTGTGAGTTCAATCCCCGGTGCCGCAAAAAAAAAAAAAAAAAAAAAAAAAAACAAGTAGACATGACCAATGATGTCACTGCCAAAAAAAAGTAGTTATAAAAACATTTTGTTTATTATGCAATATGACAACTTTTCCCAATGGCACTGATTTTGACCTTTCAGTGCCCTGTGCCAATCAATAGGTGACTAAGTATTTATAGTGTCTAATATAGTTATTGTTTTAGGAACAGGGAATATGATAGTGAATAAAACAGATGAGGTCACTCCTTACACAAAAGTGAGTCAAATGATTTACCAGAAAATGAACACAGTAAATATTACACTGTAGTGACAAGAGATAAGAAGGTAATAAAAATATAGTGCTATTTTAAGCAACTTCATATTACTTTAGCAAGGGTGATTGAGAAGAGGCTTCAGGGAGATTGTGTTTATACTGAGCTCAAAATGACAAGGTGATTCCAAATTCCAACATGAATCCAAGGTGATTCCCAAAAATATTGGGAATGATCCAAATGAAAAGTGGAGACAGCCAGAAAAGAATTCTTTTTTTTTTTTTTCTGGCACCGGGAATTGAACTCACAACCTCGCACCTTCCAGGGCAGGCACTTAAGTCACTGAGCCAAACTCCCAGCCCTGGTTTTTTGAGGCAGGGTCTCACTGTGTAGCTCAGGTCAGCCTTGTGCTCTCATTGTAGCCCAAGCCGGCCTCGAACTCACAACGCTCCACCTACCTCAGCCTCCCGAGTGCTGGGATTAAAGGCATGCACAGAAAAGAATTATTGATGTTTCCAATGTCTGTAAAAAAGAGAGTTTGGCCAGGGATGTAACTCAGCAGCACAGCACCTGCCTGGCAAGAGCAAGGTCGTGAGTTTGATTTCTGGTACAAAACAAAACTGAAACAACAAACAAAAAACAAACAAACAAACAAAAAAGGAGGACTTGACTGGAGCATGGTTTCAAAGTTGCAAAGCAGTTTTAATTGTTGAAGAAGTAAGCAAAGACCAACTAGAGTCATGAATTTCAATTTGTCTTAATGAAAGGGGAAACCTTTAGCATAAAACCTTTAGGGTTATGGTGTGACCTGAATTATAATTTAAGAGATTACTCTGCTTACACACGGAAAATGGAAAATGGATTATAGAGGGACAAGAGTTAATGCAAACAACCACCACAACAACAAACTATCCCAGGTGATAGACTATCTGGTGATTTGTACCAGAAAATAGCCAGGGAAGATGAAAATTAGTAGTCACCTTTGAGATGTGCTTTAAAGTTTATTATTTACAGTGGTGCTGTGGATGTAACAGAAGAGGGAACAGATCCCAGGAGTTGGCTTTGGCAATGAGGTGTAAGGTGGTGTCACCTATCGTGACTAAGAAGAATGGGGAGAGATGTGCAATGAAAAGGAAAATCAAGGGAAATTCAGGAGAAAATTAAGTTTGAGATACATATTAGGAATCCAAATGAAGACACTAAATAGGAGTTGTGTACAGAACTTTTGAAGGAATTTAGGGCTCACAGAAATATTGGAGAATTTATATGTCAATGATATTGAAAGCGAAATACTGGGAAAATAAGAGAGTGAATGTTGAGCAAAGATGAAGGTTCAAGATGGGGCTTGTACAGAAAGAGAAAAAAGTTATAAAGAAGAATTAAAGTGTTGAGAGCAGGGAAACCAGAATCTCCTGCAACTATAGAACACAGAAAAGAGAGGGTTTCAGAAAAGATGGCATCATAACAGTGTCAATGGTGTGAGATCAAGTTTGCTATAAGTGAAATTGTGACTATAGAGTGTGCAGAGGGTTTATTTCCAACATGATAATCAAGGTCATTGTTCATTTTTGCAGAGAAAACTGGAACTTACAGAGAAGAGAGCAGAGTGCATAAAACCACAAGTAATTCTACTGAGACTTTATTGTGATGGAGAACAGAGTAATGAAGCATCAATTGATGATAACACATTGTATAAAAAGCCATCTATGAAAATGTTACCATTCACATGGTGATGTTTAAAACTTTTAAGAATTAATGAGAAGTTTGTGTTATATTAATGGACCCAAGCTTTTAAAATCAGATGGACAATTTTTACAGTCATTCTAGTTCAGAGCAGCCACACTGCTAGGACTCAGTCTCCACACCTCTGGCTGACAGTTCCTATTTTCAAAACTTCAAAGCCAGTGAAAGAGATGGACAAACAGGCATTTAGGTAGAAGGTGACATGCACCTGGACAAAGTTGGCAGAAAATATAGTAGCAGAGAAACTTATGCAGCCTTTAAAACTGGAAGGTTCAGACCAGTAGCCACCAACTAAGATGGCACAGGACAGGGACCTGCTGCCTGCTCCTTTGCAGAGGAACAAGGGGAGAGCACAGACTCCTCGGGAATTGTATTCTGCTAAGAATACCTTCCTCTTCTGGATGGTGGTGTTTTGCGTTATACAGTTAATTCAGAATTTTTTATTATTTTCAATATCATCCCTTTCTCTCTCTCAGGCACTCAAAAGCCTCTTGAGGTTGAATTTAAAGAAATTTGAGATCTGAAAATTTTAATTTGAATATTACGCTAATTGGTGGCACCTGAGAACTTGGTATATAAATTGATAAATCAAGATTGAAAAGAAAAAGGGCCACTGCTTTTAGCTGTCCCTAATTAAATTAATGCAGATTACTGGGTGATGAGAGAGAGAGGATTTGAAAAACACTGAGAAATAAGTTTATATATGGCATTTGCAAACTCTTTTTAAAAAGTTGTTCTGTGTCCAACTTAAACCAGTACATTGGAAAGAAAATTCAGTCCCTTTCCCTGGGTGTCAATTATCTTGCCTCATGGAATTTGAAGAGTCATCACAAATAAGAAGATGTTTTCAGGTAATAGTTGCAAATAACGCCAGATCCAGAGAACATGCATGGTAGAGGCTTAATAGAGTATTTTGTAGATTCATAAGAAGGAAATATTCTCAAAAAGAAAAAAATATAACTAGGCAGACAAAATTTAGACCATTCACAAGTAGTTGCATGTATTCATTTTAACTTACATTGATATTATTTTGTCATTCAACAATTCAGTAATTTAGAAAATGTTTATTAAATACCACTGTGTTAGGCCCAGGGTGATTTTATGGATGAAAATGAGTGTTTCCTGTTTCCCAAATTTGAGACCAGTGAGAGACAGACAAACAGGCATTTAGGTAGAAGGCGATGTGCTCTTGAACAAAAGCTGGCAGAACATACAGTAACAGAGAAACTGATTACAGTTTAAAACTGGAAGGGTCAGAAATGCATTATGGTATAGTATTTAACTGTCTTTCATAGGTGAAAGAAACAGTGAGTTTTTGAACAAATATTTTGACAATCTATGAGTGTTTTTATTTTTATACTCCATTAATCTGGGTGCCTTCAGTGTTCACATGGGCTTATGACCTTGTTCCAGCTGAATGGGCCGATCAATTTATTTCTGTGGCTTTGTGCCAAAGTAGTTACAGAGCTGATTATAGCACACTGTCCCAAAATATTTGTATGTCAAGTGATGAAAAAAACTTTAATCAAAGACTGAGTAAAAATGCAGCTGGTGTGACTAGAGTTAAATCTAGGAAGAAGCCAAGGCAAAGTGGCGACTACAGCGGGAGGCGGGGAGATAAGGTAGGAGGTCGTTAGTGTGGTCCAGGTCACATCGGAATGATATTGGGTCCTGTGTCAAGAACTGGTATAATGGAACATTGATTATTGATTTTCAAAGGAGACTTCAGCAAATCAGTTAACACACCAGCTAAGAGGATCCAACTTTCCAATTGTTGAAAAAGAGAGTTAGAAATATGAAAGATGTACAAAGATGCCACCCTTAAATGTTAAGTGAGAACTGGAGGTAATGGAGTAAACTCATGGTATTATTCATTTTTTTATTTCTGGGACAAAATGTTTGATATGCAGAATTTAGAGGAGGAGAGGTTTAATTTGACTCACAGGTTTGGAGGTTTTAGCTCGTGGTTCAGTGGTTCCAGGGCAGGATCCTGGCTGCAGAAGGAAGTGGTGAACACTTGCTCATTCAATGGTGGTTGGGAAGTAGAGCACAAGGAAGGACCTTCAGCTAGGAATAGGCCCTCCAAAGGCCTGTGCCTGGTGACCCTCCTCCTGTCATTGGACCCACCTTCTAAGGATACGTTCAGCTATGAAACCCAGGGAATTAATCCATTCGTGAGTATAGCACCCAGTCTTCCAGCTATGCCTCTGGAAGTCTCTTCATCCAGCCAACACGACAATCAAGATTAACTGTCACATTCGAAGTTTTTAGTAGATGGTCACAGAACTAGATGTAATACCAACAGTATCTATATGAGTGTATAAGTGTGGACATACATATTTTCTAGCACTGTTTATTAAGAAAGCCTGAAAGCGAAGAAACACCTCTTGTATCATGTATATATAGACACCAAATATTGGTTTTTGAATATCATTCTCTGTTAATAAGAATGTATCTTCCTTGGAAGAAATGATCTTGAATGTGAAATGGTGAAAATGCATATTGAATATTTTAATTCAGGTTCCTATAACAAATTATTGTTTACTAGATAGCTTAAACAACAAACATTTATGTTTCATGGTTATGGAGCTTTGAAAGCCCAGGATGAAGGTGACATAGGGAAAAGAGTATATCTCCCAACCTGATAGATGTCACATATGCTGAATTTGCCTTCTCAAAAATGGAAGAATGAATTCTTAGAAGCAACAAAGCTTAAGAGTAGGAAAACTTTATTGAGAGATTTAGCTCCTGAAAGATAGGAGGAGGCCCAAAAGTGGATTGCCAATGAGCCCATTTCCCACAGGAATTTTTATAGAGCAAAATCGTGAGGTGCGTACAACATGGTCAAAATTGTGATCAACCGATGAGAGTACAAGTATACCCACTTAGGTAAGATTGAGCCAATGGGGAAGCAGTTCACACAGCAAGTGTACGTGGAAAGAATAAAGACCTTCTTTAGGAAGGGATGGATCAGGGGGTGTTGGTCACCCACCAGGGTAAGTGATGTCTACCTAGACTTTACTGGGCCAGATGATACCAATTATTTTACCCCAGGGGAGGTATGTGGGCCTTGTTATTCCATCTTTATCTTGAGGTCTGACCTTCTTGTATCCTCACATGGCAGAGAGAGCAGTAAACTCGTTTCCCATATCTTTGTAAAAGGCATTAATCCCATTCATAAGAGTTCCAGCCTCATGATGAAATTACCTCCTAAACATACCATCTCCCAATATTATCACATTTGGGTATGGAGTTCACCATATACATGAGGTACAATAAACACTCAGTCTGTAATCCTAAGCATGGGACAAAGTTTTGAGTGGTTCAGACTTTGGAGAATTGTCCAAAAAATAATGAACATAAATCAAAGGGTACATAACTCAACCTGAGGGGTCTGCTGACCAGTCAAGCATCCAAAAAGATCACTGAATGTTAATCTGTTGAATAAAGTAGCAATCCATGAGTGTAGATTGATTGAAATGAATTAATGGGAAGAAGAGAAAGATGTTTCTAATGGTAGAAGTGACAAAGCAGGCAAGTTGGAAGAGCAGCAAGACTGGGGAACCTTTGGGAAAATGTTCTCCTCCATAAAAACAAGAAGCCTTGTGAAGAGAAGTTTCCTACTTTATGATCTTTTTGCTCATTTCCTACTCCCCATGTGGCCTCTGAATAATAAATATTTGATAGTTAGAGCAGTTATAGCCATGGGTAGTCTTGGTGTCAAGTGAAATTTAGAGTCAGACTAAACTAATTCCGACAGCAGTTAGCTCTTGTCACTGGAAAATGATGAAACCCCGATTTTTCCACTATTCCTACTCAGATACCATTACTTGCAGCTGAAGGCTTTTCTAACCAACACAGATATTAATATTAATAGCAAGAATGACTTTCATCAAAGAAGTAGTGGACCAATGTAAGCCATTACTCTGGAAATGCATAACCTAAGGTAACAGGACACAAACTTCATGCTGGATTTGTGGAAGAAAGCTTTGCTTACCCTCAGAGTGGTTTCACAGCTATAAAGATTAGGTAGTGGTTTTTTTTTAAGAAAATAAAAAAGCATGTTGTCTACTTATATCTTATTGCCTCAAAATATTGTAGGGCTCCTGAGTACTTTATGAAAACTAAACTCAAAGAACACATTAAACAACAATTGGGAGAGCCCTGTTCAGGTCTACATTTGTGCTTATGGGTGCCCTGGACAATACTTTCAAGAAACACTTCCCAAATACTTTGTAAAGGACTCCCACTTCGGGGATATGAGGAATGCAGTTCTGCACATCAGGATGTGGTCATCTGTAAGGATAAAATTGTTTCCTTTTGACCACATTCTGGTAAATTAGTTTTCCTTCCCTTTATTTTTGGGTAAATTTTGTGTAAACTTAAACTACTCTGTGTTCTCACATCCCAAGTTTAAACCTCAGACCTCACATTATTTATTATAAGGATTCACATAATTTAGTAATGAAAGACAGGCAGCTACTGTGTGGCATCTTAGAAACAGCCTGAAAAGGCTGAGCGAGCATTTCCAGCAATGGCAAACCTGGAACTGTTCAGCTGAGAGGCAACCGTGATGTGACCTTTCATAGTAAGTTCTTGGAAGAAAGTAGAACTTCGTTTTTTAAATCAAAGTTATTTCTTGTCAAAAGTCTAGATTTGAGCAGTCCTTTATAGGTTAAAAACTCCTTCTAAATTGGCCTTCACATGAACCATATGAGAGGAATGGAGCAGGACAGGGTTACCCATCTCTATCTTGTGGGTAGAGATGTTTCCCCTACAAATAAGATGGGGTATGCCCCAAATGATAAGACTGGCAGATAGAAAGGCTAACACTTGCACCCAAGGCTCTGAGGTATTCTGATACTCCTACAACACAATTAATAGTATTAACTTACCTAGTTTGCAAAATTTGTTGGAGTAGCAGCCATCATTATCTAGCATTTCTGAAGAAGGTATAATAATTTTAAAATAAATGACCAAGTTAAAATGGTTATTCAGTAACAAAGCTGGATTTCAAACCTAGCATATCCGGCTGAGAGTCCATACTTTAACTACAATATTGCATAAGCTCTCTGGGTAACCATAGGGGAATTTAGGTTGGAACCTTCCTGGTCTATGGGAAGAAGACCTAGCCCTTTGTTTTCTACATTTACACTTTCTGCAGGTTCTTGAATGCTAAGATACAAAGGAACCCTTAGTGTTCAATGGTAAACTTAATCACTGTTCACTGCTGTGTTCCCCATGGAGTAGGAGAACATGACTAACTTATTCTCCCTGAGAGGCTGGGAGACCATAGTGAAGGTAAAATAACATGGCCATTGTTCAATCATATAATTTTCAACACTCTACAAGGCAGAAACATTGTCCTCAACTTTTGCATAATTTCTTTATGAATATTTCAACGACCAAATCTGTTTATGTCTCCCCTATACAGTGTGGCACCACCCCAAACCTTACAACTCTGGACTGTTGACTTGTCCTACTCTTTCATTCTTGTAAAGGACAGTGTATCATTTCCATTGACACATCACCTCATTCCTCCATCCCACAGTGTCCTGCCCTTGCCTTTCTTGACTGAGTATAACTTCAGATATGCACTGAATTTCTACTGCATGCTCACAAATTAGACTTAACAAATTCAGTAACTTGCTCACATTAACATAGTTCTTGAGTGACTGGTTCTAAGTATAGTGAGATTTCAGAAACATGAACCATTGCTCGAACTGCCCTCAGTGGCTCACTAAGCGTGCGAGCCCACTAACTTCTCATTCTCTTCCTGAAATATTTCTTAAATGTCCTTCATTCTACAGAATTCAGTTATGAAGACACCATTTCAGGTACAGGCTCTGAGGCCTGCTAATTCTTCCTCAACACTGAGGGCATGGTTTTATGTACTTCTTGATTATCTAAGTTTTTCCAAGAGTTACTGTCACTCCATATTTTAAAAATGTCAGCTTCTCAGAGGTCGCTTTTGTTCCACTGCACTACGATTTTTATTTATCAACCTCACGAGCACTTCCCATGATTGACTGGTTGCTTTGTCATATAAACCCTTGTTCTTTTCTCCCGCTTCTGTTTTTATCTTCTTTCCAGCACTCTGGGGAGCCTGCCAACATTGCCACCATTGTCCAGTGCTCACTGGGGGAGGACTTCTGGAGCTCAGCGGGGTGAAGTCCTCACATGATCTCTCTGCCAAGGACTTGGATAAACTGTAGACAGTATTAAAAACAACTGAAGGTACTTGAAAGTATCCCAAAGCAGACATACAGAAGAGAGTTAGTGATTTAGAAATTCCAACTGGAAATGGCAATGATTGCAAGTGTGTGACTTTGTTACTTTAGGATACTCTTTATGACATGGCTGCAGAAAATCATGGCCTGAGTAACTCAACGTGTCAAAAATAAAAATTTCATCCTGGCAGAGAACTGGACCTAAAATAGGCCTATATGAATCTCTACCTCATTATGGAAACCCAGAGGACTCAAAGAAAATATAAGCAAATCAAAGAAAAAATAAAGCACATCTTTAAAAAAGCTGAACTGTATTAGATGAAAAACATGAGTGTGATAATTACTAAATGAATGTATTCTCCAAATATGAATGGTGGTAATCTGAAGCCTGACTGGCATGAGGGTGTCAAAGGACAGATGAAAGAAACTGAAAAGCTGGAAATTAGTGGAGAAATTTCTACAATTAAGGGAAATGAGAAACAATAAACTAACACACATGTGTAGAAACAAGACCCAAATCTTTTCTGATGATTTGGCAAATAATAAATATAAAGAGGAAGCCTCAAAGTTAGCAGGGTAAAACAGCAATGGCTTGGTGCTATAAGAAGTATGGAGACTTTGGCTGCTACATGACATAGAAGAGATTTATCTCAACTGCATTTCAAGTAATGAAAATGTTTACTAGAACAAAAAATAAAAAATAATCATCAAAGCAATATGACAAAATATAAAATAGATTTACAACTTTATCTGAATTGTATGGTTTAAAAGCAAAACATACAGAGATCCACAGAAACAAAAAAATAATACATAGGAAAAGCAAAAGTTGATTCATGTTGCAGAATAAAGACAGTCAATAGAAAGTAACACTAAGTAAGCATAGATGTTACATCTAGCAACGATTTAAATGTACATATTAAAAATAACTTAGAAAAGAAATGCTCAAAGAATTACAGAAAAATCTATCCTTAATAAATAAACAAGAAAATTTCAGCAGAGAAACAGAACCAATAGAAAGAAATGAGTAGAAATTTAGTTAAAAAATGAAAAGAATTTAAAATCCATTAGCTAGGTTAGATTAAAGAAAACTCCTATGAACTTAAAAGATGAATGGACAGAAAATACTTAATGAACAGAGAGGGGAAAACTCTGTAGAATATGTGTGCACCCCAGAGGATAAGCAATGCCAGGTATCACCTCTGAGAGGAGAATCAGCTGAAGTAAGGAAGTTACCACCACTGAGATGGTGTATCTCATTCTATGCAAATCCTCGCGACAGGCTGGGATGGGTACAATGCTTTGATGCTGCAATGCTCAGAAAACACTGGCTGACTTACATTTGAAAGAGTTTGAAAAAGTACTCTGTGTTATTCAATAGTTTAGGGAGATGGAAACTATTTCATGTGTAAAAGTTTGGAACAGAAATGATAAAATTTTATATTACTTAGTATTATATGATGGAGTGTTTGTAGTAGCTTGTATTACTGGTCCAGCCTGTGCCATTTTCCCATTCCCAAGTAGTACAATTATAGCAATTAATACATTGTATCAACTAGAGAAGTTTAAAAGCTTCACTAAGTAGCTCAGCAGTCCTACATCCTAGGGTGTAGAAGACATGACCTAGGACAACTCTTTATGCCTTAGGATAGTGTAGTGACTGATTTACTCTGTTGACTTGAGGAGTTTAACTAAGTGACTCAGCAGTTTTGCATAATAGGGTGCAGAGAAATCACCCTAGGGCAGATAGTCTGCTTGTAATATAAAAGAAGAAAAGAAACTTGCTCTCTTTTTTGTTGTTGTTGTTGTTGCTTTTGTTGTCTTCTGCCACCATGAACTATTGTGTCTCAAACATGCCACCCTGCCTTGGGGCCAGCTGATTACAGACTGTAGCCTCCACAAACTGTGAGCTAAATAAACCTTTCCTTCTTTCATTTCTGGTGGCAGGTATTTTGTAACAGCAATGGGAGAAAAGTAACTAAAACAGAACTGGGTACCAGAAGTGTGGTTGTGCTGTGACTATCCCTGATGATACAGATTAAGAGCCTTTGGGCATGGCTTGTGGGAAGAGACTGGAAAGGTTCAGAGATGTTGTCTGAAAGAAGAGAACTGGAATACCTTAGGCTGTTCTGTATGGGAGATTTTGGTCAGAGCTCAGGAGACCAGTAGGCAGGTAGAAATCCTGCTGGTAAAGTCCAGGCTCAGGAGTTTCTCCTGGGAAGAAAGACTGTATTGGCTGCTGGACTCCAGATGATGTGTGTTATGGTTTGGCAGAAATTTTTTCTGCATTTTGCTCATATTCAGAGACTTTGCCTGAGACTGAGATTGAGGATGGTGGACTAATTCGCCTGGCAGAAGAAAGTTCAAGGTAGTTGAATGTTGAGGCGATGGCATGGTATGATTGCTGCTGGGAGATTTTAGCAGATCTATGTTGAGAATCAAGAACAAAGAGTCCAGTAGGATGATTCAAAATGTTGTAAGTTTGGCCAGAAAGGGAGTTCCAGTAAAGCTTTGGACTGCAAAGGTAGAGCAAACGTGACCTTGATTACTGAGAAGGAACAGGAAAATAGAAAAGATAACCTGAGAGTATCACAACAAGCAGGAAGACTCCACCCTTTGCAGCCTCAAAATTGCAAAAGTGTAAGACTTCACTTTGAATAAAAAGCTGAAAAACAACATGTTCCAGAATGGTCATGGCATAGAGAATTTGTTCTTCAGCACTGGGTTCAGAGTACTCAGTGATTCAAGTGCTCAATCCCTATATCTAAGGGAGAGGAAAGCGTGGCTACTGTTTCAACTGGCACCAGACCTTGGCGTCATCCACATGGCACTGGTGTTAAGCACAGGCAGAATGCAAGAGTTGTGGGGTTAAGAAGGCTTCCTTCCTGATTTCAGAAGGCCTGGGAAGCCAGGTAGTGTGATCCTGGAGGGAAATGTGTGAAGCTGTGAGGGTGAAGCCAAAGGTGCAATGGATACCCCACAAGTTTGAAAAAACCAAGAATGAGTATTGTCTGTGAAGACTTGCAAGGAGGGAGTAAAGCCAGCCCAAGAGAGAAGCCATGCAAGATACAACCACCAGAAGTGCCATAGGGGTGACGTCACTCAAGCCCTTTGTAGCTCACAATTTGCCACAGATTGCTTTGGTTGCTGCATATGGAGTTACAGGATTTAATGTATGCCCTGATGGATTTTAGACTTGCTTTGGTCCCAATCCTTTGTATTCACTTGTATGTAACTTCTGGAATGAAAATTTTTATCTTGTGTCATTGAATATTAAAAGTGTTCAACTTTTCATTTGTATAGGGGCTTGCAGCTAAAGGTTTGCCTTATATCTCAGGGGAGACTTGGGATTTGGAGTTTTCAGCAATGCTGAAACTGTTAGGATTTTGGCAACTTTAGAGCTGGACTAAATGCCTTTTACAGAAAGAGATATGCATGAGTCTTTGGGAGGGAGGGGTAGAATGTTACTGTTCTAATGTAATACAATACTGATAGACTTAATACTGGTTCTTAAGGACTGATAAATTTGTGTTATTATGTTCAAATTGTGAAATGATAAGATTAAGCATGTCTTTGTGTCTGGAAACTGGCTTGAAGAAATATGTCTGGTTGCCAAATTGACAAGGAGTAGATTGTAATGTTTGATCCACTGTGTCAACTTGAAAAGTTTGGAAGCTTAACTAAATGACTCAGCAGTTCTATATCCTAGGGTGTAAGGGACCCACCCTATGTCGGATAGCCTGCTTGTAATATAAAAGAAGAAAAGAAACTTGCTTTCTCTCTCTCTCTTTTATTTTGTTGTTGCTGTTGTTGCTGTTGCTGTCTTCTACCACCATGAATTGTTGTGACTCAATCATGCCACCCTGTCTTGGGGACAACTGATTACAGACTGAGACCTCCACAAACTGTGAGCTAAATAAACCTTTCTTTCCTTAATTTTGGGTGTCAGGTACTTTGTCTCAACAGTGAGAGAAAAGTAACTAAGATAACAATCATACTAAGAAAATTGAGTCTAGAGGTACACCTATTCCCGTGTGGGTATTAGACTCCTTTCGTTAAGTGGATGTTGGGAGAAATGAAGCAAAATTAAGAAATTTGTTTGCCTTTCATGCACGTTTGCTTTTGTGCTTTTTCCTTGGGAGGAGCACAGCTCTCTTGGCTCATACAGGAGAATGGAGGACTTACAAACAGGCTGTCTCTGTTTAAATTGAACAGCTAAGGGACTCTACAGAAAGACTCAATCCAACCTTCAGATGCCATATAGGTCCAGCTAAGAGCAACAGTTATCCAGCTAAGCTCAGTCAGGCAATATACTGCCTTTATATACACTAGTAGACTATAATCATAAGTGTCTATTTATTCTTTTCCAAAAAAGATGCTTATTTATTTTTAAATGGAAGGATAAAATAATATCCATTTACCATGTATAGCAGCATGATGCTTTAAATTCACTAATGTAAAATGACTAAATGTAAGCAGTTAACATATATAATACTTCATAGAATTACCATATCTGTGCTGAGCCGATTTTATACCCATTCTCTATTTTAAAGAATGCAGTATATTGTTAGGTATAATTCCTATGTTGTGCAATAGATCTTTTAATTTTATTTCTTCTATCTTGCTGGAATTTTGTGATCTTTGATCAACATCTCTGCACTCACTCCCCAACCACCTAGTTCTTGGCAACTTTCTTTTAACTCCCTACGTAAGTGAGATATTGCATTTTAGTTTCCTCTTAATCGAAGACCTTGAGTTTCAAGCTAGGTTTGCTTCACACAAATAGTTGACTGATGGAGTGTTTAAAGTGTGTCAGGAAATGTGCTTTGTTCCTGCTTTACATATATTATGTTGTTTAGCATTTTTGAGCATATTGGCACCCTGATAAAGGAAGAAACACTGTGTTTTTGAAAATTTCAGCCATACATTTTTACATGGAGAAATGGACCCCAAATCATTTCACATACCAAAGTCACAGCTATGACGGAGTGAAACAGAGATCCAAAGGGAGGCAGTCAACATCAGATAGTCTATGTGCATAAGAATTCATGTCAAAGGAGTCTTGTCTATTAGAGACTTTTCTCTCTACAAATTGTCAGGATTGCATGCTGAGAAAGGGACCAAAAATAAACTATGCTGAAGAAATATAGAACTTTTCAAAATGTGTTATAACAAGAAATTTCTTTTTAATCTTTCCCTTTCCCTACACACCACTGACATATACAAAACTCCCCAATACAAATACTTTAAGTAATGAAATCCCAACTTCTATGCTTGTTTATATTCAGAGTCAAAGTGTGCCAGGATAAACACGTGCCTGCTGCTGCGGGTGGACGAGAGTCCCTGGGCCTTCAGGATGCCTCAGACTCATTTATTTTCATCACCAGCAGTTTGAATTGTGTCTTCCCCCACCCTTCTTCCATCATTCATCACCACTTACAGAAAGTAGGACAAGAAAATAAAGGCTGCCACTCTGAAAATTTCAGACATAGTATGGGTTGGGATGCGTGAAACCTGAACTCTTGGACTTGCTCCTACAGCTAAGAAACTTAAGGTTGTAAGGCAAGACTGCACATCTCAAGCTTTGATTTCGTTTTCAGTGTAATAGAGTCAACACTAACCCTGAGACCCTCTGAAACCCATGCATTTAGTCGTTCTTTCAAAACTCAGTTACTGTAGCCTAGGTGTGTAGCAATGGCAATGACACCATGGGGAGGCAGAGAGAACAAAGTCAAAAAGATCCATATTGTATAAAACATGACTTCCTGCTCAGTTTTTCCTTCCCTAAGCTTCTTAGAACATAAAGGACTTACTCAAAATCATATTAAAACTTAGCATAGGCCTCTAAGCTAGTGAAGTTGGGTGGAATTTTCATTCCAAACATTTATCACCAAATCTTTAAATATTTACCAAAAATAAAATGCTGTTTAGTGGGAAATTTTTCATCTCCAAATTGTTTTAAAACCATTTGTTTTTAGTTAAATACACGTCAACATGAAAGTCAATCACTAAGCATTTATTCCGTATAAGAAATGGGATGAAATCTTACTGAAAATATGGATGCAAGGGTAAACCAAATTACATCTTAGGATCATTTTGGCCATTCCTTCATATAACGAAAATGGAAATCATGGATACAAAATTTTAAGTGACAGTTTTCCTGTTTTCTTTTTTCTCTTTTAGCAGTTTTATTGTGGTACAACTTCACATACCACAAATTCACCCAGATAAACTGAGTCCACAAGGCAGTTTTCTAAAGTTGGATCATGACCCCATATAATGTTGATATTCCAGAGGAGGAGGTGAAAAGATAAAGTGACCACCAGCAGTTTCAATGTGATAGCCCATAAATTGAAGCCTGAGTCATTGGCTCTTAGACTACAAATCCTAATCCTTGAAGAGGATAAGATGTCAGAAACATGAAGAACCTGAGAATCCCTGGAAATTTATTTCCACAGTACTACTGCCTGCAAGCACTGCTTTTGGCTATGGGCAGTAGAAGACCTTTTCTCTTAGGCCTTGATCCAGAGTCTTTATTATACTCCTCAAGGCAAACGTCCATGTTATTTATCCATGGAATTTTCTTCCTCTCAGTTTGAGATTTGCTTACTCTGTAATTGTAGAATAATTAGCATTGTAGTACTAATACTACAACATTAGCATTGCACCACTTTAACAGGAGAATTATAAGGTCATTGTAAGGACATAGACCTAGTATATATAGAACAACTTCATTGTCATTTTCTCAGAGACAGCCTGCATTGGATGGTTATTTCATAAATTGTGATAAAGAACCATTCAACCTGTTTCATGCAAAAAGTGTCTATTTTTTTTTCCTGAAACAAGTAAGGAGATCTAACCAAATCCATGGAAAATACATAAATAGTGTATCACCTTTTGTGTCAGAGTGAGAAAGATAAGGCCATAAAACTAAATAGACCTTGATAGTAACCTGAGCTTTGATATTTATCAACAAGTTACTTAGTCTTTGAAGCTTAACTCATCAGTTTTCTTTGTAATTTTCCTTATAGATTTTTGAAGGTTAGAAGCGGCAGGCATATTGTACTTAGAACAGTTCCTACTATATAAAAAGTACCCAATAAGGGTTCATGATTGTTACTATTTAGAAAAACATGATATTTACCTCAAAACCAGATAAAAATAGCTTTGTTGGGATATGAAGCTGTAATCTTCTTTGGCTCTTATTCTAAACAAAGTATAACTACACTCATACCTAGAGCTCAATAACAGCATCATTGCTGGCTTTATGACTAGTAAAGTTTGACTATAATTTGTGAACTTTTAATCATTTCTCCTTCTTACTCTTTCTACAAACATTTGGGAGCTGTCTGTAGAGACTTCTGACACTCAGCTAAACAGGATCATACAGAAACTTGAGGAACAGAGGCCTCAACATTCCCTCCATCAGGCCAGAAGGTTGGAATTCTTCAGACCTAACCTTCACGTCTCTCGACCCTCCAGATATATAATCATTGTTTCTGTTAGGCATAGAGGTAAAAGAAGGAAGAGAATAGCACAAAATTCTCCATATTTTCCAGGAAACAATGGAAACTTGACTGCCCTTTGTATTTCATGTTTTGAAGTAGAAATAAAATGAAAGGAAAAGTGACTTCTTTTGGGATGTTTTGAGCAGCATGTAATAGACGTTTAAACTCAAACAGGCTTGGACATTATTATGGACACAAAAATTGAAATGAGAAGAAATCCAGAGATGAGCTGAAGTTTGTGCTTGGTGTTTTCACCGTCAGGGTCACTAATATTGGCATCAGCTAGCTCCATCCTGAGGTAGGATGTGCCCACCAATAGCACACTGAGCTCTGTTTCCTCATCCATGACTTTCAGTGGGCATAAGTTTAGCTTACAGTCATGAAAGTTGGAAAGTGTATCTCTCAGCAGTGCCCCCAACAAGATTCTGTTTGCATCAGCCCAGATGTCTTATCTCTGCTTATCTCTGAATGAACTGAAAGGAAGGAGTTAGATTAATTATCTACTGTGGAACAGACATTAGGAAGATTACATTTTACTATGAAATACATTTCTCTAAAATCCATAGCCCAAGATGCCAGATTGAGGTATACATGTCTTATTTTCTTAATATCAGTAGTGCCAAACTCAATATTCTAAGCACACGTTATACTATTTTTTTTGTTTGTTTGTTTGTTTGGTACTGGGGATCAAACTCACAACCTCGCACTTGCCAGGCAGGCACTTGTGCCATTGAGCTAAATCCTGGCCCCCAAAACTCAATATTCTAGAGAGTGAACAAAAGCTAAAAGTGAATATTTCTTTTGAAAGGAAAAATATTTTATTTGAAAAGAAAAATTATTTTATACAGTGAAGCACATAAATGTATACTGTCACATCTATATAAAACATCATCTTACTGTTTATAGAAAATAAGCACATGTATTTTCTGAAGGAATTAAAATTTTTGCTAACTATATAGTCTTTTCAAGGCTTATTTTACATGCTGTAAATCATTCTTACACTCTTCCATGCTTGATGTGTTGGTTAACAGAGATGATGATGTATTTCACCAAGTTTATAATGTACTTGAAAATTAGTTCCTGTGGAACTGAACAGATTGGGTTCCATTTCAGCAGTGCTTAAGTGTGACATGTTTTGATCCAAAGAGTTTTATTTTCCCTAAAGAGGAAATATGTATGTACATCAAACAGTACTTAAAATATGTGTAAAAGTAAAATAAAAATGATTCTGCATTATAGGCATTAGATTTTCACAGAAATTCTCAAGAGTTCAAAATTAAGAGTCATTTGTGCACAATGTACTTGTTTTATTGTAAGTTGTTCTTCGGGAAATGAAAAGACGCATGATATGTATCTGCTGTGCTGTCCCTCTTGGCCCTTTGTATTGAGCGGCTAAACTTGCTAATCTCGCCAGCAGACTCCAGCTGAAAAGAACACCCAAGGCTAAGACGTATCTATATGTTCTACTTCGTACTAAGGGGCTGGGTTATGTGAAATGTGATACAAGTATAGAGTGAATGTTTAAAAAGTAAATTACAACAGTAAAAGACACATTGCCATTAATCTTCCTCAGAATACACTTCTTCAGTTTGAGTACACCCATTCCATTATTCCTGCCACTTTCTGTAGCAGTTTTGGAAGTCCTCTTTCATAAGTGTGTTTACTACCAGTGATTAAAACTACAGTGCATTCTGCTGTCAAGTGCCAGCCAATGGAAAAGCCAGCTAGTAAAAACACTACGATGTGTCTTCACTACTTTATGTACAGGGTCTGGTACTGTACAAGTTCTGGCTGTTTCCCAAAGTCAAACTGATTAAGACAAGAAATGTCTGAATCGATTCAGGACGTTGAGGCAGTCACAGAATATGTAACCAATGATGCTCACGTAGGAGGACTTCCGGCATTGCTTTGGAGAGTGGCAAGAGTGAGGTGGTTTTTTTTTTTTTTTTTTTTTTTAAGGTATTAAAAATCTAGGTGGAGTATCTTGAGGAGACAATGTCTTTTACTGCAATCATTTAAATTTTTTAAAACTTTTACCATAGTTTTTGATCACATCTCTTAGATAATTACAAAAGACATCTTCCCAATGGGTTGATCAAAGAGAAGGGAGTTTCTGGGAACTCAAGAACTGTTACATTTTAGCAATATTCAATTCTTCCTATTCTCTGCGAAGAACTGTGTGTGCCAGTCTTACCAGTAATGAAACCTAGTAGAGTGATGTATCCAATTGCTAACATTTTCTCCCACTTCTGCAGTAATATTTTACTAACAAAGCCACCGCTGGGTGTTAAATTTCTGAAAATATGACAAAGCTGTTTGTTTCCAATTTTATTGAATAATTTTCTTTTATGTTGAAACACTTGTTGCTTACTGTTAAATTTTAATAAAATATATTAATAATGTTAAAAAATATAAAAAAGTCAGTTGTTCTCTAGGTAGGGAGAGCATATGGTAAGGACTTAAAATTTTGCTTAACGTAACCACAGTTTTTAAATGGCTTTTTCCTTCCGAATAGCATATGGTTAAATTTCAAGTGATAATAGAAGTTGTTTTATGAATTTAAATGTCCCATGCATGGAATTCTTTCACAAATGACCTTTTCCACTTTTAAGTGGGTTCAGGTCTTAGGCATATGTCAAGGTGTTGCTGGTCTCCAATTATTTTGCAATGCTTTTCCTGCTCTGTTCCAGAAAAAGCAGTTTCTATCTTCTAGAAGAGAGGCTGGAATGGTTGATGACTAAAATTATGTCCAGATGGAAGTCTATGTGGTTTAATGAACTGCTGTGACATTATTTAACTAACACAGACAACTGTAAGAGTAAAATATTCTATCCATACACAACGCTTTCCTTTGTATTTGCTTATACTTTACACATTTTTCCCTTCTTTGTGCCTCTGTTTTATAGAGTAGTTATCATACTGTGTTGATTTTTCCCCTCATGAGTCTGTTTTCTCTAGGAGATTGAATAACACATGATAATTCATGCAACAATGATTGTAGAAAAGACAGTTTCTACATGAAAAATTTATCATTACATGCTTTTATCATAAAGTTAATGGTTGCTGCATACACACCATAGAATATAATTTGCTGTTACTCGTGTAATAATAGTTATTATATTTATGGTAATAGCAATGATTATTGCTGAGACTTTTACACTTGGTTGGCATGGGCTAGGTACTTACACTTTCTTATATAAGCATCACAATAACCCTATGAAGAAAGTGCTGTGATTATCATACTATGTACTCTTTCCAGATGAGAAAGCTATAACATGAAGAACTATAAATTACACAAAATTATATAGCTATGAAATGGCAGATTGAGATTTGAACTTGGGATTGTCTGCTTCTTGCATTTATGCCTTTAACTCCTTCACTGTACAGACCCAAGGGTGAGAGTGTCAAGGCTTCTGAGAGGAAAGAGACTGTTGCACATTTGCTCATAGCAGAGTCATTATCTCAATAACTCTCCTAACAACTCTGAGAGACAGGCATTATCATTATTCCTCTTGTGTGGATGATGTGACTGATGATGACAGGAAAAGTACCTTTTCCCAAATGCATGTTAGGAAAAAAAATCATAAAATGGCCTTGCCCAACTCAGTTTCAGCTACAACCGCAGAACTGAAAACCATCTGTGCAAAAGTTGCAAGGACCTTATCAATGAGTCTTCTTTTGTTAGCCCATTTCCTGCTTCCAAGATGTGTAAAGAAGGTGAGGAGTTGGTTGGGAGGGAGTTTAGTAATGGGAACTTCCAGAGAGAATGCCTTTCTAGGAGTGTGAGCTTTTTGAATCCTTTTTCCAGGGATAAAGGAGGAATGTGTTCCCTTACTGCAAATGTAAATTGACTAATAACAGATTCAGAAACCATATAGATAACATATGTCATGAATGACAAAAGGACTGGTATCTTAAGCCAAAAGAATAACAAAATGGCATAAGAAAGGAGGAAAGGTTGGGGTGTAAGCAAAGACAGGGAGCTCCACAGAGAAGGCTTGTGTGTACAAATTTCACATAATTCCCAATGTATGTCCTTCCCTTGGGCAGAATAATCGGCAGATTCATTTCCTTACAGGTGGAGAGATGAAGGCTACTTTTTTTTAAAGGTACGATAATGTTTCTTTATAGCAACTCCAGGCAGTCTGGAGACTTCTAGAAATTGAGAAATTATCTAAAGTTGTCATGACATGCTGGTCAAATTATTTGATCAACAAAACAACAGTTGTTAAAATATTATTTACTTCTCCTTTGACAAATCATCATAAACATGTGAAATAGTGTTAAAGATTGTAATAATTTTCATTACATCGTAGATGCAAGTTAAATATCCACAATAGTTTAAACATTTTCCATGCAATTTCTAAGGATAGTTTTAACATTTCCATGAAATTTATAAACCAACAGTGATTATATAATGATAATGAACTTACAACATAATGATAGGCCATTTAAATGAACATCAATGACTGATAATAAAAATCAATAGAACAAAGCCTCTTTAACTCAACTTCCCCAAACATAGATCTTGTAAAAATGTTGCAAGTGATTTGTTTCCATATTGTCAAATAATCACTGAGCAATATAATAGCATAAAGTGCATGTATTTTAATAACACAAATTGGTTTCAAAAATTTCACAAGTTCTCCACAGAGCAGCATGTATAACCATCCCTAAACTTCAAACCGATGAAAAATTTCTTTTTCAGATACGTTTTCCTAAGTGAGACACTTCCTTCGACTTGTTCATGTTAGTCTTCCTAGAAATGAGACAAGATTAAAGATTATGAAAAATAAGTAAAGATTATGATACATTTCATTTAGAAAGTCTATTGATGGGCTGGGGATTTAGTTCAGTGGCCTAAGCACCTCCCTGGCAGGTGCGAGGTGGTAAGTTCCATCCCTGGTACCAAAACAAAACAAAACAAAAACAAACAAAAAAAAATCTGTTGACATCTTTGTTCCTCTGTGGTGAATACTGTAAGAATTTAGGAGTGGAGAGGACTACAGTACCAGCAGCAACATTTCTTGAAATTCTCTCACTGTCCCCTAATCCTTCCAAGACATCTACGGAGAGTCTCAAGTATGAATCTGTAAGGAAGTGAAGCTGTGTATGGTAGTGCAGTCATAGACGTGATATTACTCACCACTGTTAGGGTTTTCTGGTGCAACAGAGAAGCAAAAAGAAAAAAAAAAGAAGAAGAAGAATGCATTTATTGGGAGGACGTGAGAAGGAGCACACAACCCATGGCTGTTGGACTATGTCCTTTGACCAGACACAGGGTGGGGTGGGGTGTATATGTGACCTCTGATGAGAAGTGGTGCATGGGGTGGGCATTGATGGCATGTGAGGAACTAATTGGAGGTTGCAATTTGGGCCAAAGGGGAAGAAGGAGGAAGTGGCCATCAGGATAAGTGTTCCTGCTTTGGCCTTCTACCATGTTAGACCATCGCCATAACTGTACAATAATTTATGCTAGAGCAAAAGTCATTCAGCCACATGTTACAGTAAGTCCCCAATTTATGGACATTCCAGTTGCATTCACAGATACAGATGAGCCTCTCATTTTGAATGTTTGTAGATGCAAACAAATTGCAAAGTAGATCCCATGTCTGCCTGACATCGTCACAGCGGTGCTGCTGTGTGCTTCCTGCAGTGTGACAATGGACAGCAGTGCAGTGCTCAGTCAGCCCAGAATGCCCGGACACAAGAAGAAAAGCAGTGGTGATGTTGAGGGGACTGCTAAGAAGCCCAAAGCATATACACTGTATATTGGCATCAAAGGTGTGTGAGACTCACTTGGTTGGATTTACAAATGTTTTCCTGGAATAGAACTCATTTGAAAGTCAGGGACTTATTGTCTTGGTAAAACAAAATAAAACAAAATCAAAAACAAAACAGTTTTTGGGTCTGGCCCACACATAAGGAGGTTTTATTTATACAGAGATGTGAATACTGAGAAATGACAATAAATGGGATCTCCATTGAGTCTGTCTGTCACACTGCCCCCATTTTTTAATCCAGCTCTGTTAATTTTTTTGGGCCCTGGGGATGTGAACAGAGAATCAGCACCACAGCTCCAAGCAGCACCTCATGAGTTCACTCCCTCACCCATGTGACTGCTACCATCAGGGGAACATTTCCAAAACAGCTGTTTTTCCGAGGAAAATGTGAGATTCAGGGAGTAAGCTTGGATGCATCTGTGGTGGACTGAAAGCCGATGGTCAACTTAAACACCAGCTGAACTGAATCAGCATGGTGCTGAGTGCAGATGGTCTATCTGAGGACTGTTACCAGCATAAAAAGGAGAGTTGGAGAGGAAGAGTGCTGTTGTTTGGAGCTGCTGGTTCTCCTGGAGGAGTTTGTCATGCTGGCTTCCCTGATATGAACTCGGCTGTTATCACTAGAGGAGCTCAGGACCTTGCTGCTGAGAATGGCTGTGGTTCACTTTGGGGGAGCTCTGGTTCTTACTTTGAGCTTCTTTTCCTGGTTCCGGAGGTAAAAATGTGTGCTGTTCAATCTCCAGGAGAAGTTTGCCATGCTGGCTTCCTGATATGAACTCAGCTCTTCTCATTGTCAGAGGAGCTCAGGACCTTGTTGTCACTGAGGATGGCTGTGGCACTTTTCGAGGAGCCCCGGTCCTTATTTAGGGTGTTGCTTTTTGGCTCCAGCACAGAACCCTTAGCCTGCTGGCACAGATCCTTCACCCTGGCGGCAAAGACTTTCTGGCTTCCATTGCTGACCTTTGGGTCTTCCAAGAACAGATCTGTGGAACAAACTTGCATGAGTCATTGACATGTGCTCTAGGCCTCCAGTTGTACTTGTTGGAGCCATTGTCATGGGCTCTAGGTTTTCAGCTGAACACATGCTGGTTATTGCCATCGGATCCGGGCTCTTGGCTGGATTTTCTAGATCTTTAGTGTTGTGGATAGATTTCCTACATTTCCTTTGTATTTGACTCCTTGGGTGACCATTATAAATAATACTATAAATTATGTTTCCTGTAGTATATTGTTCTCCTTGAAACCCCTGATTACAACAGCATCCTACATCCCAGAACCTGGTAGAACTTAGATCAGCCAACTTCCATTTCATCCACATACCCATGAGCAGAAATAATTGCTGCACTGAGTACGGGAGTAGTTTTTCAATGCAGTATCTGCTTTAACAATAGCTGAGTATTACGATAGCTGAATGCAAACCTAAAAGACCTGGATCTACCTGGAATTTCATGCTGGAAGGTAGAAGAGTTGATGAAGCATATAGTACTGGTGTCTAATGGAAATAAGTGAATATAATTTATTCCAAAAATTAATTTTAATATTCAGAAAAGCTGTGACTTAAAGGCACTGTGATACCAATTCTTGAATGCAAAACAGCAATGATATTTGGATATTTGACTGAATCCATCGTTATTTCATGATGAAAATGCACTTCTTTTCTCTCTATTTCTCTCTCTCCCTTTCTCTCTCTCTGAGCATACATATAGTATATGTAAAAATATAAGTGTGGATTGGTGTATTTCATATATATAAATGAATGTAAAGATGTAGAATAGTCCTTTCTTTACTCCCTCCTTCTAGTATTTCCCTCCCTCCTTCCCTCTTTCCTTCTTTCTTTCCTCTCTTTCCTCATTCCTTCCTTCTCTTGTTCTTTTCTTTTTTCATACTGATGAAAAAGAACACATTACAAAGGAAAACAGCATAGGTCCTAGAGCAAGAGAGACTCTGGTGGAGATCACAGGTTGTCATAGTTAGGTTTTCACATGTAGTAAGGCAGCAATAGGCTTTACCTCCCGTCTCACCCTGAGAAGTGCATGGAATACCATGGCAAGTGTGCACTGCAACAGAGAATGGTTAAGGAGGGCTACCTGGATGCTGCGTTCTGTCCTCTGCCTCTCTTTTCCTTTGAGTCTACCTTTGTTCTCCAGTCAGTTTAAAGAATTCCTGAAAATTTCCACTTGTGGAGACGATGCCTTGTGTCCATTTGCATAGGCTGGGATGAAAAAGAAAGAAAAACAAACCTATGACAAGTAGGGGAGAGAATCTCTTCTTTCCATTGTTCTCCCTGCATTTTGGCCAAGTAGGTTCTCCTTGCTTTGGCCAATGTGGCACTCATCCTGCTCCCTTTTAACAAAGCTGCTGAGAAGTTCTCAAATATTATCCAGGACCAAAATGTTTATCTGAGAGCTTAGGTGGGGGCTGAGAAAATAAACATGGTGAATGTGTTTGGCATTAGAGTGGAAGGCGCCAGTCCCTCCTTTTCGACTTGTGGAGTCCCTGCTGACACCTTGCTGTCTTGGGATCTCAGCAGGCCTCAGCCTAGACCCTGAGTGGAAGGGGAAAGTGTGGGGTGTTTGTACAGCTGAAAACAAGATGAAAAACCCCAGGCCCCCTCTCACACCCCATTAGACCCTGAAGTCCACGGAGTGTTGCACTCAACACATAAACACTCTGCTTGGGGAAGCCGTGGTCAGGGTGTGAGCGGGAGGGATGGACTCTGAGAGGAACAATGGCATCTCTGTGAGGGTCCAGGCGTCCCCACCCTGCAGCCCCAGGGCTTTGGAAACCCGAATCCTTGCTCCCACCGTGTGCATGTTAGTAAGTCCCAAGGTGTTTGGGGATTGATAATGGGACAACAGGTGAGGAAGTTCCCAGCCAGAAAATGAGTGCTCTGGGGAAAGTTTCTTGCCCCACCATTCCCGTCTCCAGTTAGCAGAGAGGGAGAGAATGGGATTGGAGTATGGAGTGCAGGGTCCTAGCGTACAGATTACGAGGTGTGGACAGCTGATAAAGTTCTCCGGCCTTCACACAGCCCAGTGCCTTTGCCTACATTGTTCTCTATGCCCAGAATATTCCCCAGTTGCATGTATTTTCTGTGGGGCATACACTGAGTCATCTCTCTAGACCAAAGTCCCCTGTTCCCTCCTCATAAAGTCTTTTCATCTCCTGGTTTATACCGAGTGAATTATCTCACCCTCTACTCTGTCCACACAGCATGCTAAGAGCTGACTTTTGCAGAAGTATTTTTCACAATGAATTAGGATTTGTATGTCTATACAATTAAGAACTGTCTTCTCTCTTCCTGGGCCCCTGCTTGGTTTACGTGGCTTATGGGAAGGGCGAATTGGCTTCTTGCTGTACTCCCAGACCTAGCATGGCTTCTGCTAACCAGCAGAAGGGTGAACTGGCTTCTCTCTTCCTTCCCATAAGCTGCACAGACCATGCAGGGCCCTAGAAGACAGAAGCAAGTTTGCCCTTCCCATAAGCTGACTGGCATGCAGGCTGAGAACCAGCAGTCCTCTCCCTCCCCTCCCCCCACCCCAGTCAGCACCAGTTGGTTCAGAGGACAGGTTGAATTGATAGCAAATGAGGTACAAAAAGCAACTGAATACTTGTGTTGCTTGATTTACTTTGTGGGCCTAAAGCTGGTAGTCTGAGCATCTATTGGGAGGATAGCAGTATGCAATATGGCAACTATGGGGAATTTCCTTCTGCCTTGTTATTGAAATCCAGTATTGTTCTCATTGTTTTGCTTTGTTCCAATTTATTGTTCTGTTTTATTTTATGTTCTGTTTTGATTGGCTTTATTCTGTTTTGTTTTGTTTGATTTTACTATATCTGATGGTATGAACAACTACCATGAAGATAACAAGACATACTATGGCAGCCATTTTTGATTTCTTATTAACCTGTTTTGAAGTTCTGTACCACTGTCACTGTTTTGTTCTGATTGGCTTTATTCTGTTTTATTTTGTTAGGTTTTACTCCTTTTTGAATCAAAACAAATTAAGATTTGCATGTCTATAGCCTCTTAGCAGATAAGCATGTGTTTGAAAGTGTTGCAGTGATTCAGACTGTTAGGAATTTGTACCTTAATTTCTGCATTGGTGGCTCTACATATGCACTAGTATTTTTGTTGCTAATGTAGGTTGAAACAATGTGTCCATGTCAAAACCCCAAGTATCTATGCATGTAATTTTATCTGGATACCAGTGTATCCAAATAAAATGAGGTACTGGTGAATTAGAATGAACCCTAATATCAAAGATGGGTACTATATTTTGGAGCTTGACTGTCTCCCAATCAGGTTTCTAAAGTCAAGGTCCACTGAGTGGTGCTATTGATAGATTACAGAAACTTTAAAACTTAGCACATAGGAGAATCTTCTGGTCATTGTAGGTGTGCCTGTGAAGGGGATTATGGGAACCTGGATAACTCTACCCTTTAGTTTTGGCTGGCGGGTCATGAGGTGAGTGGATTTTCCTGTCCTAGTCTCCTGTGCTGCTTCATCAAATCTACCAAACAATGGGCCCAAGCAATTAAGCGATAAGCAACAACTTCTGAAACTGTGAGCCAAAATAAACCTCTTCTCTTTCTAAGTTAATTATCTCAGGCATTTGCTGTAGTGATGCAAAGCTGACTAGCAGAACTGTTGTCCTTGGAGGGGGACTTACAGAAACAGAAATGTGCATGGGGAGAGAAGATGGTCTGGTGAAGGTGGAGATAGAACCTGGAGTGATGTTGCCACAAGCCAAGGGATGTTTGCTATTGCCAACAGCCACCAGATGAAGAAAAGGGAAAGGAAGAAAGGAAGGACTATTCCCTAGAGCCGACAGACAGAGTATGCCCTGCCAAGACTTTTTTTTTTCAAGCATTTATCCTCTAGAACCACACAAGAATAATTTTATGTTGTTTAAGCAACAGAGTTTGTGGCAATCAGAGACTAATAAAACTTTGACTCTCTTTACATTTCTAAAGATTAAGAGGATATTTTGATCCTGTTTGTCTTTCTTGGGTGATAAAGTCAAAATTTCAGTTTGTGTGTCCTTTTCTACAGGTACCTTCCTCATAGTCAGTGTGAATCTACAAGTCTCCTATAGTCAAAGCAGCAGCAGCAGCAGCAGCAGCAGCAGCAATGCTACTCTGTCTGTCTGTTTAGATTAAGGACTCCACACACATACACATTTCACAACTAAATTCCTGAGTACCAGACTCTGCTGTTGCTGTCTCTTGACCTCAAAGCCTTGTGCTCATCCTTCAGCCTGATAAAATCAGGGTTTGTCCCCACTTTTAAATTGAATTCTTTCTGTGAAAGTAATGAATTTCCAAGCCCTATGGTCTTTCTTCTATTTTCTTTTGGTTTTTTTTTTTTTTTTTTTTTTTTTTTTTTTTTTTTTTTTTTTTTTTTTTTTTGCCTTTTAAGAAAACCTTACTTTGTCTCTCTGGGTAACATCTCTCTCTCAGAATACATTTTTGATCTAACATTCTGGACAATTTACCTGGACAATTTAAGCTCATAATGTTCACATTTTGGTTTATTGTCTTTACTCAGACCATTTTTTTTAAACACCCCAATATAGAGTAATGACAACATGATGCACTCAGTAATTCATGCCATAAATGTATGGCCTACTCTAAACCATCTGTTTCATCATCTTTCCACATCTAATCAATGGTGGACCTCCACAAATGCCATGTCTTTAATATATCTAACCTGTATAACCTCTCTACTTCCTCACACTGACTTAACTCCTGCCACCATTATCTCCCTTGAATGACTCCAACGACTCCCTGATTGGCCTGGCTGAGTGCATCTTTTCCTATTTAAATCCATCCCTTCTGCTGGAACTGAAATGAGTTTTGTAAAATGAAGTCAGATTATGGCATTTCCTTCACAATACTTTTTAGTGTCTCCCTTTAACCAGTTATAGATGAGCTACTATGGACTGTTTTGTTTACTTTTTCAATCTCTTCTTTGTCCCTTCTTTCCTCTCTTCCCAGTTTTACATTCAAATATATATGTATGTACTTTTGGTTCCAAAATAGATGTTTTTTCTGTGTCTTTGTTTTCATTCTTATTTCTTGGTCAACAATGTCCTTTATTCATTACCTGCGGAGTGAAAAGGTAACATCTCCTAAGACAAAGAATCATCCCTTCATGAAGGCTTCCCTGCATGCCCTACCCTTATGTAGGATTATCTCAATATTTTTACCCTTAAGATCTCCCATAACTGGTCAGATCATAGCATCAAATATAGCACTTTGTCTGTTTATGTGTCAGTTTTTCCAACTATAGTGTGAAAACTTTTAGAGCAAACCTGTGACTTACTCAGCAACTTGCTTCTCTTGTTCATCTTCAGATGTTACATGCAGTAGGCACACAGTGAACTCATAAACAAGTGGACAAATAAACAAAATGCTGCATGAGTGGATGAATTACTAAAAAAGCAAAATAATTTCATCCTATTATTCTTAGGGTCTATTTGTTTATACCACAAAATCATGTGAATCAAACATGCCTTATAAACTAAATAATTGTATATTGATAAGCAATAAAAGATTTTGCACTAATTTTTTCTATCTTTTTTTAGTATGTTTTTGCAATGTACAGTAAATGCATTCACTGTGAGTGAGTTGGTGAATACACACATTATATCCTCATGCTTTTTCCTTTCCTTTCCTTTCCTTTCCTTTCCTTTCCTTTCCTTTCCTTTCCTTTCCTTTCCTTTTCTTTCCCTTCCTTTCCTTTCCTTTCCCTTCCTTTCCTTTCCTTTCCTTTCCTTTCCTTTCCTTTCTCTCATCCCCCTTATCCCTAGATTGCCTTCCCATCCTTTCAAAGAACCTACTCTTTGGTTAATTGATCTTCCTTTTCCATCCTCTTTCTGATTAATAAATACATGGGGTCCTGTGAGGGTAACCAGGTTTAGGACAAATCATAAGGCGGATTAGTATCTTTGTAAGAAGAGAGTGAAATCTCACAACATCTTCAAACTCACATACTAAGCAATGGCCATATAAGCCTATGTTGAGGTCAGCATGTGTAACCCCCAAAGAAGTCCCTCTCCAGACATTGAATCAGGTGGCGCTGGCTGTGTAAGTCACACAGCAATATTTTGCAACAGCAGCCTGAGAAGATGACTGAACAATGGAGCCTCTATTTCTGCTCCATTGTCTTCGTGAAATCTTCAGTGAAGCCTTACTTTGAAGCTTGCTTTTGAGGGATACATAAAAGAGAATGAGCCTCCCAAAACACTCGCTTACATGAGGATTACTTTGTTGTCTCAATTACCATCAACTCTTGCTATCATAACCAAATGCATCTCACCAAGAAGTCAGAGACTACAATGGAAATGAATCAGGTTTATTTGTCTCCTTATATCAGTTTATGGCTTTAAAGGGAAATCAAATAACCATATTTATAGAAATAAAGATCTATTGCCTTTTCAGTATCCTGTGTGAGACAGTGATATGTACAGATAAATATGTATGTACATCAACAAAAACATCCCTTAGCCTCCCTTGCTGGTAGTGACCATGAGTCCCAAAGGAAAGTTATTCAGTAAAGCCTGTGGTGAAGCTGTTTACAGAGGACAGATTCAGCTGGGAGGTAAGACTATCAGTAGGCACTGTTCGATTCCTGTGGCCTGGAATGCAGAGACAGTCAATGGAATTCCAGTGGTTACTTTGTGATCACGATGTCACACTGAGAATAAAAGTCACTTGACACAAAGTAGAAGTTACTTATGTCTTACATATTTTTGGAGTGTTACTGTACCAGTAGAGTCTGACTGTTTCTATGTTGTTCTACCTAAAGAAAAAAAAACATTCTTTTGGGACCCTATATTGGGAATGATCAAACTGAATCCTCACTGACACCACTCAGTGATTGGTTCATCTCTGCCTCTATAAACAGTGATGGTTGACTTATCTTCTATCAAAGATTGGTGGAAACCAAAGAAACCAAAGAAACAAGTCCAGTAATTGCCCCTTAAATATAAAAGTATTATCTACTACTATATTGGTGCAGAAAGAAACTGAATCCACACACAGAAAATATATGTCATCCACTATGGACAAGCTGTACCAGGAGTCTTCCTGGGATAATACCTTTGCTCTTAAAAATGTCCAGTTAGCATCTGTCTGATATGTGGCTTGTGAAGGGCCCTCGATAGAAATCAGAATTATGCATCAGGTGGAGCCATGACAGTGAAATATGGTCTCTGGCCCTGGAGATGGCAGAGAATTTGTCTTGTTTGGCTTGGGCTGGGAACCTGGGAACATGTGTCTGGCAATTCCAGTGTTTTACCTATCTCTCTGAACAGGTCTGACACTGTGCAAATGTCGTGAGCACTGATTTGGAGGTTACACACAGCATTTTGTGAACTGGCAAATACTTAAACCACAAATAGTAAGAATGGACTTTCCTGGGTTGTAGCTACAGTGTGAGGCACAGATCTTCCACAATAGAAATTAAATTATGGGAACTGTTCCTTCGTTTCGTTAACTTAATGTCTAGATGAGCAAAGTACTGTAGTTGTTAGTGAATGTTCATAAATATAAAGAAAGCTTTTTTTTTTTTGGTATCAGGGATCAAACTCACAACCTTGCACAACCTCACACTTGTCAGGCAGGTGCTGATATCACTGAGCTAAATCCTCAGCCCTAAAGGAAGATTCTTACAAGTGCCTACTATATCATACTCTGTGTTTGATTAGTTAATCCATCTATCTAAACAGACATTTAAGTGAGAATTTCTTCTGTGCTTCCTACATACCTAATCAAAATGTATTTTTACTGCCCTTTTATCTGTTGGAGCTCCTCCTCCTCTCTAAAATTGTAAGCCCATTAAGGATAGGACAAGCACCTTATTATTTTTAATCTTCCCTGTGTAGATCGATAATTATTTAAGGGGTTGGAAGTCAGGTGTCCTAGATTTTTACCAGGATTCAGTTAATTCCATTGTAAAATAAAGCAATTTGACAAGAGGATCTCTATAGAACTACTTTTTTAAAAATTTATTTAAGAGAAAAAAAAGATACATGTAAGAAAGACAAAAAGCAAAAGAGACAAACGACTAGAGTGAATACACAACAGTAACATTACAGGTTTACATAACAGGATTGTAGAAACTTGACAATGGTTGCAATATTGTGTATCATTATCTTCAAAATGGTTGTTTACATTAACAGATATAGACATGTAAAACAGATTTAATCATATGAGCAGTAACCGTTCTTTCTCAATAACTGATACATTCAGCAGTATGTTCATTTTAGTTATCTTACATATACATATATACAGATTTATATCTTTTCCTTTTCCCTTCCCGTTTTCCCCCTTTTTCCTCCCCAATTACTTTTGCTCTTTGAGCTGCTTTTCACCCTTACATAGTATTTATTACAGATTTTGGATCATACATACTTTTTCAGTTTCTTACACTAGGAGACAATACGGTATTTACACATGTGGGTTTGATTTATCTCACTTATGAGTATGGTCTCTATAGAACTACTTAATTTTGAGTTTATGTGAAGCAATCAATGCCTATCTGCTCAATGAATTTATGCAAAATACTCTCCCCATGGTTGCAGTTAATAAATATAGTGGCAAAGCGCTCTGATACCTTGAATAGAAAAAGTGTATGTGTGTCAAAGGAGTCAAATGCCTGACTTTTGAGAGCAAACCTCTACCCTTCCCTGACCCAGGGTTCCGTAAAGATGCTATGTAAGCAGAGCAAGCCATTCTCACAGTGAGCGTGGGCACCTGGGGGCCACACTGCAGTGCATTACGGGCGGTTTATGGAGCACATCATTTCATAATGTGAGACAAAGTGGCACCAGGGGCTCCGATGGCTGCAGTCCAAGTGGACCACCAAGGCGAGAAAAATGAAGGGAGCCCCAGAAAGGGAAGTCACAGGCTCTTCTCCTCAGAGCTTGAATTTTTAAGTCCTCAAAGTTCTTTTGCCAAAGGTTTTTCTCTAATCATTTTACAGTTTATGACTCTTAAAATAAGACAAGTAGGCATTCGTTTGTTCATTCAGTCATTTACCGAATCAGTATTTAACCAGTGAGGATTTGAGCTCCTACTAAATGTCAGGCAATGGGACAGGCGCAGAGGTTACAGGGTGAAGAAAGCTCTGTATAGTCTCTGGAATGGAATTTAGAGTCTACCAGGAGAGGTGTATGGGAGGGGAAAGCGTGTGGTGTGAGGGTGCACTTGGGAAATTTGATTTTTCCTGGGGACCCCTTTCAGAACCTTAGGCCAACACCAACATGATGATGAAGAGGGTAGGAATGAGAAGAGCTGGTCAGAGAATGCGACCCAGGAACAGAACTCTTTTCTGTTAACAGAGGATGTGTACTTCTGGAGATACTAAAGACAAGATTGAAAGCCAGAAACATGGTTGGACTCTGATGATGCCGCGGAAGTAGATGGTGCCAGGTGTGTAGGTCATTGTCCATTGTTGTAAGAAAATGTCTGAAGCTGAGTAATTTGTAATGCAAAGAGGTTTATTCAGCTCATGTTTCTAGAACTCAAAGGCATGGTGCTGGCATCACCTCAGCTCTAGTGAGGCTCTCACAGCAGTTGACACTGCACACATAATGCACAAGTGCGTGCAAAAGGCAAAGAACACATGACAAGAGGCAAGGCAGGAAGTCAGAGTGCAAGGAGAGGCTAGGAATGACCTCCTACTAGGATCCAGCTTTTCAAAGTCCTGCCACCTCCCACGTAGACACACTGAATACCAAACTTCTAAGGCATGAGCTCCTGAGAGAAACACACACACATACACATACACACACACACACTCACTCACACCACAGCATTGTACCTTGGGCCCCCATGGCGTATGATGGCCCTATAACACAAACTGCATTTGTTCCAACTTCAACAATCCACAATCCTAAATTATTCCAGGATCACTCAAAAGCCCCAGGCCAAAGATTCCTCTGATATTCCAGGCAAACTGTTTCAGCAGTGAGTTCTACAAAAATAAGGGTTGAAAAGTTACATATCTCCAAGGTAAAATGATGGAACAAGGATACAATGAATATTCCTAATTACTTAAAGGAGAAATAAGCAGTCAAAAGGGATAAAATGCTTAAACAAAGACTGGAATTCAGCCAGGTAGACATTTAAAGTATCAAGTCCTGCGTGCTCTACACACTGGGGCAAGATGAGGCCCCCAAGGTCTTGGACAGCCAGGCTCCTATGGCTTTGCTCTTCTCAGAGCTCATGATTGCTCTCTCGTAAGCTGCAGGTTCTCCTGGTGCTCCTTGCTCTAACTTTCAGAGTCCCTCCATGGTTCTACTTCTGGGGCTCCATCAGCCATCACCCCTCAGAGCACAGGTTGTGGCACTGTGCAAACTTCTGCCTGCTCTTTTCTTCGAAATAGCCATGGAAGCTGTCCTGATCCCATAACTCTGGTCTTCTGCACACCAGCAGAGTCATCACCATGTGGATATTATTGAAATCTGCTGCCAGAAAAAACTACATATGCATTTGCTTGAGCTTATGATACGGAGGTTGCTTTAAAGATTTTTGAGATGCCCCTTAGGCTTCTCTCATATTGTGCTGACAATGAAGGTTCCTAAATGTATCTGTAGCAAGCAAAGAGAGTGTAAATCAACCATGATTCACTCTCTGCTTGTTTGGAAAGTCACATGAAAAATATCTATATACGTCTGTTTAGATATTTCAAGAGAAAAATTTCTCTTGAAAATATTTAAAGTCATTTAAAAATTTTACCCAGTAGTTTACTCAGAAGCTACTAAATCAGAAATTCCCAGCTTGAGTGATTGCAAAAGCTATACTTTCAAATACTGGTTTCTTTCTATGTTACCCAGGATACATACTTAATAATACACAGTTACTGTCCTTTTGATTTGGGAGTTTGTAAGCTCTGAGACAGAGTTTCAGTCAATATTTTATTTTCTAAACAAATTAAAACTTTTTGGCACATATTTCTCTCTTTAAGACATTTCTTCATTTCCTATGAAACTATTTTTCTCATTTCAACATATTAAGATTTTTTACTCTTTCTAAATAATTCAGAAATTATGTTCCTTGCTCAATGTAAATTTTGAAATAAGATGGTGAATGTTTTACTTACATTAAAATAGTCTTGTTTAGCAATAATGTTTTGGGATACATTTGAATTAGTATGTCTTGAATTGAGATAAAACAAATAAAAAAGCATTCAACTTGAGTTTATCAGAAAAATTTCTCTTGGAAACCTTCAGGTTCTCACAGAACCTTTTTTTTTCCTGTCAGCATTGGAAAATAGAATCAAATACCTAATAAATAATATATCCTGTAAAGAAGCTTGATAAAATATTTTATCACAGAAGCATTCTTATATACAGTCATTATTACTTATTCATGATACCTCGTTAGGTCTATAGACCATGTTGTATATAATTTCCATGTACAATCTTGGAAGATATGTTATTTGAAATTCAAGAATAGAGATATTTATGCAGCAAAGACTGCGCCTAAGAACCTTATTCTCTCTTTAGTAAACCACCTGGAGGTTGCAGGTGGTTTACTAAATGTGATGTCACAGAGATCCCAGTATAGACAACACTGGCCAAGGTTCTCCATATCTAAGCAGAATCCCTGCTTCTTCCTTTTGGTCTCATGATAAATAGCCAGGAAGTGTATAAATGTGAGAGGAAGATATTACAGCCATGACTCAAATACATTTCTGACTCAGCTATCCTTGTAAAATTCATTGTCTCTGCAAAATATTGAAAATGGGCAGCAATGGCCCAATGATAATGGCAGTGGCTAACAGTCTGAGAGTTGTCATAACAATGATGATAGATACAAAAGACTTCTTTATTTTGTTTGATTACATGTAATTATGTAAGAAACTGTAAAATACTTGTCAATACAAAGAGGTAAGCTATAGATATGCAGCCTTTGAACAGAATATGCAGTAGCACACCAGACATAGATTGGCTATCCCAGCATTATTCTACTTGAAATTCAGTGCCCAGATATATTGACATTCCACTGTGTAGATTTTTCTCAAACTAGTTGTCCATGGAACTACTTTCATCCTAGCAGTTAACACGAGATAGTTTTGAAAAGCTAATGAAAACATCTTTTGTCTATGTGTCTTAGTCACTTTCTTATCGCTGGGACATCATACCCAACACCCACAAAGGAAAGGTTAATCTTGACTCACAGTCTCAGCACATATTTAGCTAACTCAAAGGCAGAAACAACATAATAGGACATGGTGGAAGAAAACTGTTCAATTCGGGCAGCCAGGAGGCAGAGAGTGAGGAAAAGAGCTGTGGAGGGAAATATACTCTTCCAGATCATGCACCCAGCAACTTGCCTCCCCTCACCAGGACCCACCTCCCAACTACAAGTCAGCTATCTCACCCCCTCACCCAATTCTCTTCCAAAAGGCTCACCTTGAATACATGCAACTCTTGGGGGACATCAAGAAATGAAAAATAGCATTCCACACCCTGTCCGCAAAAGATTCACCTGCTATTCTCTATGAACAGTCCATTTAGTCTATCTCCAAGAACTGTCAAAGTCTTAGCAGTTCTAGCATTGTGAAAGAATTCAAGTTCAACATCTTCTCTGAATTTTAAGGCATATTCTTAGGTGTGAGCACCTCTAAAAACTACCAAGAAAGTTCAATTCTGCTGACGTTCAATGGCACTGGGTAAGCATTCCCATTCCAAAGAAAGGAATGGAAATATAGAAACAAATGGGATTCAAACAGTACCAAAATCCAACATGGCAAACATTGTAAGCTCCATGTCTGCCACTCAGAGAAAATTGCAGTGAAGTGCAAATTCCAAATGGCTGAGGCAGCCCTTTCTCTGTGGCACTGGCTTGCCCTGGCCTTCAAAATTTCTCTGTTGCCTGTGGCCTTCCTCAGCAGATATTCCACATTCTAGGGATTGGCACCACACTTTTGACTTCACTCTTACAGCTTCAGGCACTAAACTCCTCAAGATCACACTGCCTGGCGTCCCAGGCCTTCTTCTAAAATCCAAGTGGAAGTCTCCTTGAACCCACAACTTTTACAGTCTGTGTGCCTACAAAACTAGCATGGTGTTGCTGACACTGTTATGCTCACAGCCCCCTGGGATCATGCATGGGGGGGCATCAAATCGCCAGGCTGGCTCATCTCCAGGAAACTCGAAGTTGGTGGTGAATGAGCTGGGCTCCCTGAATCTCCCTTTTCAACTGAACACTTCACAGTATTGCACCCATGAACCTGTGAAAGCAGGGATCACAGTGATTGTTGCAATCTCAGCCAGTCACCTTTCTGCTAATTCTGATGCAAAGCACTTTTCTTCTTTTTAATCTTTTCACCAACTTCACTCTCCAAGGCACCACCTTGGCATTTTTTTTTCTTTTGGCCAAACTGAAAGCTTTAAAAAATTTTCAGCTGTGCCATTTTCTGTTGGTTTTCAATATAGAACTGGCTCAAAACTCCTAACAGTAAAATGGCACAAACTGAACATTGAGCTTCCTTAAATTTCCTTTGCTACATTAATAAATCCTCCACTCTTAATCTCAGTCTTCACAAAGTCTCAGGACAAAAACAAAATATAGACAAATTTTCTGCCAGAGAACAGCGCACATGGTCTCAAATCTCATGGCCAATGATGTCTGTGTTCTCAAGTGAAATCTCCCAAACCTGGTCTGTACCGTCTGCATTTTTATCAGCATTCTGGTTTTCTGAGCTTTGAAAAGAATCTCCCAGTAAGCTCATTTAATAGCATTGTAGGAGTTCTCTAGCTGGCATCACCAAATCTTTTCAGGCTCCTCCCACAAACCACTTTCAAAGGCTTAAACTACATGGCCATGTAGTCACAGCAATGATTTCACTCTCATTGTTTGCACAAAATAATCCACACTCACAATTTAAAAGAGATGTTTGTTCAGAAGTTTCAATCCATGAATGGCAGGCTTGAACACAGAAATGACATGGCAGAAAGGCCTGGATAGAGGAAAGCTACTTATATCATTGTGGCCAGGAAGCAAAGAGAGAAGGGAGGAGTCATGGAAAAAGTTACACCCTTCCAAGTCACACTTCCAGGCACCTGCCAGCCCTGCTCAGGCCCCTCCTCTTAACAGCAATGGTGCCCTCACAATACAGTCCTCCTCCAAAAGTGCCTCTTAGGAGTGCCTGTGGCTCTTGGGGGACATCAAGATGGGGTATAACACCATGTGATGGCCTCGGATTGAGACTTGACATAATTTCCAAGTAAGTTTGTATATTCTTACAGAAATTCACTGACAAAAATACAAATAAAGAGTAAATTAGAAGAAAGATATATAATGAGCAGGGAAAAGTTTTAATAGTTTCACAAATTATATATCCCATTGTTTTAAAAAATATTTCAATATATATGCTAGATTTTTTCATTTATACTAAAAGTATATTCATCGAAAATAAGCTTTGTGCTATTACTGTACCTTTCCTTTTCTGTAAGCAGGCTTTTGGTTTATATCTGGTACTGAGTAACTACTTGAGTATAACAAAACACAGTGTAGTGAATATTGTCATTCTCCTATTATTTGGTTAGGAAAATTTAGTTTTTCATAAAATAAAGAAATAAATGGAAGACTCACACATTTAGATTTTCACTAAATTTCAATTGCAGTCCAAATTGCTTATTATTATCTTGAAAAATTATACTCTTAATAAATCTTGAATTTACCATATGAATAATATAATTATATATTATTATATTTTATTTTTGTAATTATAATTTCAAATTTCTTCAACTTTAATCTAGTTAAAACACACATACAAATGAAACCTTGAGTCTCTCTAGACTTTGAGAGATTTTGACTCTTTTATAATAAGCTTTTATAATAAGCTTTACTATTAAACTATTATGATGCTTATTGTAACTATTGAGGTAATATATCACCTTTATTGTTCTGAGATTTTGTGAGTGAGTAAGATTAAGGTAATAGACTAAATAATCTGGTAGAAAACTTCGAAGGCAGCCCAAAGTTCAGAATGTGGCATGGTACCATGCATTCCTTTTAGTTAGATCTACCATGTAAATCTGGAGCAAATGGAAGCTCTGAAAGCTTTGGCAAGTTTTCAAATTTGCCAGAAAGGAAGTTCATGAAAATTTGGAGCCAGAAAGAGCATGACTGATGAAACAGTGAATTAGAAGGAAGTAAGTACATGTTTCATTTAACAGAGTTCCGGGGACACTTATTCACTCAGGGCTAAATAGTGAAATACAGGTCCAAGTTCAAGATTAGTCATCCAGGAAATCAGAGACCACTGTAGTCATGGTCAAATAGGTTCATCTACAGTTCAAACTGGCAGCCAAACTCAATATCAACCACATTTTGCTGTTTTTCTGGCATGCAGAAAGCAAGGATTATGAGACCATGGAGGTTTCCACCCAGATTTCAAAATGAAACCTGGGAATCCAGGTAAAAAAATGTATGGCAGTGTAGCAGACTCTTCCAGGAGATCATGAGAGGGCAGTGTGTGAAACTGTGAGGGTGAATTTGAAGGAGAAGTTGAGATCCCAGGAAGTTGGAGATGTCAGGAACCTGGGACATATACCAAGGAATGCCACAGGCAGTGCCTGAGCCAACCAAAGAAAGAGGCCCTGTGGACTGTGAAGAGCAAGGCCATAGAGATGGGACTGCACAAGCCTACCTGAGCTCACAATGCACCACAAGTTTCCCTGAGCATTGAACATGCAGCTACAGAACTCAATACTTACACGGCTGAACTTTGGTCTTATATTTTGGGCCAACTTCCGGTATTCCCCTATTACCCTCCGAAGTCAGAAGATGGATTCAAAGAAATACACTCACTCCACTGAGTATACAACATTCCCAGAATTTTGTCAAGCATTGTCTCAATAAGGAAATTTATATAACACTGGCATCACAGAGAGTAGAGTCAATATAAGCAAATTAGAAGGTTATCCTATGTACTTTAGGAGTACAAAGTCTAAGAGTGGAAAATCTTCAGATTCTGAAGCTATGGGAAGTCTTCCTAGTAGAAGTGATAGCTGAGTTACTAGAAAAAGAACTCGGAGGAAAGTACTGATCTGTGTGAAACTGTAAAGGGACAGTGGATACCTTAGCAAAGCACTTAACAGTTCAGGGTCGTTTGGAGGAAAGGCAAAAAGTGAGGTTTGGATATTGGCTTGGGGATGTCTGGTTACAGAGCCAGGAAACAAGGCCTTATTATTTCTGGTCTTCTTTCTATGCATTTATCATTACATGGAGCTTGGATGCAATGAACTCTAAACTCTTCAGCTGCATTTATGTTGTTCTATTCTATACCTTCTCATTCAACAAATCAATACTGAAAACATTTGATGTGCTAAACACTGTTTTAAATACTTGAGATCAAAATAAAATGAAATAAAAATGTCTTCCCTCAATGAATTGGCAGTTTGTTTGTGGGGACTTACAATACTCAAATCACACACAAGCTGAGTATCCTTACCCAGAAGATCCAAAATCTGAACTGTTTTGTGCACTCACACAATGCTACAGTGGAAAATTCCACATTTGACCTGATGTGACAGGCTGCAGGAAAAAAATGCAGCAGCACAACACATTTTATTCCATATCTCTAAGGGAACAACACCCCACCCAATTCTTTTAAGTGAAATATACCAAATTTGTTTCATGGAAAAATTATTAAAAATATCTCATAAAATTGCCTTCATGTTATGTGTCTAAAGTCTATATGAAATATAAACAGCTTTCTTTTAGACTTTGGCCCTATTCCCAATGTATGAATCTTTATGTGCTAATATTTCAAAATTTAAAAAATAAAATTATTTTTATTCCAAGTACTTCAGATAAACAATACTCAGCCTGTAATAAATGAAAAGGTAGTAGGTAACAATATATAAATATGTTAAACAACAAACAGAGATGGTGCAGATTTCAACTTTAAAGCAGGTCGCCATGAAGAACAAACCAAATCCACACTGCCTTATTTGGATTTATAAAGTCATTCTACTGAGACCACCATAGTACTAACACAAAGACAGACTGACACATGGTGGTATGGAGTACAGAATACAAACAGATCCACATGAAATTAGACAATTTTGACATAGATATGAAGGTAACTTCTGGGTGAAAAATTGTCTTTTCAACAAATTATGCTAGAAAAATTAGTAGTCTTCATGGAAAAAACAAAGAAACAGCAAAAGCATTTGATCTCAAGATCCAGAGCCATAAAACCGCTTCATCAAAATATGTACTATAAAATTGTCATGGCTTTGGAATTAAGATTTCTTAGGTATATAAAAACCGTAAGAAAAAATTTATAAGTCTCATTGAAATAAAGTTGTAAAAATCCATTCTGTTTCAAAAGACACAGTAGAGAAAATAAAATGACCAAAAACTGGATAGAAGAAAATTTTGTGTGTCAAATATCTGGTAAATACCTTGTTACCAGAAAATATATTGAGACCACTCAAAACCCAAAAATAAAATATAATCAAATTACAAACCACTTTAACAAAAATTACCAAAAATAATTGACAGCAAGTAAACACATGAAAAAATACTCAGTATTGTGAGTCATTAGAAAAATGTAAACTAAAACCACAGTGAGATCATTGATATACCTATGAGAACATCTAAAATTAAAAGGACTAACTAATCACACCAGATGTTGGCAAGAATGTAGATAAAGTAGATCTCTCATACACTGCTGGTAATGCTGGAATGTAAAATGGCATAATCACTTTGGGAAACAATTTGGCAGTTTCTTAAAAAGTTAAACATGCATATACCATATGATTCAAACATTCTACCCTTAGGAATTTACCCAGAAAAAGAAATGTCTGTAGTGGTGGATTTCCCCCGTTTCTTTTCAAAAACCAAAACCAGGAAAGCTCTCAAATGTCCATCAACAAGGAAATGGATTATCAAGCTGTGATATTTCATTGTAGCAGAGTACTGCACAACCATACAGAGACTGACACACACAGAACCTCAGATAAACCCAAAATACTGAAGCTTTGTGAAAGACATTAGGCACAGAAGTACATACTATTGGATTCCGTTTATGCACATTGATACACAAACACAGAAAATGTGAAGGAAACTTACTAAAGAAACATCAGGACATTCTTGGGGAGGAAAATGCTGCTCAAGAGGGGAATGGAGTAGAATAGAAAGGAATGATTCAAATGTGGCACAAGGGAACTTTGGGGTTAACGAATATGTTCATTGATTTCTTTGTGGCGATATTTGCTTAGCTCTAGTCATGTATCAAAACTTATCAAATTGTACACTGCAGTAATGTGCACAGTTTATGATATGCCAATCAGATCGCAATAAGGCTGCTGGGTAAAATCTGGTCAGGTTGGATCTTACCCAGACAGTGACAATCGAGCCGAGTCTCGGTGAAATGAAAATGTTAGGGGGCGAGGGTGAACAGGAAGTACAGGGCACTAACCCAGGGCTGTGTCAGTCAGCCTTGGAAACACTGGAGATCTTGTGGCTGAGCACAGACAGCAAGAAAGGAGCACGGATAATGGGATCCCACGGCGGATGGGACTCGGACGCTGGGAGCCTGAGGATCACGGGAAGGACACTGCTTCTTGTTGTGAGTGCAATAGGGATCCACCACATGTTTTGAGTCGGTATCTTCTTAAAAGCATACAACATGTGCACAAGTGACAATTGCGCTGAATAGAAGGTATCAAAGGGAAAGACTTGAATTTTGGAGTGTCCTAAGAGGACTATTCAATAAATCAAGACGGGGACAGTGGAGTCTGGAACAAGAGAATGGTCATCAATGTCAGAGGAAATGGCCAAATTATGGAGATCTGAAGGGAGAACTTCCAGTTTAGCTGACAGGTTTTGTGCCATAGCAGGATCTTAGGTTACCAGTAAAAGCAAAATGACTGGCATTATGGTGGATTGATTGAAGGAGGTGAGCACTAGAAAGGATCATAGTTGGTAACAATCTATAAGACTCCAAAATTTTAAAGGCTTCAAGCACAAATATATGATAAATGTGTAAGTAGATAGGGATGTTAATCACCCTGTATTGATCATTACACATATTATACACATACTGAATCATTATATTCCACTCTATGAAATGTGCAATAGGTATAATTAAATGTAAAATTTTATATTAATAATTATTATTTTAAAAAAGGAGAAAGAAAAAAAGCAAAAAAGAGCACTCCATATTTTTTAGCCAAAGCTCTGAAATTAAAGCACTCTGATCAAGTGAAATAGGGACAGTTCTAGGTAGGGCAGGTTTGGGGACAGGGCAGAGCAGTATCATGTCTTGGTTTGCATGGGGATTCCACTGGGTAGGGAGTAAGATAAAGACATAAATATACACCTGTTTCTTGGTTGCTGGTTGATATGACAAAGAATGACTGAAAAGAAAGAATTCATTTCTGATCATATTTTCTTTATAAATGCAGTCTTTGAGAGGACACTCGGAAGATGCTCAACTGAATCAATTTTCATTTTCTCAGACCCTAACTTGATTTATCTGCCTATTCTGAACCAAATCGTTGTTGGAGCTTGGTGATTACCAAAAGTAAGTAAATTCGTTGGTTTTGATAACCTGGTAGAAAAAGGTGGGAGAAAATTTCAACATTGTTCAGATAAAACCTGAGAACTAAGGCAAAATCCTACTTAAGTGCTGAAATTCCTGGGAGGAAGTTAGACCACAGAGTTCCAAAGAATGTCCTAGAGAAAATAAAACTAACCATCTGCCCTGATGTTAATGTAGCTTTTTCCCTTCCCACAACAGAGAGATCTTTAGATGGGCTGCTGAACCTCCTGATTCTGAGGTTGCAGGGAGTCGAGAATACTGGGGAGCAGAGAAACCTTCTGTGTGGGGTCCTTGTAGGAGAATAGATACATCCTTAGCTTCCCATTCCAGTCATGGGGACGGAAAATATTTACTTTGCTCTGTTGCCACTTAGGATTGTAACTAAATCCCAGCAAATTCCCTGAGAAAAATTACACCTTTAAGGGAATCAAACTGTCAGAGAAACAATAGAACTGTCATAAATAGCCAGCAACTTGAAGAAAATGATGAGAGAATTTCAAAAAGTCATGGTTTTAAAGTAAAAAGAAAACTAAAAAACATAACAGCGTCAACAACAAACACATGGTAGGCAAATTGAAAGAAAGAAGACTTGCTATAAAAAATCTGAATTCATGACCTACATAATCAAAGGAGAAATCTGTCTGCAAAGACACAGAAAAATAACCCAAAGATATGAAAGACATAAGGGAAATAATGAGACATTAATGATCTGAAATGCAAGTAATAAGTTTTCTACATAAGATCAAATATATCTACATATGTATGTATTTATGCATGCATCTATCTATCTATCTATCTATCTATCTATCTATCTATCTATCTATACACAGAGAGAGAGAGAAAGACAGACACACAGACAGAGAACAAAGAATAATCCTGCAAGTGCCATGAGACATTCTCTGGAACTGTAAAATGACCTGAATCTTCAGAATGGAAGGGTAGTTTGACAAGAAAGGATTCACACAGTACCTAGACATCTCCTGGCAAAATTCATGATCTTAAGTAATGAAGATAGCCAGATACATGAATAAATACATAAATAGATTGATAGGTGATAGATGGATAGATAGATCGATAGATATATGGCCTCCAAACACAAAGGTGCTTCCACTTCCAGAAATAAGGAGTAATTTAGTTACAAAGGTAAATAAATCTATCTCACATTGGCCACTTCAGTGAAAGTGAGAAGCAGGAGATAGGGGAGTAATGTCTATGCACTTTTATGAGGAAATACTTGTGGCTCTCTGCTTATGTATCATAACCTGGCAGAGTAAAGGCCAACTATTTCCAGCTACTGAAAGATTTAGAGGGTAACCATTCACAGATACCATTGAAGACCTTATTAAAAAGAAAACTCTGAACAAGGAACAATTGAATTAGAAAAGTGACCCCAAAATTGAAGTTGACAAATAGGAATGGAATCAAGAGTGAGCCCTTACTCTTATTTTCCAACTGTTTCTACTTTTCCTGTAATAATTTGTAGAAATACTTCAAAGCATTGTTTCCAAAATGTTTATGATAAGACTCAGAGATGAACCCCTGAGTAATTTCATAAGCCCAGCAGCCTAAAAATCTGATAATCAAAATTTCAAAAGAGAAGAGAAAAATATCACAGGATTCAAACAAAACCAGTTTAGCTCAAAGCATTAATAAACACTACGCTAAACCAGTAAATACATAAAGTCAATAGCAAATACAAATGTTGACCATATATAGAGAAAACAGATTGAAGTACATGAGATCATATTTGATAGTCACAGGGCTGGTGCTTATTCAAAACCTAAGGGGAAAAACACCTGATGACAAAATAGGCTGTTGGGCCCACTATGAAAAATGGACACATGGATCTATGGCATTGCTGGGTGTAGTGCACTTGAGCACTCGCCTGGAGTCCATGAGGGCCTGGGTTCAACAATTACACAGCATGTCCATGCAAAAAGGAGTGAGGACCTGGAGTCACTTTTGCTATCAACTGACAGTGTTGTCCAAATGGTTTGACACAGAGAGAGGTAGGAGAGAAGTTAGAGAGAAAGAGGGAAGGTAAAGGGTCGAGAATACCAAAAACAACCTATTGCCTAATTGCATGCATTTACTTATATTGAATTGTGTCTGTTCCTGTGCATTGTGTACACAAACAAAAAAACTTAGACCAAAATGTTTTAAGAGATTAAAGTCTAAATTATGTGATTTCAACCAAGATAGTTTCTGCATAGATCAGGACATAGTCATGTATATTTGAAATTGCCTTTCTCAAATTTACATTTGGTGATTATACATACGTATTGGGCACAGCGCAATAATTTGATACAACCACACAGTATGTAATGATACAATCAGGGTAATTACTATTTTCTCCTTAAATATATGCTTTTTTTTCTGTTGTTATTGTTTAGAATATTAAACTAAAAAGTGATCGGTCTATGCACTGGAGACCTGAAGAATCCAGCAGAGGACCTGGATCCCACAGCAGTGTCCCATAGGTTTGCAGCCGGAGGCTTTGAGCCCAGTCAGTGGTGGAAACTAGAAATTCTCGGCTAGGTGAGATGAGGAATCTATTCCAGGAGGTTGAGGGGTCTGCACTGGAGCCAGGAAGCAACACCAAAAGCCAAGACCATAGTACCCCTGAATGGAACAGCAGCCAACCCTAGCGACAGCTAGGACCTGAGCTCCTCTGAGGGCAAGAACAGTTGAGTTTATGTCAGGAAAATCAGCCCCAGTCAGCTTCTAGGAAATCAGCAGCATGCAGTCTTCCCCTTTGTTCTCCTTTTATGCCAGTGGCAACAATCCTCAGGTGGGCCTTCCATGCACAGAACCAGAACACAAATGTTGCTGAGTTTTCCAAATTAATTTTGTGCCCTTTGCTTCAGTTCAGTGGGCATTCCCACTTAAATTGACCATTGTTAGTCCAACTCAGGGATCACGATTCTACTCTACACCTATGAAATCAGCTGCTTTATCTTTCTCATATAGGCAGGAAATATTTTTCCCATTCTTCAAGCCTTCTTTTCCTCAGTTGATTGGGGTTTTTTTGTTGTACTAAAGCTTTTCACTTTAATAGGGTTGTTTCCAAGATCTGGCTATTACAAGTTGGGTTGCTATAAACATGGATGCACAAATATCACTGTGGTATGATGTTTTCAATTCTTCTGGGAAATATCCCAGAAGTGGGATAGTTGGGTTGAATGGGATTTCTAATCCTAGTTTTTGAGGAATCTCCACACTGATTTCCACAGTGGCTGCACCAGTCTACACTCCCACCAACAGTGGAGAAGAGTTTCTTTTTCCCCACAGCCCCTCCAGAATTTGCTATTGGTTGATTTTTTTTATCTAGACCATTCTTTCTGGAGTGCGATGGAGTCTCAGTGTTGTTTTAATTTGCATTTTCTGAATGATCATTGATGATGAACATTTTTTCATTATATTTATTTACCATTTGTATTTCTTTCTCTGAAAAGTGTGTATTCATCTCAGATGACAATTTTAGGATTGGGTTCTTGAATTTTAGAGGCCTGGTTTCTTTTAATTCTTTATATGTTTTAGATAGAAGTCCTTTGTCTGATGGACAATTGGCTAAGATATTTTCCCAGTTCATTGGTTTTCTTTTCACTCTGTTGGAGATTTTTTTTGACATGCAAAAACTTTTTAGTAAGATGAGATCCCATTTGCTGATTCTGGGAAGTGTTTGCCATGCAGTTTGAAATTTGTTCATGAACTCTCTGCCCACTTCTATATCATCAAGATTTTTACCTACTTTGTCTTCCAGCAAATTTAGTGTCTCTGTTTTAATATTCAGATCTTTGATCCATTTTGACTTTAGTTTAGTGCATGGTGATAGACGTGGATCTAGTTTTAGTTTATGGCATATAGAAAGCCAATTTTTCCAGCACCATTGGTTAAAGATGCTATCTTTCTCACAAAGTACATGTTAGGTCCCTTTGTCAAAGATGAGGTGGCTGAGTGTGTTTGTAGTTGTGGCTGTGTCTTCTAATCTATTCTATTGATCTTCAGGTCTGTTTTGATTCTAGTACCATGCTGATTTTATCACAGTAGCTTTGTAATATAGTTTCAAGTTGGGGATTGTGATGCCTCCTGCTTTACGTTTGTGGCCCAGAATTGCCTTTGGTATTCTAGGTCTCTGCAGGTTCCAGATGAATTTCAGGAATTATTTATCTCGCTCTGCGAGGCATACAAGTGATATTTTGATTGGGATTGCATTAAATCTGTATAATAATTTTGGGAGAATGGTCATTTTCACGTTGCTTGTTCTTCCTATCCATGAACAGGGAATATCTTTCCACTTTCTGAAATCTTCGATTTCCTTCTTTAGAGTAATGTAATTTTCACTGTATAGATCTTTTACTTCCTTTGTTAGATTGATTGCTAAGTATTTTATTTTTTTGGATGTGATAGGGAAGGGTGTGTTTTCCCTTATTTCTCTCTCAGTGAGTTTGTTGTTTGTGTACAAGAATGCTATTGATTTTTGAGTGTTGACCTTGTATCCAGCAACATTACTGAATTTGGTTATTACATCTAGAAGTCTTTCAATGGATTTTTGGGGGTGTTCTATGTGAAGTATCATATCATCTGCAAATAATGATAATTTTACCTCTTCCTTTCCTATGCTTATTCCTTTTATTTCTTTCTCTTGTCTCATTGCTCTGGCTAGTATTTCCAGAATTATATTGAATAGAAGTGGTGATAATGGGCATCCTTGTTCCTGAATTTAGGTTGAAATTTTTCAGTTTTTCTCCATTTAGTTAGATGTTAGCTGTTGCTTTATGGTATATAGCTTTTATCAGGTTGAGGTAGAGACCACTTATTCCAATTTTCTGTAGGGTTTTTATCATGAGTGAGTTGATTTTGTCGAAAGCTTTTTCTGCATCTATTGAGATGATCATGTGATTCCCATCTTTGGCCTTGTTGATATGGTGTCTTCCATTTATTAATTTGCATATGTTGAACCATTCCTGCATTCCTGGTATGAATCCCACTTGATCATGGTGTATAATCTTCCTATTAACTTGCTGCATTCTATTTGCTGGTATTTTATTGAGGATTTTTGCATAAATGTTCATTAGGGAGATTGGCCTGTAATTTTCTTTTTTGGTTGGGTCTTTCTCTGGTTTTGGTATTAGGATAATACTTGCTTCGAGGAATGAGTTAGGGAGATTCCTTCCCTTTCGATTTCATTGAAGAGTCTGAGGAGTGTTGGCATTAAGTCTTCCCTAAATTTCTTGGAGAATTCAGCAGTGCATCCATCAGGACTTGGGCTTTTCTTTGTTGGTAAGATTCTAATTACATTTGCAATTTCATTAGCTGCAATTGAGTTATTCAGCAGTTTTACATCTTCTTGATTCAGCTTTGGTAATTCGTAGGTTTCTAGGAATCTGTCCATTTCTTCTGTGTTATTGAATCTATGTGAATAAAGATTTTCAAAGTAGGTGTTGATGATCTTCTGTATTTCCACAAGGTCTGTAGTCATTTCACCCTTTTCATTTCTTATTGTATGGATCTGAGTTTTTTCTTTCCTCTTTTTGATAAGGTTGGCTAGGGGTTTATCAATTTTATTTACTCTTTCAAAGAACCAACTCTTTGATTCATTAATTCTTTGTATTGTTTTCTTACTTTCAATTGCATTAATTTCTGCTCTGATCTTGATAATTTCCTCCCTTCTTTGGGCTTTGGACTTGATTTGCTCTTCTTTTTCTAGAAGTTTGAGGTGCAGCATTAGGATGTTAATGTGTGTTCTTTCCATTTTTCTGTTGCGGGAGTTGAGTGCTATAAATTTCCCTGTGAGGACTGCTTTCATTGTGTTCCACAGGTTCCGGTAATTTGTATTTGCATGTTCATTCAAATGTAGATATTGTTTAATTTCTTCTTAAATTTCTTCTGTGACCCATTGATTGTTTAGGAGAGTAATATTTCATTTCCATGTGTTTATGTGGTTATTGTATGTGGCTTGCCCGCAAGCCACAATCTGCAGGGTAGTACCTGGAGGGGGAATGGGAATGAAACAGGGACAGGAGGAGAGAGAAACGGAGACAAGATGAAGGATTCCAATCAAGTGTCTTTTATTGAAAAGTGTATAAGGCACTTATAGAAGAGGGGGAGGAAGCTGTCATCCTGCGGGGAGTGTCATTTCCGGGTTAGGCTGGAGAGGATCATGGGAAATGTAGGCTGACGCACCGGATGCCCACAGGCGAGAAAGGCGGGGCGGCAGCTGTGAAGCTTTACTGCTCTCTACAATTGTAGGTTTTTTGTCATTGATTTCCAATTTTACTGCGTTATGGTCTGATAATATGCATGGAATTATTTCAGTTCCTTTGCATTTGCTTAAGCATGTTCTGTGGACTAGTATATGATCTATTTTAGAGAATGACCCATGTGCAGCTGAGAAGAATGTGTATTCTCATGTTGATGGGTGGAATACTCGGTACACATCTACTAGGTCCATTTGTTCACAAGTTTGATTCAGTTCTGTTATTTCTTGGCTGATTTTTTGTTTGGTTGATCTGTCTCTTTATGACAGTGGTATATTAAGGTCCCCCATTATAACTGTATTATTGCTTATTTGGTTTTTCATGTCTATTAAGAGTTGTCTTACATAGATGGGTGCTCCCATATTCGGTGCATATATATTTATGATTGTAATCTCTTCCTCTTGAAGTTTTCCCCTAAGAAGTATGTGGTGACCTTATTTATCTCTTTTCATCATTTTCGGTTTGAAGTTTGCATCGTCTGCCAATACAATAGCTACCCCTGCTTTTTTTCTGGGTTCCTGTTGCATGGAGTATTGTTTTCCAGCCTTTGATTTCTAGTCTGTGAGTTTCCTTCTGAGTGAAATGTGTTTCTTGTACACAACATATTGCTGGATTTTGTTTGTTAACCCACTGTGCCAGTCTGTTTCTTTTTATTGGTGAGTTGAGACCATTTACATTGATTGATATAACTGATATGTACTGACTCATCCCTGTCATGATATCTTTCTGTTGTTGGTTTTCTATATTTTCTGTTAAATTGTTTGCCCTGCTTAGTGGTTTCCTTTTTTTGTTGTTCTTAAGATTGTAGTTATCTTTGTCTCTTTCTAGAGTGTCTTTCAGTAATCTTTGTAGTGTTGGTTTAGTGGTCATAAATTTCTTCAATTGCTCTTTGTCATGGAAGTATCTTATTTCTCCAACAATTTTTAAAGATAGTTTTGCAGGATACATCAATCTGGGTTGAAAGTTGTTTTCTTTCAGGATTTGAAATACTTCATTCCAAGCTCTTCTTGATTTGAAGGTTTGTGTTGAGAAGTCTGCCGTGATTCTGATAGGCTTTCCTTCATAGGCGATCTGTTTCTTTTCTCTGACAGCTTTTAGTATTTTGTTCTTGTGTGTATTTCTGATTCCCTAATTATATGTCTGGATGACCATTTATTTTGGTTATGGTTAATTGGGGTTCTGTATGCCTCATTTACCTGTATATCAGATTGTCTTCCCATGTTTGGAAAATCTTCTGCTATTATTTCTGAAAATAGTCCTCACAGGTCATTATCATTGACCCCTTCTTTTTCATTGATGCCTATTAATCTTAGGTTATTTCTCTTGTCATCATCTTGCAGCTGTTGAATTGTTGTTTCCTCATTCCTTGTTATTTTTATTCTTGTTATTTTTAAGAGATCTTCTCTTTTGTGATTGTAAGCTCCCATGCTATCTTCAAGGTCTGAGACTCTATCTTCAGCTTCATTCAAGTGGTTTTGCCAACTTTCAATGGAATTTTTAATTTCCTGAATTTCCCTTTGAATCTGTTTCATGCATTCTATTTGCATCTTCTTTTGTTCATTCAAAGTTTCCATCATTTTCTTATGTTCTTCTATTTTTTATCTTGATCTTCTTTAGATACATACAGCATTTCTTTCATAATGATTGTCATTTCATTTTTTATCTGAGAGATTATTTCTGATTTGAGTTCCTCTATAGTTTCATGGAGTTGTTTCTTTACTTCAATTGCTATGATTTCAGAAAGTTCAGTTGTGTGATTCCCAGTGTCTTCCATTTCATTGTCTCTTGGGTTTGTTCTCAGTGGGCTGGGGGATTAAGACTGCCTCTTGCTCTTTCATTTTGTCATTTTCTTCTGGCACCTGTGCGGCTGGGCAGGCAGCCTCCAGATGGATTGCACTGGAACACAGTGTTGGGTAGAACTTCAATTTTCCAATATCCCTGTGGCTAGCCGGGGCACATCCCCAGACTGTGGCACTGGATCCTTGTGCTCTGTGGTCTGTGAGGCTGGCCGCATGTTCCCCTGATGTACTTTGTTGGGTTGCTCTAGGACACTGTGCTGGACAAAGTTTGTATCCTCCCTGTAGCTAGCAGTGTCACACCCCTGGAGCTTGTTGTTGGGGCCTAGAACCTGGCTGTGTAGCATTCAGAATCTCCGCAACCCAGGTGGCCAGCAGAGATGCACCCCTGGGGTGTGTTGCTGGACCTTCTGCCTGGCTGGGTGGAGTTCAGAATCTCCGGGACCCAGGTAGCTAGGCAGAGTGCACCCCAGAGTGTGGGACCACCAGGACCTTGTGTCTGGCTGTGAAGAGTCCTGACCCTCTGGAGCATGGAGAAGGCCTGGGTGTGCCCCCAGTGTAAGGTGCCAGGGCCTTGCTCCTGGCTGGGCAGAGTTCACAACCTCTAGGATCTGCCCTGAGGCCACACCCCTGAACAATGGAACTTGTGCCTTGTATTCTAGTGGGCAGAGCTCAAATTCTCCAAGGCCCTGCAGCTATGCTGGCGGCTCCCTGATGAGCGGCTTTGGGGCTCTGGGCTGGACTGGGTTCAGTACCTCTGTGTCCTGTGAGGCTGGCTGGGCGTTCCCCTGATAGATTGCACTGGGACACTGGGCTGGGCAGAGCTTGATCTTCTGCACAGCTAGTGAGGATTCACTCCTGGAGTGTGGCGCTGGACCTTCTACCTTACTGGGTGGGAGTCAGAATCTCCAGGACTCAGGCAGCTAGGTAGAGCACACCCCAGAGTATGGCACCACCAGGACCTTGCATCTGGCTGCAAGGAGTTCAGATGATTTTCTGTTTGGATTATATGTTCACTAAAAAAGTGAGTTGTTGACATCTCCAATTGCTGTTATATTAGAGTCTACCTCTCACTTTATATTTAAGAATGTTTGCTTTACATAATTGGTTGCTCAGTTTTATATAGAATTCTTTGTGATTATACAGTGATCTTTTTTTAAAATAGTTTTTTTACTTAAAGTCTATCTTACCTGATATAAATGTAGCTACTTTTGCTTGTCCTTCATTTTTTCCTGTGTGGTCATTATGGCTTAAATATAAAAGGTTGCCCCAACATCTCACATGCTCATGAGGGTGATTGGATCACACAGGTGCTGTCCTCACCAGTGGGTTTATCTGTTAGTGAGCTTAGAGTTGACTGTGTTTTCAGGAAGTACACCTTGCTTTAAGGAGGTGTGTCACTGAGGGTGTGACCTAGATGGATGTGTTATTCTCCCTGACTTATTTCCTGCCTTTTCTCTCTTTGTTTCCTGGCTGTCATAAACTGAACAGCTTTCCTCCACAAGGCCCTTCTGTCATACCATTTTTGTCTTGGAGAAGCCAACCATGAACTGAGCCTTTGGAAACCCTGAGCCAAAAAAAGTCTTATATTTAAATTGAATTGTAGAGTCCCAGCAGTGGGAGTGGTGAGTAATACAGTGGTATGTCTTTTCTATCTATGTGCTTTATTCATGAAGTAAGTTTCTGTGAGGCAGAATGACATTGGTTCTTAATTTTTTTTAAATTTGTCTACTTTACATCTTAATTGGGAACTTTAGTCTGCTTACATTGGAAACACATACTCTTGTCATTTGATTTGTTATTTTTTTCTGGTTGTTTTGTATGTACTCTGTTTCTTTCTTCCTTTGTTATTTATTTTTGTGGCTTGATGTTTTTTGTTTGTTTTTTGAATAAGGTTTGCTTCTTTTTTCTCTGTTGTGCATTTGCTTTGCTAGTGAGTATCCTTTCCTGTGCTTTCATGATGGTAGTTATCATTCTTTCACTTCAAGTGTAAGACTCACTTAAGCATGTCTTATAAGGTCAGTGTGGTGGTGTTGACTTCTCTTATTTTTATTTATCTTGAAAAGATTTAATTTCTTCTTTATGTCTGAAAGATAGTTTCAGATGGTGCAGTAATCTTGATGTGTTCCTCATTTCTTTCAGGGTTTTGAATACATCATCCAATTCTTTGCTTTTCTATAAATATTCTACTGTATGTGTCTTGACATTTTTCTTGTGCAGTTTTTAAATTTCTCATTGACTTCTACATTTCCCATTTTTAGTATAATATTCTGTAGAGAAGTCTTTTTTATGGCTTGGCTCTATTTTGTGTCTTGAGGTTTCTGGACCTGGATGTCAACATTTGGAAATTTTTTAGCTATTATTTCATCGTGTAGATTTCTGGTGTCTTTTTATGTATTTTCTCCATTGCAATACACATAATGTAATTTTTTAAAAAATGATATCAGGATGTCTTCATTCCTTTATTTCCCTCTCTCTCTGTCTCTCTGCCCCTCTCTGTCTCTCTCTCTGTGTCTCTCATGTATAGCTGTGTGTGTATGTGTTTGTAACTAGTTTTTTAAACTTATCTTCAAACCATAGTCTCAAGATATTTGTGTATAGAAGGAGTGTGGATAGGGGAAAACAGCATGTGCTAGATTCCTTCTCAGGATAATTCAGTGACTCAGATTCCCTAGCAATATCCTAAATTGGGCTCAGGACCTGAAAGGGCTACAGGCTTCACCAGCAACGAGCAGTTCAAGTGTCTATGGTGTTGATGGAGATCACCAGAGAACTCCCACAGACCCTTTCCCCACTGAGCCAAGCCTTTATTGCTTCAGCTTAGATCTTCACCAGAGAGAAGAGATGATAGGCTAAGGTCCCTCCTATATATGGCCATTGTGTGTCACTGTGTTCTCCAACATCTCTGCCACATCCTCATGTAATTTGTTGCCCTGATTCAAATATTTTGGCAAATAGCTGGAGATTTATTATTATTATTATTATTATTTTGACTTTTCATGTGGAGCAAAGCATGCTGGTATCTCTAGCTCTCTTTCTGATGCTTATACTGAATGTGATCAATATATAAGGTAAATTTGGAAGTCAAAAAATGTGTCACAGTGAACAGTACATTGTAATTAAGACTCTTAGAAATATTTCCCTCAGTTTGGACACACTTATCCAACTGTGCTTGCCATTTTCTAAAGCAGTTCTGAAAGTTTTGTGTCTTTATAGGATATGATGAAAGCCAGGGGGGGTGCTGCTGCCATTCAAGGTGAAGGTGGGCCCATAAAATCACCATGGTGAAGCCTCACCCACCTTTTTCAGTGGGTCTAGCACCATGTGACTTCTGGCTCCTACCCAAAGTAAAAATGGCATGAAAGGTAAATGTTTTGAATTGACCAAGGACATTGAGGAAGCCACAACGGAGCAAAATCAGATGGGAAAAAGGACTTGAAGATGTGCTTCAGAAAGTGGAAAAAAATGATGACGTACATGTGTTCAAAGGGAGGGTAGTGTTTTGAGAGGGACTGATTGGAATATTATTGACTGCAGTCCATTTTTAAAACTCTACCAGTCACTATACTTCTGATTAGACCACATAGCTAAAACTTTGTGCCATTTGACTGAAAGCTTCTCATTTTCCACTACTCCCAGCACCTAGAAACTCCCGTTCCATTTTCTGCTTCTGGTTTTTACTGTGTAGATTTATCACACTAGCTGTTGTCATGTAATATTGGTCTTCCTGTGTTTGGCCTATTTCACTTATCCTAACGACTTCTAGGTTTACCTATGTTGTTTCTATTTTTTGAGGTCAAATATTAATCCATGATAGGTATATTCCATATTTTCTTTACTCTTTCATCTCCTGATAGGCATTGCCTCCATGTCTTAACTATTGTATATAATGCTTTAATGACTGTAAGAGGGTGGATAGAATGTTGAGGTCTCAATTCTACTTTCCTTGCTTATATACCCTGTTATAGGTTGGATCCAGTGTGTTCCCCAGAAGCACATGTGTTGAAGGCTGTATTCCAATATTCCAGTCATTGGATCATGGGGGCTCCAACCTCATTAGTGGGTCAATCCGTTCACAAGTTCATAATTGATAGACTATTGGAAGGTGATGGAAGTTTAGGTGATGGAATCAGGTTGAAGGGAACTACTCTGAGGACTGTTTTAATCCTTCCAATCCCTCACAACTTGCTTTAGTGGACACAAATCATTATATCACTAATGTTTCAAATCTGATTGAGGTTTCTGCTCTGTACCTTGTATGTACATATACATTTTGCATTCTAATTTTTAAAATTGCATGATTCTCCATAATGGTATTGGTAAGGGCTCATTTGCATCTAACAAAATTCTCTAAAGTACAAGGTCCCTACATCTTGATTGATTGATCAAATTGTTAAAATTGAGTTGAATTCCATTTCAGTTAAAAGAAAAGGTATGATTATTTTATTCTTTTAAACTCAAGGTAAGGGAAGGTTGATAATTCATAAGAGGTCAATAAAACAGTTGCAATATCCCTTCCTAGAGTAGTATCTTTTCCTATATCAAAGGGGAAATGATACATATGAAGTAGAATGTGAGATTCAACACAATACCATTTGAGAATTTAATGACAAGACAAGCAGTTCATTGGATACACACAAAATGATTGATCAATTTGTTGGAATGTCTAATGTGTTTAACTATGTGCAAAATGTGGAGAAATGAGTGACATCTGCTGATTTGAAAAACTTAAACATTCTAGGACTCTTCCCTCATCATTTTTCTTCACTTATAGTCACATTAGGGAAAAACATTCCTCATTTTCCAGATGGTAGCATAAATTTTCAGGTCAAGTGATATTAAAAATAGATAATAGCCAGGACCACATGAGTCTCTACAGAAAGACTAAACAGTCACAATGGGGAATATCATTGTTTTGGTTTTCTTTATGAGCTTTTATGTACTCAGCTGCTTCTCAGGCAGACTTCTACTGCAGTGGGACCTGGATCATTCTGAATTCCGGTTCCACATCACTTCCCGTCCTTTACACTCTCTCAGCTCCGTGCCACACAAGTCAAGAGAAACAGCCTCACAGCTGTGCTCAGCCCTGAACGTGCACTCCCCCAAGGTGCTGGCTTGCTTTGGCTCTCGGAATCAGAATTCTTTAAGTTTTGGGTCTGGTTGCTGCTCTCCACAAAGAGCCTGCTATCTCAAAGAACATGGACTTAAAAAAAAAAATGGAAGTGAAAATCAATTTAAATGGCTCAGTAGGTTTTGTTTAAAGATTATAGTGATTATTATGGATCTGAATGAATGATTATTCTTGGCAACATGCTTGATACACATTTCAAATGTTATTCTCTTTTACACATTTCAAATGTTATTCCCAGAAAACTTCCCCAAATACTCCAAGCTAAGTAGTCTCATTGTTTGCACTTTCTAACATCCCATCCCTTCCTTTGCATTTACTTGTGCATCCAAAAAGCAGGACAGCATTCTACCTCTGATCCTTCTTGGTGTCCCTTTCAGAAGCTGGCCATAAAGAAAGGAAACACTCAGTTTGTAATGGCTACATTGCATTATGGTAATCTGATATATGTTTATAATTTTGATGCAATGGGTTGAAAGCCTTGAATTATTCATAGAAGATCTGGAACAATCTTTTTACCACTTGAGTAAAGATTACCTTTCATTTTTATTACCAATATTTATTTGGAGTACTCATTCTAAGAATTAGTACTGAAATCAAAGACATGATGATTCAAATTATGATAGGATAGAACAAAATAATAAGTAAGTCATCTTCAGGGTTCCATAAAACCTGAAACTTAGAGGCACTGTAGAGGTCTCTTTTAGAATATTCTTTCTTCATGGATGAGAAAAATGAAGGCTGAAGTATAAGTAGTTTATACTGAATCACACAGTGAATCAGTGTTTGACTAAGCTAACTTGAGGTTTAAGAAAAGCATTACCTAAAGCTATTAGAAAGATGGTGAGTTTTCTTTAAGTTTCATTCCCATTGTATATCCTTGGGCAATTTATTCAAAATCTCAAGAATTCACTTTTTACATTTGTAATATGAGGCAAAAATACCAATTCTGCAGCATTTGTGTAGAGGTGCAATGAGATGACGAACAGCAAAGTGCTTGGTGCCTGACAGTAGATACTAAATACTTCCTAATCCCTCCAAAAGTCTAAACCCTCACATAATTAAGTGAGCTGTCATATGTACAGGTGCTAGTGTGCCAACATATTTCTCTATTTAGTCACCTTTAAGTATGTGATAGTTCATGTTCAAACACTAGTGTTTTGTCAAGTAATAATAGCTCTTTTTCCCAAAGGTATGTCAACAACAGAGCACTAGTTGAGGACTCTTTTTATAGAAGCGCTCAACAGGGACTACTCTACACACACACACACACACACACACACACACACACACACACACAGCCATTGACTGCATATCAGCAACAGCAGCCCAACCCAGTCTGTGAGATCCTTTCTATAGAGTTAGAACAGTGGTTCCCAGAGAAAGGAGTTTTTAATTAGAATGGTGCATGTGAACTAAATATAGTTGGGGCCAGTTTTGGCACTAGGAGAGGTTAAAGTCTCAGGGACAGTTTTGAGAGAAGGGGAGTGGTTTTCAGTACAAAAAAGAAAGCCAATTGCAGCTAAAGCAGGAGAATAGAGATGGGCTCTGACTTGTGAGATGGCTCAGTGTTGTCCTCATAATAAATCAGTGTTCATTTACACAGAACATATTCTTTTTCCAGTAAACAAACTCTCACACCCAGAACTGACAGTGGTCCAGATAAAGTTACAGTGGCAGAGAGAGAAAGAAAAGACCACTGCCACTAACTTTCAGAAATGCTTACTTCAGTTCTTTTCAAATGTGACATCACTTAGTTTCTTTATAAGCTCACAGAGGTTTGGCACAGGAAATAGTTCTTCAACCCTCCTCTACCCCAATTCTGACCTCTCTGATTCTTCCTCTGAATTCTTGAATGGTGACCACGTGAAATGCCACCCAAATGTGTGGTCTAAGCCGCCTTTGAAGATTGCTGTAATGATCTTTGCTGACTTCTGCCCTGTGCTTTTAGCTGGAACCCCTGGCTGTCTGTTTGCTTTCTTAAATGTTTGCAGACTTGGAGCTGATGAGTTTTAAGTGCCTACAGTGACCAACACCAGGCTCTTCAGTTTGCATTTACTTTAGGTACAGAAAAATGAGAGGGAATCTGTCAGGGTCCGGGACATCCCATCACATGTGTCAGTTCCTTCTGTTCTTTTTTGATCCTTCTCTTATATCTTTCTTCTTTAATCCCACCATCTCTCAGTCTGACATTGCTACTTATTTTTTCAGTTTTATGTTATCATTAGCTCTATTGGGTAGGTAAGAAAATACTTTTCTTTCCAGTTGATAACCATTTTCACTATCTGTTTGCAGTCTTAATATCATAATCAGTTCAATATAGCTATGTGATAAAAAGAAAGCTAACATTTTCTGTATGATTTTAATGTTACATATGATATAGAAAACTGAAAAAACTTATGAAATGCCAAGAAGAACACCAGTATTTTACCATATTGAATAATTACAATTGTCCATTTGGCTTATCTCCTTTTTTCTGGTTTCCCTTAACAGACAAATAGATGATTAAAATAGAGAAAGAACTTTTTTGTAGTTCTCTATATTTTTGTTTACATTACTTCTACTTTGCATAAGTATATTTCTTAAAATCAAACATTCTTAGAAATCATTGCATTTAATAACAATATTTAATCATATAGACACACACATCTATATATAATTACTTCCCTATTTCAGTTAATACTGCTGTCTGATATTTGAGGTATATAAAAATGTGTTGGGCAATTTTCACATCTTTTTAAGTAAAAAATTAATCTATATTTAATGTTTCCTGGGCTATGTTAGTACAAACAAATTTTCAGTGTTAAATATTGTAATAGACTTTTTAAAGAGATCTTGATATATATTTCTAGACAACCCTCTAGGAAATTTTTTCCAAACTAAATGTAAGAGTACTACTAGACAACAAACGCCTCAAATACAAGACATTAAGTGTTATTGTTAAAAATTAATTTGATGTGAGAAATAATGAGATCAGAAAAACATAGAGAGAGTATATTACTATACAGCCCAATTAGTATACATCCTTAATGCATTTACATAACAATGATAGAGATCTTTTCTAGGAAACTTTTATTCTTCAAAATCAATTTTAAAATGCAAAGAGATGATTAGTAAAATGGATTTAATGACCTTTTTAATGAGCTAGTTTCAAAACTAAATTCTGAAAAAATTGCAAAGGAAAGGTATGTAACTCTAATTTTTATGTATTTGGGCAGGAATGAAATAAGATGAAGATCAGTACTGACTTGAAGTTAAAGAAAGAATATTGCCTTACACTTAAAAATGACAGCCACAAGTGTACCAAATACATTTACTTTTCAGTCCCAAAAAGACATAAACTATTTTTTAATATGTTGAACGTGCATAAACCAAAGCAAAACCTATAAGGACTATGAGAAAATCTACAATGTTGAATTAAATAAAGAAGGTTTATAATTGAATGAAATGACGTGCCTGTAAATGAAAATGTAAAACTAAAATGAAAAACTCCAGGATAAGTGAGAAATGCCAAACAATTAAAGACATATTAATATAAAATACAAAGTTAAAGAAATTACTTACAGTTTATTCTTGGAGAATCTTGAGAGTGAGATTGAGAAAGAAATTAAGAGAGCCTGAAACATACAGAGGCAAAGAGCCATGCTGAAGAGCATGAGAAGTTCTAATATATTCTTAGTAAAGTCACAGAACTAATACTAAAGATAACAGAAAAGAGCCACATGAATGATAGAGGTGAATAATTTCTGAGCATTTTTGTAACTCCCAACCACAAGAAGTACCAAGATGGAAAAGGGGAAGGAAATCTTCATCTAGAAATTCATCATTGTGAGAAGAGATCTTAAACACAAGGGATAATAGACTCACGAAGAACTATCAAGAAGGCAGAGTGGACTTGTTAGCACCAAAAGTTAAAGACGAGACAGTTGAATAATTTTTGAATATGCTAGGAAAGGAAATGTTTATTAACCTGGAATTGTATGCATCAGTTGTGTTTTAGATAACAGTGTAAAATGTAAATTTACTGGTTACTTCAACCAAAGAAACAGATCCTAAATAGAAAAATCTCCAACACAAATGGGAATGGCAAAAAAAAAAAAAACACCATTAATTTTGTGGGTAATTTTAAACAAACAATTGCACAAAACAATGATGTCTGACTTGTGTTGCAATATAAAAGAGGACTATAATATGGGGCAAAAAAATAAGTCATTTATGAAATGATGAATGGACTTAAAGTAAACTGAAACTTACTGTTATTATGATTATCATTATTTTATTATCCATTATTATTATTATTTTGGAAGACAGGAAGATATTGCCTAATTTTAAACTTATCAATCAAAGATAAATCATAAAATAATTCCCCTCTAATTACTGTACATGTGTAGAGTATTTAATTTTCAAACAAGGAAAGAGGAAAAGTAGGAAAAGGAGAAAAGTTACCAAAAAATGATTTAGCACTGGGCAAAGGAATGAAGGAGAGGTTTGGGGTTAGCAACTATGCTTTGATCTGGTTGCGGTGGTGTTTATTTTATGAAAATTCATGATGTTGTAAGGGGGTTGGGGTAACTGTCTATGTGTTTGGTATATTCAAAGTAAAATAGTTACTTAAAAATATAGATCCATGGTTTAAAAAGTTAAGTGATTCTGTAAGTGTGTGGGTTCTATTTAGGTAGTTTCTACAGAATGGTCAGGTGTAGTCTCCAAATGTTGGTATCATTATTTCAGTTGCTTTATCTCCTTAAGCTGATATTTGTGTATTACTTAAACATTTCTAAACAACATATTTATTGCTACTTATGTTTTCAGTGTTGTGTTATCATTAACCCCATTGGGTAGGTAAGAAAATAATTTTCATCCCAGTTGATAATCATTTCACTATTTGTGCACAGTCTTAATATCACAATCACTTCAATATATCAATAACACAATTTGATTAGATCAATATCCAGTGCTTGCAAAATTAAAATTAAGTGCTATTCATAGCTGAGCCATGTAGTAAACCATGAAAAAATTTATCCCTGCACAATTTTAAAATTTGAACTAAAATTAATATTAGCCTTTTATTTACTTTGGTTTAAATTTCTACAGACTTCGTTCTAAAAACTTCAAAATTTTAGTAATCAAAATTGGATTTTTTAAAACTTTAAAGTGAAAAAAGAACAAAAACAGTGCTACAGAATTTCAGAACAACGTAACAGAAGATTAACAATGGTTGATATATTTAGTAATGCTATCTTCAAAGTAGTTGCTCATATTACAAGATACAGGCATGAAAAAGCGATCAAACAAGGAAATCACAAACTGTTCTTTCTGATGAACTAACAGAGATTAGTAGTACAATTATCTATCTTGTAGTCTTTTCTCTTCTTTCTTTTCCTCTTTCTCTCATCACAGTTGTTCTTTACTTTTGGGCACTTTCTACCCCTTTCACTTATACAATATCTATTTTATGTCTTGGGTCCTATTTATTCTTTCAGGTTTTTACATTAGGGAAACAATACAATGTTTGCACATGCGAGTCTGATTTATTACACTTATGAGTATGGTCTCAAGTTGCATCTATTACCTTTAAAAGTCTCAAGTTTATTATTCATGATAGCTGAGTAGTACTCCATTGTATAAAAGTACCCCATCTTTTTTATACATCCCTCAGTTGATGGGCATTTGGGTTGTTTCCAAGATTTAGCTATTATAAATTGTGCTGCTATAAACATGGGTGCACATATACCTCTGTGGCATGATGTTTTTAATTCTTCTGGAAAAATACCCAGATGGGTAATTGCTGGATCAGATGGGAACCTTCAAACATAGTTTTTTGAGGAATTTCCACACTGATTTCTACAGTGGTTGTACCAGTCTACACTCCTGCCAACAGTGGAGAAGAATTCCTTTTTCCCCACAGCCCTTCCAGCATTTGTCACTGGTTGATTTCTTAAGGATACCCATCCTTTCTGGAGTGAGATGGAATCTCAGTGTTGTTTTAATTTGCATTTCTCAAGTGACCAGTGATATTGAACATTTTTTCATATATTTATTTGCCATTTGTATTACTTCATCTGAGAAGTGTGTATTCATCTCAGATGCCCATTTTTGGATCAGATCTTTGAACTTGGGGGCCTGGTTTTTTCTTTCAATTCTTTATTTTTTCTAGATAGAAGTCCTTTGCTTGAGGGACAGTTGGCTGAAGATTTTTCGCACTCTGTGGTTTGTCTTTTCACTCCATTGCTGATTTCTTTTGATGTGTAAAAACTTTTTAATAAGATGAAATCCCAATTGTTGATTCATTGAAGTACATTTGGTTTTTGTTCATGAACTCTCTGCCTACCCCTATGTCTTCAAAACTTCTTCCTACATATTCTTCCAGTAGATTTAGTGTTTCTGTGTTAATATTTAGATCTTTGATCCATTTTGACTTTAGTACATGATGATAGACATGTGTCTAGTTTTCTTCCACCATCCTTTATTAAAAGACTTTCTTCCAGTGAACATGTTTAGCCCCTTTGCCAAAGACAAGGTGGCTAAGTGTCTTTGCAGTTGTGTCTGGAATTTTGATTGAAATTGCCTTAAATCTGTGTAACACTTTGGGGATTATGGCCATTTTCATAATTTTGGTTCTTCTTATACATGAGCAAGGGATATCTTTCCATTTTCTGATATCTTCTTCAATCTCCTTTTACAGAGTACAGTAATTTTCAATCTATAGATCTCTTACATCCTTTGTTAAATTGATTCCTAAATATTTAATTTTTTTGGATGTTATCATTAAAGATATTGTTTCTCTAATTTCTCTCTCAGTGAGTATGTTGTTTGTGTACAGGGATGTTACTGATTTTTGAATGCTGACTTTGTATTTAACTATGCTGCTGAATTTGCTTACTAACTCTAGTAGTCTTTTGGAGGAAAATTTAACTTCTTCCGCCAGGCGTGGTGGCGCACACCTTTAATCCCAGCACCCAGGAGGCTGATGTAGGTGGAGCGTTGTGAGTTTGAGGTTGGCTTGGGCTACAACGTGAGCAAGGCCAGCCAGAACTACATAGTGTGACCCTGCCTCGAAAAAATTAGGGCCAGGAGTTTGGCTCAATGGCTTAAGTGCCTGCATGGCAGGTGCGAGGTTGTGAGTTCAATCCCCAGTACCAACAAAAACAAAAACGAAAATTTAACTTCTTCCTTTCCTATCCTTATTATTTTTTACTTCTCTTTATTAATTGCTCTGGATAATGTTCCCAGAACTCTGGTGGTAGCAGTGGACATCCTTGTCTTGCTCCTGAATTTAGAGGGAAAGATTTCATGTTTTTGTCCATTTAGTATGATGTTGGCTGTCAGTTTCTCATAGATGGCTTTTATCAGATTGAGGTAAAGAACATCTATTCTAATTTTCTTTATGATTTTTATCATTAATGAGTGTTGGACTTTATAAGTAACTTTTTCTGTGTGTACTGAGATGATCAGGTGATTTTTGTCTTTGGTTCTCTTGCTGTGGTGTGGTACATTTACTGATTTGTGCATGTTGAACTACCCCTGAATTCTTGGGATGAATCCCGCTTGGTCATGGTGTATAACTTTGATGATCTGATACATTCTATGCTCGTATTTTATTGAGGATTTTTGCAATTATGTTCATTAGGGACATTGGCCTGCAGTTCTGTTTTATGGTTGGGTCGTTCTCTGATTTTGGTATCATAGTAATCAGAATTTTCCTCGGTTACTTTCAGATCAGTAATGGTTTTCGTCTATTTCGTGATTCCCAATGAAATGACTTTTGAACAACTGTTCATCACTGTGCTCACTATTTAGTATCTCTTTGGCACTACCAGTCTTTCAACAGGAATCTACTTTATCTCCTTCATTGTCTTTTATCTATGCCATGTTTTATTCTTTCATATTTTATTGAGCAAGTTAAACAGTGGCTTTCTGAAATAAAATGGTTGCATCACAGGTTGCTTTCAAGAATGGACCTCTGTGAAAATGTCTTCATAACCCTTTGACAATTGTTTAATTTTTGGCTTGCTTTAGATAGAATTCCAATGATTGAAAGCTTTATTCCTCCAGAATTTTGAAGGGCATTTTATTAGCTTCTGGTTTCCTGTTCTTTTATTCAAAGTCTAAAGGAATTTTTTATGTTTCATTCAGAGTATACAACCTGAATGATTTATTGATCTGCAATCCTAAAGAAAATTATCTTTGTACCAAGTGATATGGTGCTTACTGATGTGTTTTGCTGTAGATTAGGAATAGCCAAACATTTTCTCTATAGGATCAGATACTCATTATTTTTAGACTTGTGTGCTGTTAAGTCGCTGGTACTTACAATTACTAAACTCTGCTATATTATGAAAGGAATTCATTGACAAACATAACAGAATTCATGGCGAAAATAATAGATTGTCTATCATAGGATATTAATATCCTTCCCTCAGATTCTAAAGAACAAGAGAAGAACTAACACACACAATAACTTTAGATAGATGATAGATAGATAGATAGATAGATAGATAGATAGATAGATAGAATTTTCTTTCTGACTTCTGTTTTAAGAAAAATGTCTTAGTCTGAGATTGTCTTGCACTGGTAGTATGAGTGAATGAAAAGTAAGTCACGGAAACAGTAATTTGTACTGCTTCTATTTCCCTTCTTTGTTCCCATCATTTGTCTACTTGTCTTTCTTAAGTATTTTGTATCAAGTGCTCAGTTCAGGTAGGTTAAATGAGATTTCATTATTCATTTATTCAAGCTTACTTAGAAACCATTCTGAAAGAGCAAGAATAACAGAAATGCCAACCTTTATTTTTAAATTCTGTTAGAAAAAAAAAATATATATATATATCTAAAATATATATACATAGTGTGTGTGTATGTATATACTCAGCTATTAAAGTAAAAAATAAAAAAAAACAAACAGAAGTAAAATTTATCTACTGTCATTTAATACTAATGAGAAACTTACAAGGAAATATAACCATTCTTATTTTACAAGAAAGAAACTGTAAGTCAACAGAATTTAAGGAACAAAACATAAGAACCAAATAGGCTACAGATTCAGAGGTTGAACTGAATCATTAAAGATCAAGAATTCATACTACCATGCAAATATTCTATTGTGTTTTACAGAGAACAATATATATATAGGATTTATACAGTATCTAGCAAAAACCTGAGATGAAACAAATACCGAATATACACTTTCAGGTACTGAATCTAGTGAAATCCTAGCAACCATAGTATTATGTAGATTCATTTTATTTATGCTTCTCACTGATTACACAAATGATCTACTGCATTTGTTTAAATATGTATATATGCCAATAATTATTGTATGAATAAACAGAAGTTTTCTTAAGGTATTTTTGCAATCATAAAATGTTCCCATATTAAGTGATTAAACTTAGCAATTAATCATACACTTTCTTACTGTTTACTTTATCACTAAATTTGAAATATTAACTTTTCCTGCATTATAATTTATATTATTGAGACAAAGTATAACTTTCTGCAGGGTTGTCATTACAAATATATCAATGGGTCAATCTTTGAAAAGTTTCACAGTGCTAATATTGACATTTAAAAGAATCTGGGTGCTAAAAAACTTTTGTTTTTAAAAGTTATTATGTTTAAATATGCAGCTCTAAATTTAAAAAGTTTTCTAACATCTGTATTGCAAAAATAACACATTTTAGATTGGAGAAAATAAAATCTAATACCATTATTCAACACCCTAAGAACTTTATTTTTACCATTTTAAGGTATTTCTCTTATATTTACTTTTTATCATTTATACTTGGCATATTCAGTTTTAACTACTAATTATTTTAAGTCATACATCTTGATGTGGCATATAGCTTTCTGTGGTGGACACAGAGAAATGCACCCCCCAACACTTATTTAAACTCTTCTGTAAACAGTTCTTCACTGAATAAAATCCATGATCTATTTATTTTCATTTTTTCTCTTTGTTATTGGTAATGGAAACATGAATATGGAGACATTTATATCACAATATGTGTATTAGTGAGACTACAGTACATTTAAACTCTTCATATTACAGATTATTCATGGTTAAAGACTTACTGACTTTGCAATTTACACACACATCCGTTTCTTGGAAGATGAGGTGCTGTTATATACACAGGTGCACACACACAGTATGGGACCAACTCTACCACCTAGGGTCTTGTATGGTTTTCTGTACTGAACATGTTTAAATGCATCTTCCTGATAACCTACGCATTCACAGTGACTGCAAGTGCTGCTAAGGATGTCACCAAAGCAAACGAATCCCTGTCCTGGTGAAATAACAAGAGAGGGTAAGTCAATGAATGGCAAGCAAAACAACACAGCAGGTGCCTCATTTTAGGAAGTGGTAGACCCAGCTACAGAGCACAGAGCAGAGGGTCGAGGTGAATCTTGAGACTCTTCACAGAGGACACACAGTACTGATTCATCCTGGGAAGATTAATACCTTCATAAGAGAAAAGAAAAGGAAGATTTCAGGCAGATGAGCTGGGGACAGTGCTGTGATGCTGTGATATTTGTTGGGGAGCAAAGGGGAGAGGGAGTGGGAGGAGGGGGTGCCCAGGGAGGGACAGAAGTCTCCCCACTCCGCTTCCTTTGAGCCAATCCTGCTCTGCCATGAGGGAGATCGCTCCTCATCAGCCTGGCTCCTCTCATATTTACATGGTAGGAAACAAAGTACAGTGAACTGCTGGCAGATTCCGACTAATGTGCCATAGAGGGAAAATAATTGTTCTCTATGAAATGCATGTGCTTAGAAACCAGGTTTATGGGTACGAAAGTTAAGAAATTAAGACAGAAACAGTCAAAAGAGTAAAATCTCTCCCTACATTATGTCTTCTACTTCTCAGATTCCAGGACAAACTCTTCTGCACCAGTTTTTTCGGTGCCCTCTTCACAGCACACGTGCAGGTACAGCTGTCTCTCACCTTTTTACAAACAGGGACACTGAGGCTAACAGAAGTTGAGAAATGTGCCACGGGTAGTGAAATGGGGGTGCTCAGGATGTTTGGGAGGTTCCAGTCTGAGACTGGGTTGGCTTAATTGGTTCTGGGGGTGAAAATTAGTTGCTACTCACAGCGCAGCAAGATTTAGTGCTTTCCTGACATCTGAAACGGAGTCTGTGCACTGGGGGATGACCAAACATTTAAGTCGTCGCCCGCTATTAACTCTCTGGGCAAGGAAACACGCGTCTCCATTTATACTGAAAGCCTTGGCGGTCATGCCGAGACAGCGCTGGAGCATGTGTTTCTATGTGACCATGGCAGGAGGCCACACGCCATGCCTAGGTGCACGTTAACATGACATAAATGTTAATGTCCTGTTCTAAAACCAAAGCCTGCGGGAGAGAGGAAATACCACCCCCACCGTACCCAGAGCCCGATGTTTGGATACTGCAGTCTATATTTTGACTCCAGAGTGTGATGACTAGGTAACTTTTCACAAGGATTTCATTTTTTCGCTGTCAAGCCACATTATTTTAAGGGTGACAATAACTTGGCTGCAAATGAGCTGGAGCCATCAAGGTGATAAATGAGTTTCTGGGAGAAGGAGGCATCGGCCGGGCTTCTGCTTGGAGGGACCACACACCTCTGCCCCTCTTCCACCTCCTCAGAACAATGTGTCATAGATCTTCCCTCCCCTCTCCCCCGGGCTCCTTCCCTCCCGGCCTCCCGCTTCGTAAGGCAATAGAGAACCATGAGCACTTGACTTTGGAAAATAGACCGCATTTCACAGAGTTTGGGGAGGGGGGAGAGCAGGGCTGATATTTTCTTCTGACTGCTAGCAAGGATCTGATTTATAAAACTGCCGTGGATGTGACTCCTCACCCAGTTTATTTTCTCTGCCAGCCAGGGCTGTCTCTGAAGTGAGGTTACCTCTGGTCAGCTCAGTGGTCAGCCGGGTTGTTTTTGAGCTGAAACTTAAAGAGTTATGTCCGGAAGGACTGGGGAGTTGGAGAGCTGGATTTCTTGTCAAGAAAGATGATTTTCATACTATTTTACGGAATACATTAGGGTAGGGGGCTGATTTGGCTCTGAGTCTCATATACATCTCATTTTGGTTTTCTCATGTAAGCTGTTAAACGTAGCTAGGTCAGACAGTTTGCTAAAGGATTTTCCCTGAGATTTAGCAGCCAAGATTTAAACCTTGAGCTGTCGCACTCTGAAGCACCTTTTCCTGCCTCTCTTTTGTCCCAGTTTTGATTCAAGAGAGCAGCCGTGTCTTCAGGATGCGTTGAGGACAAAGCAGTTCACCCCTTTGCCTATCAATGGTGAGCGGACACTCAGGAGCAAGGCATTGTGGTGGCAAATAGTTGTAAGACAGTTAAACAGCGCCTCACTTAAGTGCCTAGCTTTCTGTTTCTATTGTTATACTTTCTGTTCTTGAACTTTTTTTTTTTTTTGGTACCAGAAATTGAACTCAGGACATTGTGCTTGCCAGGCAGGTGCTATGCCACTGAGCTATATCCCTGGCCCCTATACTTTATGTTCTTATATTCATACTTGCCATTATATCTCTGAAGTGGGAAAAAGAGGCATTAGTGAGTGGCTTAATTTCATAGGTTACATTTCATTTGTGTTCCAGAGAAGAGCGCAGAGGCATCCAGCTGATTAAGAACTCCAGAATTTGAAAAATAAAAGATGCACAGTAGGAAACAGGGAGATAGATCTTTTGCAAAAGAGAAGAGAACCAAGAGACAGAAGGATCAGGGAGGGGGGCAAAGGGATGAAAGCAGAATTACTATTCTGTTGATGCTGGGACAAAATACTCAATGCCCAAAGTTAAAGAGAGAACGGGTTATTGAGATCATAGCTTGTGGAGGTGTTAGTCCATAGTCATCTGGCTCCAAGGCAGGACGGCGTGGCTGAGGGGCTATAGTCCGTGGCTGTAGAAGACAGTAAAAGCAATAAGAGCCAAAGGACAGGAGCCAGCCTCTTTTTCTCCCGTATACTGTAAGCAAGGTACCTGCCCTAGGGCAAGTGTAGCAGTCACGCCATCTCCATGCCCTCCTCTTGCCACAGGCTGAGGATGTTTACAAAGTGAGGACTTTGACCCCCTGCTGAGCTGAGCTGGACCATTGTAACTGTTTCCTGAGTTGAGGTCATAAAAATAAGAGGTTCAGGTTTAATAGGCTGCCTTTGAAAAACCCACCCCCCATGACCACATGAGGCTTTAGGGGGACATCCAGACACAAACCATAACAGTGATATACAGGTATCAACTCCCCAGGATGAGTGTAATGATTGTGAACTGCAAACACGTACTAATAGAAAAGAAGCTCGGAATTTAATGGACAAACTTCACGTGCAGTTGAATCGAAGAGGAGCATGGCTCATGTGACTAAGAGTGCAAAGGGGTGGCCTTACTCTAGGACCACCGATGGTGATGCTGGAATACTAATGCTCTGAGGAGCTAAGCAACAGCTGCGGTCTATGGTTTTTTTCTTTCACCTTTTAAAAATGATTCATAAAAGTTGAGTTTAAAAGTTGTAGATTGTGGCCAGTCATTATGGTGCACACCTGTAACCCCAGTACTCTGGAGGCTGAGGCAGGAGGATCATAGCAAATTCGAGACCAGTCTGTAATACAAAGTGAGTTCAAGGGCAGCCTGAACTGCATATCCAGACGCTATCTAAAAAATCAAAAAATAAATAAATTAGTAAAAAGTTGTAGGTTGCAGGTTATGTTCATTAATTAGAATTAATTAGAATATGCAATTGTTTGCTTATGTTGTCCAACACATTCGCTAGACTTGGAGCAATTTGAGGGCTTACATTTTGTCTTGTTTGGTTGTCTTTTACTAGTATGATATATTTTTGCATACACATTCAGTGTGCCTGGGAAATTAATCAATTATGGGTGACACCAATGATACTTCTAGCTACACTTAGCTTAAATGTCTGAGAAATTACCCAATTATGGGTGAGATCTGTGAGACTTTTAACTCCATGAAGTGTCCCTCTGTTTCTTTTATTATTAAACATAAAATTCTGGTCTGATTAGGCTGTTGTGAGAATCCATGAAGATAATTTTTATTTAAGGGATCATGTAGATTACAATACAATCTGATGATATAGAAAATACTTAATATATGATATTAATTTATCAATAATTGTATACAGCAATAGCTCTAAAATCCCAATCACCAGTCTCACCCAACCCTGGAAATAGGTGATTAACCACCAACTTGATATCTTCATGTGGTTGTTTCAGTGGCATCTAAAAGTTAAAAAAGGAGGTCCTAGAGATATAACTCAGTGCTAGACATGAGCTTGCCTAACGTGTGAAGTGAAGCCCTTGGTTTCCCATCACTGATACCCCTTTACCAAATCCGCTCCTCTCTTCCTTTTCAGTCTTAAAAAAAATAACACCGATGTTCACATAGTTGCTTAGACCAAAATACTTGGACCCATCTTGAACTCAGTGTTTTCAAATCAGCATCATATAAGCAAATCCAGTTGGTTCCACCTTCAGGTGTATCCTAGCTCCTCCCTCTGCTTGCTACCTTCACAGGGACCTCGTTTTGCAGGCTATCAGTGCATCTTGCTGTGACTCTGGCTCCTTCTGCTCTCACCAACCAACCCAGAACATTTTAGAGCTCATCAGGTCATGGACTTTCCTGCTCAATCCCTGTGGATGCTGGCCTTTTCCCACACTATGGTTTACCTGTCCAGGAGATCTTCCTCCTGCCTCTCTGCATTTTCATTCTTCTTCATTCCCATTGCAACCTCTTCATTCTTTCTCTGCTACTTATATCCTCCTCCTTGCTCATCTCTCATGTTCTCTGGAATAAAGGCCTTGGCCATTGCTATTTCCTGTTAGAATCATATTCTTCCACATATTCACAAGACTTGCTCCATCATTTTATTCAAACACCTCTTTGAAAATCACAGCACAGTGGAGCACATTGATGTTCAAGGAAGTCACGCATCTCGTCAATTTCTCTTCTCTTGATTTGTTTATTTTTATTCATAGCACCTGACACTTCTTAATAATATATCATGTATTGATTCATTTGATTTTATATGTTTGTATCTAATAGAATGGGTGTTTCATGGTGACAGGGTCCTGTTCTGCTGTATTCTCTGCTATATTTGCAAACTGTATTTGCCAGTCTACATTTCTTGGATGAATGACTATTAGATGCTAGACACTGTTCTAAGGGATCTCACAATAAAAGAACAGACAGAAGTCCTGTCCACATGGAGTTTATATTGCAATAGGATGAGACAAAGGATAAACAGGAAAATAAGCAGGATATTTTATGTGTTGGTAAGTATGATAAAGAAGTTAAATCAGACACGTCTGCTGTGGTGGGCATGCAATTTTACACTGGGTGGTTTGAGAGGAGTTCAGAGAGGAAGTAGCACTGGCTCTAAGAGTTGAAGGATGAAAAGAAGTTATTTGGGAAAAAAGCATTCCAGACAGAGGGAGCAAGTAAACAGCCTTGATATTTTCCAGAAATAACACAGAGTGCAGAGTAGCTAGAGAAGAATGTATAACATGGAAATACAGCAGAAGATTAAGATGGGGAGGCAGAATGATTCTGAATATGTAGGATGCTGCAGAATACCCCACAAATGTTAACTTTATTATAAGAGAAATGGGAAGCCATGGCAAGGGTCTGCAGGAAAGACTGACTTTCTAAACCTTAATTAAAAAGGATCATCTGTCTGCTCAAGATCAACAGTGATGGAGCAAGTCCCGAAGTAGTTAGAACAATGTAATGGCTGCTGGAACAACCCAAGGGAGAGGCTGGCAGCAGACAGAGGTATGGTGATCACAGAGGTTGTGCAACATGATTGGATTCTGTGCATTTTGAAATAGAGCCAAGATTTGCTGATGTGCTGTCTGTAGGGGTTTGAAGAAAAGGGGTGATTCAGAATGATTCCACGCTGACCAGTCTGAGGAATTGTAAATGTAAAGTTATGATTTACAGAACTGAGGAAGATCATGGGAAAAACATGTTCAATTCAGTTTTAGAAACCTAAAACCTAGATTAAAAATAACTGAGAATTCAAGAAACTGAGGAAAGAATGGGAGAAACATGTCTGTAGTTTATAAGAGATAAATTAGGCTAACAGCACAAATCTGGAGGGGTGGTACATATACATAGCCATGAGAGTGCAGCCAAGGATGAGCCTACAAAGGTGGGAAAGGAAGAGACACTGATTTAAAAGATGGGCTTCCAGTAGATTAACATGCATCAGTGAGAAGTTTGTCACCAATTATACTCGTATTAATTTTGACAGTTTGATCTGTAGTGATTGAGATTTTTTCATTTCAATGCACTGTTTTTAAAAGACGATATATCACTGCAATGAATTGTACTACTCATCATAAAGAAACTGGGAATACAATCTAGAGACACTAACAATGTCTATCTGTGTTCTCATCATGAATAGTAATAGTATGCATATTAAACGTTAAACTTCAAGGTAAATGGAGGTAACGAATGACTGAAAGAAGACATAATGAGGGCTCACACACTGCCCACAGCGGCGCTGTGTATTAGATGGAGCAGATGACTGCTCAGCATCTGTTCTTCTCCTACTCACACTGAGGGAACTGCAGAATTTCCCCATCTCAGGAACCCAAGTGCAAAGGGCAACCCAGACCTTGTATCAGATATTTTTAGACATGAGCATATGACTGAATTCTGATCAGTGGAATAGGAGGAAACTGTTGCTGCAGTTCTCCTGTAGTTTTAATTTTCACTCTTATACCACTGTTCCCCACTGAGCATGAGTAGAGAAACATGCCTCCTCAGCTGCCGTGGGAAGTACTTGGATGACCACAAGCACTTCTCATAATATCCTCAAACTGGAAAAGGCATAAATGTCCATCAAGAGTAATAAATATGTGTAAATTTTAAATAACTTAGAACAGACTTTGTGAAGACTGAATGGATGACTTCCACACCTGAAGATGTGGATGAACAGCACTTGCATTAACTCAAACACAGGAAGCCACCCAGAAGCGAACTTAGGTGATGATACCTTTCACATGAAGTTCTAACACTGGCAAAATCAGTTTGCTCATATATGTCAGAAAAGTATGAGCCTTCGAAATGAAGTCATGCTGGTGGCCTATGAAGTAGTATTAGAGACCTGATCTGTTTTGAGCTTACATTTAACTGTGCAATTTAGATTTGTACATTTTAACCATTTAATCATGTGTGCAAGGCATGATTGGAAAATATGGTGAATATTTATATTTTATAATTTTGTTTCATTTGTTTTTTATGTTGTATGATCAAAGACTCATTGCCATTAATCCATCTTGAAACACTCCCTTTCAGTTAGAACACTCTTACCTCATTACTCTTGCCACTCCTGAAGCAGTTCCGCAAGTTTGCTTTCATGAGTTTCTATAGTTCTGCTGTCATGGCTGCCACAATGTTCTGAATCCATTCAAGATACTCACTTTTCACGGTCATTCTGACACTGGGGAAGAGCCAGAAATCACACTGATGTGGTGAATAAGGTAAGCTGGGATATACTGTAGTGCTTTCATTTGGCAGAAATTGCTGGTAAAAATTGATCAAGATGATGTGATAACAAGATGGTAAATATTTAAATTAAAATTTTAAATTAAAAAATTTATTGCAGGAGGTTATATTGTCATTAATTCTCCCAAAGTAGTTTTCCTTGCTTCAAACACACAATTCTAGACAATGTGTATTTTACTGTGATAAATTTTTAAAATTTAAATATTCACCATATTTTGCAGTTAACCCATGTATAAGCAAACTTAAAAAGTGAATTTTCAACACCGTTTTGCAGGAATTTTTTAAAAAGAATATGCAAATGTAAATGGACTCAGATAATACAAGAAAAAAACCTGACATATATTTCTTTTCTTTGGTTTAACAGAAATGAATTTTAATACAGTTTTTATTGGTTGAAACTTGAATTCAGTCCATTTGTCCTTATTATGAATTAGCTATTTTCAAAATTAACTTTTATTTTATAATCACATTATCTTTAATATTGTTAATTAACTAATTGTGGAGTATGCATGGGCCAAAATCTAAATGATGCAAATTACAATTAATATTCTAGAGGTCCCCCATTAACAGTCTCAAATTTCTTGGTTAGGTGATGTTTTCAGCTGCTCTTATTTATCTTAAATAAATTCAGTAAAAGCAAATAGTAAAAATAATAAAATAGAATGGCAATGTGTGGACCAACAATAATAACATATCATAAACTGAGATTTTTGAGTAATTCAGTTCTGTGGTTTCGAGCCACAACGACATGATTTAAAAAAACAAACCTAAGCAATTTTACACCTGCATCTTGTCTTCACTACATGTAATACTTTAAAGAAATGATGACATATTTTACCCTTTGTCTTGCGATTTACTCTTTCCACCCAGTGCTGTGCTTTGACCTCCTACATGTCTACTTATATGGAAGCCCCTCCTTCTTTTGAATGGCTGCTCAGCCATCTATTGTTAAAGTACCAGAATTTATTTTTCTAGGATACTATGTTTGCACATTTACACTGGGCTCCACTGTTTGATATTCCATACAGTGATGCCCTTATTATTCACGTACATATGCACTATGTCCCTTGTCAATAAAACTAAGTAGTTGTAGAAAATATGCTTCTGCAAATCAAATCACTGGGTCAAATGGTCTGTGCAGTTCAAATCTTGTTAGATGTTGGGCAATTCTGTAGAGGAGTTTGAAACAATTTCAATCTCCCACTCGCAATGTATATTTTTCCCTTTGCCAAAAAAGTGTGCTCTCGATGTTGGCAAAGGTGGGGAGCAACAGGAATTTCAGTCCTTATGGGAATTCAGTGTGATTCAACACCTTTGTGAGAGAGCTGGGCACTTTCTGACACACCAGAGATGCTCTCCTCCTACCACGCGACAACCACACTGCTCCGTATTTACCTGAGTAAAGATTGAAACTGTGTGATGACACAAAATCCTACACCAGGTTTGTAGAGCAGCTTTTTATTCACATTTGCTAGAATTTGGAAGCAACTAAGACAGTCTTCATTAGGTAAGCGGATCAACTGTGCTACACACAGACCATGGAATATTAGTCAGCACCAATCATTTAAAAAATAGGGCTACTAAACCATGAAAAGACATGGAGGAAATCCTATTGCTAAGTAAAAGAATACAGTCTGAAAAGGCTATGTAGTATATGATTCCAAGCATATGGCATTCAAGAAAAGACAAAAACTATAAAGATAGAAAAGAGATCAAAATTCTAGCCAGGCATGGTGGCGCACGCCTTTAATCCCAGCACTCAGGAGGTTGAGGTAGGTGGAGCATTGAGAGTTCGAGGCCAACTTGGGCTACAACGTGAGTGCAAGACCATCCTGAGCTACATAGTGTGACCGTGCCTTAAAAAACTAGGACTAGGAGTTTGGCTCAGTGGCTTAAGTGCCTGTCTGGCAGGCATGAGGATGTGAGTTTGATCCCCAGTGCCACAAAAAAAAAAAAAAAAAAAAAAAAAAAAGTAAAGAGATCATGGGTTAAGTAGAAGAAAAAGATTAAAAGGCAAAGTACAGACCATATTGCAAGTCACTGAAAGAGAGTACAATGGTGGTTACATGCTATGATATTGTATATTTCCAAAATCATAGAGCAAATCCAAATGGAAAGTATGGACTCTGCTCAAGGAAGACTTCTCAGTGTAGGGTCCTTGATTGTAACCAGTGTAGCACATTGAGGGTAATAGAAGGAATGGCCGTCTATGTGTGAGATGGGGTTGGGGGAGGGTACAGTGGAGTCTCTGTACTTCCCATTAATTTTGGTGTGAAACAAAGTTGTCTTTAAACACCAATTTTAAAAAGGTGGCATCTAAAAGAAATATTTAACATGGTCACAGAGAGGTAATATCTATATACAAACCAGTGGGTGAATACTGCTAATACAGTAAGCATTCACTGATTGCCTGCCATGTTTTACAGAGTTGTAGATGCTGAGGTTATTCATTATGATAGGTGGTTAAAAAGTAAAAATAGCAGAGAAGTGAACCAATAGTAGTGACACTGTCTGATGAGTACTCTGAGAAAAGTCAGCACTGTCTCCTGTTTTCACCTTTGTTCCTGGGTTTCTGTAAATTCACACAGTCAAAGGTAGGAGACAAAGAGGCTGACCTGTTAGTTATTTGTTTTGCTTTCTTTAATGCAGCATCTGTGACCTCAAAACTCTAATGACAAACTTTGACCACTGGGGAAGCAGAGCTGACTGGTCCTGACCCTTTATGACCCACCTCGAGGCTAAATCCAAATCTAGACACACAGACTGAGGTGTTGCCAGAGCCCCAGCTCAGCTGTGTTTATCGAGAGAGGGTCTCAGGGGGTCTTTATGCAGAGCAATCTTCTCTCCGCACACTTCATTCTGCATAAGGCTTAGTGTCATTATTGCATTTATTGCTTTTACTCTAATCCATCATATGTCTTCAATAAAAATACCTAAAATATCCTATGTCTTAAATTCTGATGATGGTGACTCTGCTTTAGTAGATTCCTTAGATTGGGTAAACGTGGGAAACAGAACATAATCAGTCACTAGTATGATACTCAAGTCCATGAGGATATTGGGCTCCGTCACAGTAGACAGGCTGCTCGTTCTGAAAAGAAATGAAGTTTCAATCGTCTACTTTCAGATTTACACTTCTCTCGTGTTCCATGTTATTCAGTAATGACTACTGATCTGCTGTGATTGCATTGGTCATCTTTCATTTGTTGGGACAACATACCCAAAAATCACAACTTACAAGGAGAAGATATTTATTTTGGCTCACGGTTGCAGAAGCCTCATTCCATGCTTGACTGGCTCCAAGATAGAAGACACAGCCGAGGAAAGCTGCTCATCTCAAGACATCCAGGAAGCAGAGGGAACAAGGAAGAGGCAGAGAAGCAGCAGCCAGAGAACCAGGTTCAGTTCCGTGTCACGCCCTCAGTGGCCCAACTCACATTGCTTGGCCCAAGCTTTCAGGAAGTTCATTGAACTATGACCTCATTGGTGGATTAATGCACTTGACCAACTCTTTGTTCTCTTGTTCCATTCAGTTTCTCAAATCTCATCAGCTGGCCAGGGAACCTGAAGAACAATGCTTTTGGAAGACATTTCCAACTCAAAAATAATAGGAGAGTTGTGTGTTTCCTTGATTAAGTCACTTCCTCCGGCTGGTCCTCATTTCCACAAATGGGAATAATAGCCCAGCCCAGTGGTCTTAAACCCTGGTTGTACACTAGAATCTCTTAAAGCAGCTTGAAAAAAATGGTGTGTGTGTGTGTGTGTGTGTGTGTGTGTGTATGTGTGTGTCACTGACCTGCCCCAGGGAATTCACACGTCACTGACCTGCCCGAGGGAATTCATACGTACAGTTCAAGGAGGAACTTATTCCCGTGCTCTCTGAATCTATGGTTTTTTTGCAAGGATTCAATGCACTCACGAGAATGACAATGTTTTCCACAGGTAGATTTAAATGAACTAATTTATTTAAAACTCTTTTGTTCATTTAAACAGATAGAGATTGGAGCTGTGCTAGGTATTTGATCCTGCAGAAGCTATTGTAGAAGAAAATTTTGATTCCCCAAGCCTGATCCCAGACATTCTGAGTCAGAAATCTTAAAGGTGACACACAGAAAGATTCACTGCATTACTTTTAAAGTACCATGCAGGTATAATGAGAAAGTATTTAAGAGAAAATTCATAAGGAGAGTATACTTTTGGAAGAATAAAGGGCTGTTGCAGAAAGTCTGGGGCCTTTTGGGACCCATGAATCTCTACAAAACAGACATACTAGTGAGAACTCTGCTCTTTTTAGAAGACAGAAAAGCCAATCCATATTGATGTGGGTTCATTTAATAGAAACTACATTAGCTTACGGAAAGGAAAAGCTTGAGGGTTGGGCTGACTTCAGATATCACCTCACATGGGACCTGCTTCTGCATTCTGACCTGACTCCTGTTCTCCTTGCTTTCCTGGATTCCTCCTGAAATCAGGTCCCTGGGCTGTGTTTAAATACATGCTGGCGATGTCACTCTAGCCCTCGGCCTGGTGGTAGGAGGTCAGTTCTTCCTCCCAGGAGTCAAACTGTCTTCTGGTTGGCACCAACGTTTTCCCTGCCCAGCTACGAGGTGCTGGGAGGCGGGCCTTGGGGGCTGGCGTGGACCCATCAGAGTCCATTGAGAGAAAATGACTCTGTTTCTTATAGGAGAAATTGGAGTAGAGAGGATGGTAGTTTGCCAAAGTCGCATGACTGGTGAGAGGGAGAAATTTAAACCCAGGCACTTGCTTACAGGACCCACGTTATTAACTGCTTACCATCTTAGAATTTCTGACTAAACAGACTTTGTTTTTCCACGGTTTCTTCTTACTCATAAGCACAGCTTTCTCATAACTCCCGCACACCTGTGGCCCCAAGACTTACTCTCACCATTTGGTATTTTGGCACCAGCTGCCAAGTCCCTTATTTTCTCTTTCCTGCTTCAGATTTGTAATCGAGACAACTTTTTGGCAGCTTTCACCCTGTTTAGACCAAGCTTACCGTGCCAGGCCTTGCCATCTCCCACATTTGCCAAGTGTCTTCTCCCAGTCCAACTCTCTGTCGGTTGAAGGCTGGTCATGGTGACTGTCCCTGCTTCCTTGGCCTCGCTTTGTCACCCGTCCCTCCACGCTCAGCTGGGGCTTGTTCTTGGCTCTTGCCCTTAGATGTGGGTGCTAGGATTGCTCTCTGTCCTGGGAAGCACAGAGTAAAATGTGTGGTTTATACCTGACTCAACCATAGCACGCTGTCCTCTGGCAGGACTTTCTAGAAAGTGGGACTTGAAGGTCAGCAGGGAGGAGGCATGGGGTATGGAGGCTGAAAACTTGTTTATAGAGAAAGTTGCGACTAGTCATCTCTTCATTCAAGAGACACATATTTAACCACTACTATATTCTCAGGGATGTGTCATAACCTCAGACTTCCAAAACCTCAGTTTAGTTGGGAACGATGGTGTCACCTTTCGTTAGGATGTTCTGCCCTCTGCTGGTCACTATTTTTTTTTTTTTTTGCATGCTTTGGAATCCTTTAAAAAGCCAAGTATCTACCTATTTATTTTAGGCCCCTTGGTGTTAACTAAATTATTTTTTAAAAATCCTACTTTATAATCTGTATAGTTTATTCATAAATAGGTAACTAATGCACAGTTACATGTGTATGAATATGCATGTGTGTGCAATTGTATACACGTGTGTATGTGTGTAAATTCACTCACAAAGCTGTAAAGCCTAACACACTGTCACGCTGTTACACAGTAGTAATGAGTAAACACTGAATGGATGAGTAACCAGAAACACACACAAGGAGACGAGAAGAACTCAAAACATTGCCTTGAACGTAGAATTCAGGTGACAGGAGGAAGAATGGCAGAGCTACAAGAAACCTTAGTAGTTAGGCAGAGCAGTGAAAGCGAACGGCTAATACTGCTACTGTTGCCATTACAGGAGCAAAGATTCGGAGGTGAAACTCCTCCACCATGTGGCTAGGAGTTAATCTGACTCAGGCAGGTTCTAATCTACCCTTGACCATTCTGCAATCTTACCTTTAAAGCAATCTTTATTTCTGAATAGTTTCCAAGACACATTCACACAGGTCTTCCCCAGGCTGGTGAACACCTTGATGCACAAATCTTAGATGAGTAGCTGGAGTCCTGGTAGCCCAGAGTGACTGAAGAGAAAGTGGGAGTCTGGGTTTTCTCAGAGCTAGCACTTGGAAGCCCAGATCGGGTGAGGGGCTGTGAGAAACAGTTGCACTGGCTCATCGTCACTTTGAAGAGCTTGGTCTTAGTCTGTCAGGTGCTGTGGTAGCAGAATATCTGTGACCAGCCAATCAATACAGAACAGAGATTTATTTCTTGCAGTTTTGGGGGCTGGAAAATTCAAGAGGAAGGGTCAGGCATTGAGAGAACAATGAGATCCGTTTGCCCATGGTGAAAGGCAAAAAGGCAAGAGCGCATGGGCCGGACTAAGCTTTTCCCTCACTGATCTATTCCCAGGGTAACTACCTGCTCCTGTGATAAGTGCATTAGTATCTTCATGAGGCCAAGGCCCTCAGGACCTAATAGTCTGTTAAAGATCGTGCCTGTCAACACTGTTGCATTGGGAATTGTTTCTAATCCATGCTTCTTTTTGAAAATACATTAAAATGAAATTTATTGCCAGTCTGTCACTCTGATATACGGTTTATAAATATTGCTTCATGTAAGTCTCAGGGAAACTATAAAGGGTAGAGTTCTCCCTGATATTTTCAGATGAAGAAACCTTGCTAAGGCTTGATGATCACTTTTCTTCTGGGGACTGAGAAGAGGTGTGCTCACGTGTAATGGCAGGTCCTAGTATATGGAAGCACATGGAAACGGCTGGTGTTGCCCCACTAAACATCAAGCTGTTTCAAGTCTAGGACTTTGTCTAACTCAACTTTGCTCACAGCTGAATGTGTGTATGGACACCTGAGCATTTGGAGAAAACACAATCTTGAATTACACAGGTGTGGGACTGGGCCTGAAATCCAGCTTTTCTATCAAACACTTAGATGGCTTTATTTCTCCTGCATCAGGGGCAGCACTTCAGTAACAAGAGTCTAAATGCCTTTATGCATTAGGTTGGCATGTGGTCAAGAGAAGGTGAATGATGCATCTTGAGTGAGTGAATGAATCAATTAATCCATCAAGCAGTCATCAACCAAGGACATTTCTGAGATTATAACAGAAACATGACTTTGTAATGAGTATGGTTTGGGGAAGCTAAAATTTATTTAGTTGGCAAATGATTGCTTTTTCTATGTCTCTCTCTCTCTCTCTCTCTCTCTCTCTCTCGATAGTCACACTTGGCTCACTTATCATCTGTTTTCTTATAATAAAAATAATCCGCCTCATGAGAATAAACATTGTTTTACTAGGCCAGTATATTTTGGAGAATTCACTTTTCAGTAATAGTGTTTTGAAATATTGCTGAAAAATATCCGGATATTGAACTTTAGGAACTTTCTCACTTGCTTTCTTTCTCTCTCCTCACTTCTTTCTTCAACTCTCTTTGTTTTTAATTAAAGTACATGCAGAACCCCAGGAATTTTGTGACTTGGGTTTTCTCTTGCTTTCTGTCTCTATCAGTGGAATGCATGAAGATACAGTCAGTCGTCTGCGGGCACCAGGCAGTGTGAGAGATGCTAAGTCTTTCCTCTACCTCATCCCTCCCAATGCCAAAGGTAGATGAATTATTTTGGGAGCATTTTTGGCAAATTTTCCACTGCTGTGTCAACTAACCAACTATTTCAGGAGTGGCGGTGCAAATTCATCAGATCAGCAGAAGTGGGAGGCCATCCATGCGCGAGCTGTCTTAATGAGTCTTTTATTACCTTCGAATCAGTGTTCCCAGCCTGGTGCCTCGCACTTTGCTGAACCCAGTTTGGAACTAATGAGCCCGCCCAGCCCTCCACTGAGCATGGCCAGAAGCTCAGATCTCCTGTTCCTCTAGGGAAAATGGAAAAGGGCTGTAGGGTTGAACAGACCAACGGCACAGCGATGGTGTCTGAGTAGCTGAGTTTTCAAAACTGTTTTGTTGCTTTTGGATTCCAAGTAGTAGGCAGTCAAGAAACCAGAAAAATATGTCAATGGCACAGTAGAAGTGTTTTGTCCTAAATTCAGATCTTAACGTGGGTTATAGGCATTATGTGCAATGTGTGTGCGTATGATAAATCATTTCTACTCCATTAATGAATATCCGGTAAATATTATATACTCATGATTATATTTTTCATAATGAGTTCAACAAACTCTTATTCTGAAGGAACACTTTATATCACAGATGACAAAGAAATCAGCTGAGCTGGCAGCCAAAACCCACTCTGCCTCCAACTCGGTTCAACCCGCCACTCAACCACAGAAAGGGGGTATTGGCTGTTTTCAACAACAGTAATAATAAATCATTTAAATATATTAACATGAAATATTATAGACTATAATATTATGCAGCAATAGGCTATGATCATTTATAGCTTTTAATCTAAAAGCTATAAAGCCAGTTCAAGCATTACGAAAGTTTAGAGAAGGAAAATTAGTAGTATTCTCCATCCCAGGATTTTAGCACAATGAAAGCTTCATTTTAGTTTCTTCCAGATTTTTTATTAAACATTTCATATTTTATAGGCCTAAATATACTTGATTTAGTAGTTTTGTACTCTAGTTTTTTTATTTTTTAACTTACAATTTTCACAGGTTTTGGCCATGGTAGACATTTTCACATTTGATACTTGTGCTGACTGTACTCACAGCTTTGCAATGTCTTGCCAAGTAAATGCAACTAGTTTACTAGTAATCCACTACAGTGCTTCCTGTTAATAAGCTTTGGAAAGTAGAGTCTCAATTGCCATAGAAAATAATGCTAGAATCCCATTATAGGATTTAAAAATCAATGTTCTTTATCCATGCTTTAAAACCACAAAAGACAGCACAAAAATAAGGTATTAGTTGACCTGGTTCTTAGCATACAGTCATTCATTCTACTTTCAACACTTGGCTTAATGTTTCTCTTCAGTGTCTACAAAATTTACCCTTCTGTGTGTGTGTGTGTGTGTGTGTGTGTGTGGCGCTGAGGATTGAACCCAGGGATGTGTGACTTGTGCATGCTAGACAAATGCTCCAACACTGAGCCACACCCAGACTGAAAGTGAGGATAAGTGACGCTTATAACATACCTTAAAGCCTTCTGCTCTTTGCTTCACAAGGGAAAGCACTGCTAGATCGTGAAAGCACGTATGCCACACACTGCATACATGCACATAACTTGTTTTGCTGTTGGTTTCCTAATATACTACAGTCTCATTCTTGGGAGGGCAGGAGAGCCACAGCCTCCCACCCTCAATGCAAGTGTAAGAGGGCGGTAACTGAAAATGAAAACCACTTACCACTTTGCCAGCCTCCTCTAGGACAAATTAGCAACACAATGAAGTGTGTCCAACCAGGGAATACTGTGATAACAAGAAGTGTAAAGCAATAAAAGCTGGTTAGGGAGCCACCAGTGCAGGAGTTATCCAATATTACCTGACCTCCAAAGAAACAGCAAGATGGTTCTTATCTAACGATGCCTCATGCTCAAGTCAAGCACAGTGTAGAAAACTGTACTCTTACACCTGCCTTTTGCTAATAGACTGACAGAGATTCTATGCTTGACCAGATTTTAGTCAGGCTCCTGAGCCTTCTCTGTCCTGCCTGAACACTGGCTCCTGAAATCTGATTTGGAAGTTCCCACGAAATCAGTTTAGAGATAGCCTCCATCCTTCCTCTCTGATCAGGCTCATCACCCTCCACCCGCCTCTCCATGGGCCATCTGGTCACCCTGGCTTGTCTTCAGCAGGAATCCTGCTAGGTTTGTTTGGCTAAATCCAACTAACCTCTGATGTTTCTTCACAGTAAGTCTTTATGCCTTGACCCCACCCTGCTCCTCAGCAATTGGTCCCAACTTTCCCATTCTCTTCTCAGGGTTCAATGCTATCTTTCTCCCAAACTGTAAGACTCCAATATAGCTGTTCCTATATGTCACTCAGTGGTCCCCCAAACATGTTTATTTACTGTGCTTGAATAGTGGCATTGAGTAATTTTTACTTTAATAAAACAGAACATCATCAGCAATGTCAAAGAAAAAATAACTGGCTCTTACAAATATGGAGGTTTGCTACATTCTAACAATTTGGAATCAGTAAGATATTTTCTCATTTCTTTCCGTTTGCTCCCTTTCCAACTTACTCTGCCGAAGTTCATTGAGGACATTTATCTCATTAGGGCCTCTCAATAAATTGAGTTTCTTGTTAAGTCAGGACTTGAACAAATTCATAGACACCCACTCACGTTCCTGGTGGGGAGTTAGGCTCGCAGTGTCTCCCTGGGTTCTCCCTGGGTTCTCCGCATGACCGACTCTGCTAATGAACTGAGAACAAAAGTGATGTTAAACTGGACGTCTCCTCCCTCCTCTTCTGTTCACACTGGAGCTACCTCAGAGACCAGGCAGTCCAGATGGAGATTCAAGACGTGAAAAAGAAAAAGATAAAATACAGCTGTCGAATCCACATCAAATTACGATACAAATGAAAGCTACATTTGTATAGTAGTAAGCCCCGAGATTTCAGGTCTTTTCTCTTGCTGGATGAGCCCTGATTAAGCTGACAACAGTGCTCTACAGGGAAGCAGGTTGAGTGCCCACGAGGTTTGGGCAGTGGCTCAAACATCACATTAGAGAACAGAGACTGCTGCACATCATTAAACTCACTGCTCAATTAGTTTTCAGAAGATCGTTTTTATAGCATGAATTTTCCACAGTGGCCATAATTACCTCTTTACCACTTCTTAGGATGATCTAGATTTCAATAAGGTCACCTTTACTAGACTTAAATCCTGAGTAAATGACATTATGAGATTAGTTTCTATCTCTGTCATGACCTAATACAGTGCTCTGCGAGCAGAGAGTTGATGCCTAATATGTGCTTCTCGATGTAAGGATGAATGAATGAATGGGTACATTCATTTTGAATGCCAGTCTTATTTCCAGGAATGTCACTTTACCAATTCGTTTCCTTGTGAGGCAAAGTCAAGCATCATTGAGGTTGTGATGTGTAGTAGAAAGAGAAAAGACTGTAAAATCAGAAGTTCTGATCTAAATTTCACCTCTGGAATATCGTTCCCAAGACTTTCTGCAATATTTTTACTCTTTTTCAGCTTATTTTCTATTTTCTCAGGAGATATTCCATTGGATTGTGAAAATTAAATGGGTGAAAGTACTGAAAATAACTAATATCTCATAAGACAAAGCAAAGGATTTTCTCAATGAATGTCAGTTACCATTTCTACTTAGGGGAACCACAACCTTACCAAAGAAGTAAACACAAAACAAAACGAAACTAAAACAGCATAACAAAACGAAACAAGGAAAACCTGCCTCCAGTTTAGCAGTTCAGATGACTTATGTGATACGACCACCAGGTGGTAGCATTGAGTCAATAGCGTTCATTTTTCCCAAACTAAAGAAGGAAACGGCATGACTTCTGAAAGTTAAAGGGCTTAGATGTATCCACTGAGACCACAAAACAGATACTTGCTGGAGCCTGTAAGATCTGAGCGCTACGATCTCAAAGCTTTGTGATGCATTTTCTCATTTGTCTTGCTAAAACTTAACGAAATATCCACCACTGGTACATTGTTATTATCATCATTATTATTATAAAACAATGGAATGGGAAAAGTTTATGTTTTAGATGATTTTTCTGGAGTTCATCTTAATTTTACCAAAGCTCAAGAAAGGCTCTAGCCATGAAGACCGACTCTGAATAGCAGGAAGAATTGCTGATCCTCTGCCTCTAGTACGCTGAGGTATCTCAAAGGAGAAGAAGTAGCTTCCATGGTTTGGCTGGCCTTCCTCTCCAGTGTGTGGGGCTTCTCAAAAGGCTGCCTTCCCTTTGCCCTTCTGACACTTTCTTCCCAAATGCCCTCCCTTCTTTCTGCATGACTTCTGGTCTCTAGTCTCCTTAACACTGCCTCTTGCTGTTAGCATGCCTCTTGTTACCTGGGATGGTACACGGTGACGGTCCTTAGTTCCTGCTACTTTCTGTCTGCATGGGTAAGGGAGGATGTGGGGGGAAGCGTCACTTCTTTGAAAACAAATAGAAATACGCAAACCACTGAGACGAAATATGGGATACAACCTCGCCACCTGCACATTTAGCAAATGCTATCACGTCATCATTTCTCTTAGCTTTTATTTTTTGTCTCTTAGCTTTTAATAGGCATTACTAACAGCTTATCTTCCCCACTGCCCTGCTTGCCCTTTCCCTCCTCAGAGAAAACTGTTACCTGACATTTCCGGTTTTGATTTTTTGTATATTTATTTATATAAATAAAAGAGCACGGGAAAGAGATGGACCTGTGTGGAGACGGAAAGGGGATGCAGGGAAGAGAGGGAAAGGAGGAAGAAGAGGGGAAAGAGAACTAAAAAGGACCAAGGTGTGGTACGCATATGTGCCAATTACCCAACACGAATGTATTTTTTTACACATCACTAACATATGCTAGTAAAAAAGGGAAACAATCTTTGTTATGAAGATAATTCTGAACTCGGTCCCCCCTGACTCTGCTCTGGAAGCGCAGCACATGAGACAGGTAGACACAGAGTCATGGGGCTTCTCATTCATCCTGCTGCTCTCCCTTGAATCAGACACCCTGGTCTCTGCTTGCCTGGTGCCATCTTTCTTCCATGCTCTTATTTCCCGGGAGAGTGGCATAGAAAGCAGTAGGCCACTTAAGCTCAAAGTGCCTGGGCATGGGGTCACAGCTCTGCTGCAGTGCATTAGAGAATCTTGAGCAAATCAAATCACCCCCTGAGCCACACCAGTTTATCAGCATAAAATGTCTGAAATGATTGCATTTCTATAGGCACCGTCGATCGCGTATCATAGGTTTTCAGTGCAACTGAAAATGACACCTAGTCCTTAGAAATGCATATCCAAATAAGAATACAGTTCCTCTTCTTGAGATGCATGGAAGAGAATTACTATCCAGCATGACTGATGTTATAAACCATTATGGCAGCTCAGAAGAGGAGAATGCTAGTTTGGCCTTTGGATTTCAGAGAGAACTTTGCTGGTGGATTTCAGAGAGAACTTTGCTGGTTTTTATATGTTTTGCCTCTAATTTCTCTTTAAAGTAAAAATTTCACTGGTACTACATAAATAAGATAAGACAAAAAAGGAGGGAGAATGAACACTATTCTTATTTTCCAGTTTCTAAGTGCTGGGCAGCAAACGTATGCAGGCTCACATTCTTTCTTGCCTGTCCATTCCTATTTTCTTCTTATAGCATTTATCGTTTGTCTGTTAATAAGGAGACAATATTTTTTGCCTGTTTTCTGGATAAATAAGTTGAGAGTCAGAGAGGAAGGACAAGGCTTCCAAGATTTTGCGGCAAACAAGGCCTACAGGCAAGGCCCCCGTCCTTACTCATGGCACCTTGAGGCCGGGTGCTGGAGATGGGGCCAGAAAAACACTCATTCTCTACTGAATCTAGGATATTTGGGCATAGCTCTTCCAAACCAAACGTGGCCTCATTTCAAGGAGACATCTGACTGGGCCCCGTCCTCCCTTCTCCTTGAAGCTCCCAGCTACCCGGGCTTCCAAGAGCCCGCTCTCTCTGCATGCTTCTCGTGCCTCCCTTCCTGCTCTCCTTGGGCTTCCCCAGAAGCTCACACAGTGCAGGTGGCTGCATCCAGGGTCCATCTTTAGTCTTTTATTTTGCCCATCATGCCACAGGCCCTCAAAGCTATTATCTGTTCCAACCAGAATCTACAGCCGAGTCCTGTGTGCCCAGCTCTCTGCTCTCAGCACTGCCTCCTGCTGTACAGTTCTCTCCATCAGAGCCACGCTGAACCTCAGCGGGTCTCAGCCTTCTATGGTCTCACCATTTTCCTTCCTAACACCACTTATGATGGTAAATACGTAATTGTGTGTGATTGTTTGGTTGGGTTTCTTCTCTTCTTCCAAATTCTTAAGCTCTGGGAAGATAGGTGGTGTCATAAAGCAGCAAAGCCATGGTCTGCCATCACAACTGTACACAAAAAGAGCTTAATCATTTATCAAAAGCCGCACAAACACACATTCCCAGATATTCAGGTTTAATTAAAACCATGTCTCTTTGTGGTCTTCAAGCCCATATGTATCTCACACACTGTGTTTTTTTCTGACTGACATGGCACACACAAGAGGAAGCTTTGCACCTGAAGCTGCTTTATCTCTGCATTCTCTAAATGGTGAAATGACTCCGGGCCCTTGTTGTCTCTAAGGATGCCACCAGCCTGAATTTATCATCGTTCAGAGACGTTTTTCCTCTTATTCTCCCTATAGATAATCAACTGAGTCCTCCTGACTCTTACCAAATATTTTGCACATCTCTCTCCACTTAATTGTGGACTTGTTCCAAACCTCCACTTTCTCCCATCAGCATCGCTTCCAGCAGCCTTTATTTAAAGTCACTGTGGAGTTTGGCTTTACTCACTTCGTGTGTCTGTGAGCCAGCTTCAGAATTCCTTCTGCGGTGCTCATCGTGTCTCCATAGAAACTCTGCTGTTATGCTTGTAATGAAAAAAATAGAAGTTTTAAATTTAGCTACCATATTGGTGGGGATCAATCTAAAGGAAAACATTGATTTCATAGATAGTAAAATTCTGTAGTATGCTATGCATAGTTGTTAACTGTAAGAATCATACATTTATTTATTATTTTATTTTATTAAGATAGTAAAATCCAACAAATAAAACAGAACAAAGCCAATCAAAATGAATTAGCAAAACTGGTACAGAACTTCACAACAGGATACTAGGAAAACAACAATAGCTACCAGAGTATATCTTGTTGTCTTCATAATAGTTGTCCATTCCATCAGGTATAGCAAAATCAAACCAAAAACAAAACAGAATAAAACCAATCAAAACAGAATATTCAATAAAGCAAAACAATTAACGAGAACAAAGCAAAAAAGTGAGAACAATATTGGATTTCAAAGACAAAACAGAAGGTAATTCCCCATATTTGCTGTATTACATACTGTCATCCTCCAAACAGATGCTCAGACCGCTGGCCCCAGGCCTGCAAAATCAACCAAACAATGCCAGCATTTAGTTGCTTTCTGTACCTTAGTTGCTATCAACTCATCCTGTCCTCCAAACCAGCGGTTTGCTTACGGGGTTGGGGACGTTGCAGGGTTTGATTCTCAGCCCGCGAGCCAGTAGGCTCACAGCAGGCACTGATATTTCTAATCCTGGAACCCACGTGGCTAGCACAGCTTACCAGAAAGGCTGGCTAGTTGGCTTCAATAAGGGTCCTCTCAGTCCCAGTGTGGCCGATTCTTGGGAGGCGCTGACTTTTCTCTTCAGTATAATTTTAATGCCACTTAAAATCACACCCTCTCAGCAGCATCAGGGATTATAGACCCTGCCCTGTAAACACCAGCACTGTCCCTGCAGCCCACTGTTCCTCTTGTAAGGGTTTCCAGTACTTGATCCAAGGGAGCGTCCTATAGCTTTTCTAACCAAGTCATCACAGACACTTCTATGGTCAGCTTGACTCTGCTTTATACAGAAGAAAAAGGCCTGGAGGTTAAAAAGGCTAAATAACAAGCCCGACTGGTATACAAGGGATGGGATTTGAAAAATCATCTGTGAATGACAGACCCTACCAGACAGGGCCACACTGTCAGCCTTGTTCCTTCAATCCCAGTCATTGGAATCCCTCATTTCCCAGCTTCACTGACAACTATTTCACACAGGTCAAAGCCTCAAAGCTTAGCTGTTAAACTGTGCATCACACGCTTGGGTATGGTCCCTTCCTTCCTGCTCTGTCTTGCTGTTCACTGGGGACTGCCCTGTACTCTTGTTCAGGGAGATCTGACTGGCAGGCCAGCGAGCAAACCCTCTGACTTAGTTCTGCAGATGCTGCAGGCTGATTGGGACTGTTCTCTTCTTGCTCTGCCTCTTCCTCTTGATTCTTACCTCTTTTTCCTCTTTAACATGTGTGCAGCTTCCCTTGCTTTAGGGCACCATTCCAGAAAGCTGTTATACTGACCCCAAGGTGTGCTGCTCACTCCACTCTGCTCCACAGCCCAGAATCCATCTGCGCATTTCAGGTCTCTGCAGCCCAGAATGAGTGCACATTTCCAGTCCACGTAGCCCATAATATATGCTCATTTCTGGTATGGCTCTCCTGACGTCACACTAGAACAACTGTGTTTCCATCTACTTCCCGAAGGACAACAAACTGTGCAGAAAGGACCTGTGTGTTTCTCATTTCCAGTAAACCTCATCCAGAAACAGATTCAGTGTAGAAAAACGCACAAAGACTGCTCTCTAATGAAAAATTGCACGAGAAAAACTCAAATTCTTTGGGTATTTTCCTGAAGTATTTATGGAAATAAAGTATCTAAAATCCATTGCACTTGTGATGTTATCCTTGCTTCTGATCTTAAATAAATGAGATGATTTTCTTGAAAGAATTAGTTTGGTTTCAGAAACAATATTAAATTCTCTCTTTTTAATATGATCAAGTGTCCTTTTATGTGGAAAAGAGTTCTGTAGGCCTGTGCTGGTTTTTCTATAAAAAGCCTGAACATTCAACCTTCTGAGAGGCATGGCCCCCGTTCCTGATGATGACAACGCTGTCGGGCATAGCACCTTCACAAATGCTGACTACTCGGCTCTTGGATTGTTGCCTGTGCTCCGTAACTCTTTATAATTAGCCCCTTGATAATCTTCCCTCTCTCCAAAAATACGATTTTGCTGTAGGGGGACAAGGGCAATCTCTTTTCACCAAGAAATGATTCTGGAATGCCACTGCAAAGTCAGATAAAAGTTGTGACACATTTCAGAGCACACTTGGTGTCAAAATACACATTGCTTGCCTCTGTACAATGCATAATCTACACTGGGGACGTGTATGGGTGACACGATCCCACTTCATGTTCTTCATTTTAGTCAGGATATTTTTGTAGTCATTTTGATCAATATTTAATCTCTTCTTCTTCTTTCTGTTAGATGTGTCTTTTCTTTACTGGATGAGATGTTACCTAGACCTGGGGATTTAGCAAATACCAGTTCTGTCCTGTTTTTTACTTACCCATTCAAACTACCTTGGTGGGACCTTGCTACTTCTCCGGAATGCAGATCAAAGGCATTATTTTGTTTCTGTATCCATGAAAACCTTCTGGAATTGTGCTTGCTTTATAAAATTTTCCTAAGAAAGTGAGCTCCTGCAGGACACAGGATGTGGCTTTCTTATCTTTGCCTTTTCATTTCTTGCCCACCTTGGGTGCTGTTTACATGTTGAGATGAGTGAGAGCAAAGTGGTTGGTCTCCCTGTCTCGTCTTTCCCATCTTCCTGACTTGACAGAAGAGATCTGACTTCTGATATAGGGGTACACTACCTTTGTTTCTTTTCACCCTTTCCCTTGCACCCAAATCCCTTGGAGCCCGCTGGAGATTGCTCGTGCCCTGCCTCTTAGAGCATCCTGACCAAGTCCTTGTCAGCCCTGCCCTGTGTTTTGAGCATGACTTGTGCTTTTCATCTCCAGCATTTGACCACCCAGCAGTAAGATCCTTGAGGTGTGAGAAAGAATTGGATTCTCTTAGTCAGTATTGTATTCCAGACATCTCAGTTAGGGCATGCCACACAGTAGATGTTGAACCAATATTCACTGAATGAGTGAAGATTAAAATAAAAGAATATACACTCCCCCTGGAGTTCCCTGCTCGGTCCTACTATTTGATCTCTTCTTTCATCTTTCAAGTCAAATGTATGCTCTGCAATTCGATGTGGGCACACTTCTCATGGAAGGCTTCCAAGGTAATTCCCCCGGTGCTCGGCTGCAATCCACTTCTGTGATCCCACAGAGATGCTGCAGAGATGTCTTTCACACCACTTTGGAATTCTCTCTTGATTTGCCTCTCATGCTTTCCTGACTCTTAAGACTCTACCTATAGCAAACACTAACTATGTATTTGTTGAACAAATTGCCAAGCAAATATGCACTGCTTGAAAGTAGGGAGTCTGTCCCAATGACAAGGATCAATTGAAATATAACTCTCTGACTTTGGAGGTCCCACCAGGAAGAAGAGGGCAACAAAACCAAAGGACAGATTAACAGATCTGCTAGGACTTTGAGTCTAAAAAATGCCTTTGCATACTTTCCATTGATTCCCAGAGACCTAATGAGATGCAGGTGATAATTAGAAATGGTTAGAAAAAGTGAGTGAGGGAAAATGAATCATCTGTAAATGCAGTCAAAACCAAGTATCTTAGATAGGTATGTTGGGCATGCTGTTCCCCAAGAGATGACTGCTACTGTTGAACAATGTTTGTATAAGAAAGTGAATGAAAGGTTATGTATTCATGATTCTCTTCCCAAAATGGGATGCTTAATTATATCTTCACAGTGTTCATGAGAGAAAAAAAAAAAAGCCAACACAAATAAATCCAACTACAGTGAGGCATTCATTTGATGGAAACATTAGGGATTATAACCCTTTAAACTTGTCCTGAGACACCTAACGAGGAATCTCCAAGCCCCAGTTGGAGAATTTGTCTAAGTTGCTTGCCTGTGTAGAAATGAGCATGTCTGTTGTCCCTCTCAGTCACTCACATGGAAACAACTCATGATTTTTCTGTTCCCATAATCCTGAACCCTTCTATCAGCATCATTTGATTCCCAAGACACAATTTGTAATTGATGAAACAATTTTGAAATAATTATGTACAATCAGAGGGTTATCCGAACAACAGGGAGGGGCAAAATGAAGTATCTATTTTTCTACTTCCTCATATTACAATTTTTCAAAATGTGTAGGGAAAATCCCAATTCTCAGTCCCCCACCAATTCAGCTCAGTGCCAAGTTTCTCATGCTGTTAAATAATCAGTAAAGCTGAGCATCAACCTCAATGAAAAAGAATCCAACTTCAATCTCTATTAGGTTTCCAGTCTAACATGTTAGTGTTTAGATTTACCCAGAAAAGTCATTGTGTGCTTCTGAGTACAAAATCAATTAATTCATTCATAATGACTTAAATAGCAGCTACTATATAACACTCATGTTACAAGGAACTAAGGGATAACACTTCACTTTTGTCCTTCAGTTACAACTAGTAGAAAAAGCAACTCATGTCAAAGGAACTATCATGAAGTAGATAAGTGATAGGAGTTTAGAGTAGGGACTTCCAAATGGAGGATCAAGTTGTCTTCTAGTTCCCAGAAACCCATGCGTGACAATGGGATTTACTGCAATAGTGATCCTGTTTATGTAACACTGAATTATCTTTGCTTTAGTACTGGCAATTGAAATCTGGGTCTTACTCAACTACATTCCACGACTTTTAAAATTTTATTTATATTTTACTTTGAGAGAAGATCTTGCTAAGTCACTGAACTGCCCAAACCGGGCTTGAACTTGTGATCATCTTCTCTCCTCACAGTGTTGGAAATATGGGCATGTGTCTACATGGCAGGCTGGATTATCTTCTATCCCATGGTCACTGACTAGGTAGATGAGAAAAAGGGAGATTCACATACACAGAGTTCCAGGATTCTACTTTACAACAGCTTATATTGTGCAAACCTTAAATATGAAGTCTTAAAAACAAACCTCTTAGGCCGTAAATTCACAAATGACCATTCTACAAGAACTGGCTAAAGCCAAGTGTT